>JADWQD010000005.1:0-347443 GCA_016110215.1 Capronia americana | reverse complement strand
GTGGCCGGCCCTCAAATCCTAAGCTCGCCCATCAACTCCTCGATCCCCCTCTCGAGCGTAGCCATGGCCATGTCGGCGTCACCCCTTCCATCATCACCCGCTGCTCTCGCCTCCATCGCCCCAACCGTCGTCTCCCCTGCCGCGTCCCCTTCCACTGTCATTGCCATCCCATCATCATCATTGACCCCGGGGCGCTGCCCCCTGAGCCTCAGCCGACCTAGATTCTCCTCTAAATAAGCCAACATGACCCCCCTAGCTTCGTCGTACTGTCTGCTCTGTCGGCCCCACGTGCCGGCGATCAAGTTCAGATTCGAGCGGATCGTATCCAGCACGAGATTCCACTGCTCCAGACTTGGCAGCTGTTGCTGTTGCTGTTGCTGGCTGTTCGGATTTGGATTTGGATCGGGATCTGAATCCGCCTTGTCCTCCTCCGCCGACTTGCCTGGCAGTTGTGGCCCCTGAGGGTTTATTTGATGACCTGGCCCAGGGTCCGAGTGAGGAGATCGTTTCATGTTGAAGTCCTGGTATCGTGAATGCTCTGGATTCAGATCGTAGTGGCTTCGCTTCAAGCGCACTGTCGAGATATGGTGGACGATAAAAGGGGAGAGGCCCATAGGTTACTCTGTCTTTCGTTCTACCTTCGGCTCTAATTACATACAGTATCAGCTTTGAGGAAGAAAAAGTCTCTTGTCTACATTTCTATGTCTGGCATACCAGGTACACGGAATGTTAAGTTACATGACGCGGTATAGAGGAGGAATGATCCTACTGGTGTACGTATTTAATTTACACTGTACCCTCGTATATGTGAGAAAGGGGGGGGGGGTTTTGGTGGGGTATGGTATGTAGGTATGGTATGTATGTACTGTACATGATCGCCGCTGTTTTGAACATGGCGAGCTAAAATGGACGCCTTGCGTTCGAGTCGCAGCAACCGAATACTATGTACGCACTCTGTACATCCTTTGAATCTTTTCCCAACCGCTTTTTCCTCCTCTCTGCCAATTCCACGCTCGTCATGCGCCGCGTCCATATAGGATACGCTGACAATTGATTTGCTCTGGGCTTGTTGATCTGAAGAAGGCTGATGAACAGGACAAGACAAGACAAGACGTTGCGCCCGCCGTTCTCTTAAACTGAAGAAAGAGCCTACCTTTCACTATCTAATTATACGATTACCATGAGGATAACTGCCGGATATGGATCCCATGGCCTCGCATAACGCAAATGGATGCTAGACTTGTCGTTGGCTCGTCTGTTGCGCGTGATTCCCACGGAATCGCATGGCATACGACTATATCTTGACACTTGACCACGCATACAGACAATATCAACAACTCACCGAGGCTTCTACCTACCTAGGCACGCTCAAAATCGAACGGATCGAAGACAGACCGCCTAGTCTACGAAAGCAGACAGCTCAAGTTGTATCATCAGTAGAAAGTGAACGGCAAAAGCATCATGCTGTGCTGTGCTGTGCTGGCCGATCCAGGCGGTCCAGCGTGGGTGAAGGCAGGTCATGTCTGAGGTAGACGCGAGTCCTTCCTTATGTCTAATGTATCACGAGGCCGTGCTTTGGGTAGTGGATGCTGGGTGTTAAGTGCTCGGTAGGTTGACGCGGGCATATTAAAACGCAGACACAATCGAAAGAGACACATGTACAGAAACAAGAAACGTATGGGGTTCTCTTCACAAGGACATGGAGCTGTCCTTTCCGCTGAAGTTGAAGAATATTCTTCTCATTAGCCCCCCGGGGCTGTTCTCTGCCTCGTAGTCCAAGCCATGATATCGCCGCCGCCAAAGACTTGTCCGACTGATCCAATCCAACCAAAAACGCCTTGCATGTTCAAATACAGGGTTCAGCGTAAATATCAAAACTTGGCTTCTCAGCTTGTTGTCAACTGAGGTCTCTGCGGCCACATAGCCGGTTCTTTTGCTCCCCGCTCGCTCCGAGCGGTAGAGTCTGAGCTTGTTTGAGTACCGGTGCCTTCTCCTGGTGGAGGACGAGCGCTTATACCAAAGTCTGGTGCTCCTCTGCTCGGACCGGTATTTCAAAGCCGCGATTTCTGGGTTCTGCTGCCCCCTTTAATAGGGCACCCATGTGGGCCTTTTTGTGATGCGAACATTATTCCCCTTGTGCCCTTTCAACGTTACCGGTGCTTACAAGCGTGGTACCGTGGCCGGATGAAGCATTGCCTTCCTCGACAGGGTCAATATTCTCCGCCATGTTTTCTCTGAATCAAGCTCATCAGGCCTCAGGTCGAGGGGTTGAGCCATAGTTTCCATCTCGAACAAGCGAGCCCTATGCCATGTAGGAGGCTCTTTCGCGGCCGTATAAAGCTTGTTTAGTCCCCTCCACGTCTGTTTTCATGGAGTCCCGTTTCGGGCTGTTCAATCAATCAGTGGCTTCTTGGACGATCCAACCAAAGCCACCCCTAGACAACTCAGCGCGTTAGGGTCTGAAGCCCTTATTATCGTGGCCAGGGGAAGCATAGGATTCTCGGCATTAACATGTGACGCGTCTCTAGCGGCCTGTTCAATGGCTTCCATTTCGGCTTTGCATGCGGCATGGTCGAGCGGGCAGACGACAATGGGCTGTTTCAGGATGATATCTTTGGCACCTGCCATTGAAGCCTACAAATAGGAAGTCAGCCATGATCCGTCCCCCATTGAGCACATTCGCCCTGAATCTTACATACCTTGATGGTCAGGTAATATTCGACCTTGTACAGCCCTGCCGTCGTCGTAAAGCCCGTGACCGAATATGTAGGAAATGCCGGCCGCCCCCGCGGCATGATCCCGTCCGCGTCGCGTAGATCACTCGAAGGAAAAACAAGCCCCAGGTTGGTGAAATATCCTGCCTCGGGCATCTTCACACCCACGTTCTCGACCTTCTTGACCAGGCTTTTCGTCTTCCTTTGCGGTTCATCTCCTTCGTGGTTGTAGATGACTTCCTCGTCGATGCCAATTTCGATCTTCTTAATGGTCACTTTCCGCGCTTTGCTAAGCCAGTCTGGGTTCGGCGATAGCTTGATGTACACGCTAACAGGGTCAAGGGGCCCATACGACCATCGCGGTAACGAGATGCCCAATGTCACCAAATGATCGGAAACTCGCTCCGCGGCTTCGGGGCGATTGTACATGCCAAACGTCGAAAGGGTGTCGTAGCGCGCCATAGGTACGGGAAAGGCAAATGTCTTGCGATCGGTACCTCCATACCCAACTGTCACCACCATCTCGTAATATGTCTCGGCCGTCCTCCGCGGTAATTGTAGGCTCGCAGGCGGTACTCTTCTCGCCGTCTCTTGTCCCCCTCGTCCGAAGGGGATGAAGATTACGAACGGCAGGTCCATGTACATGATCTCTTCGTATTCTCGATTGGCGGGACATCGAAACAACAGCATCTCTTTGCCCACCGTCTCCGTCGACTCCTTCCTGGGCGCGGCCAGGTGCTTCTTGGTGACCGAATCGGCATGAGGATGAATGCTTTCTCTCCTTTGCAGGCAAATGGTTACGATGGAGATGTTGACGGGACTGGTGATTCCGGCGCCGGGACGTATTTCGACGGTTCCTTCAATGCGAGGCTACATCACATGTCAGCACAACCGCTCATGCGCCACCGATCTTTGGAACGTGGGAACTCACCAGGGTGGCAGAGATACCCGGATACCCGACCAGAAAGTTTGTGTTCGGACGGCCAGACACTCGCACAAATGCGCTCATCTTCTCGTTGAGCCAGAGCCTATACTGGGACCATTACCACGGGGAAGTGAGGACGCCCTTTGCAAGCGGGCTCTGATAGGACTGGAGTTCGAGAGGTGCGGCGGCCTGGGTCTGAGCGACAGTGTGAAGCCCATGAGGCGCCAAGGTTGTTACATGCAGAGAATAAACGATGAATGCGTGGGTATGTGTCTTTGTTATGTCTGGCTCAATAGGCTTGTGTTGGACGTCCGTCTTTGTTTGGGCGGAGAGTGGAAACCTGGGCGGGCCGCAGGCACACAAGTCAGCGTCGCGCAGTCTAGATCAAAGGCGGGGACGAGGCGAGCGAGATGCGGTGGTCTCGGGCGATGGTCTTAAGGATGTTCGAATGAGAGTGTTTGAAGATGAGCTGAATGTGAGTCGGATGTGAAATGTGAGCGCGGCTGTGCCCAGGCCGCAGAGGAAGCGATACACGAGTATGGAAGTAAATGTGGTCAGTCTGCAGGTCATCAAGTTGATGCCCAGCAGAGATGCCAGGGCCGGATTATTACGCACGAGTCGAGCGTAGGACAAGACGCGCAGGCACTTGCCAGTTAGCACCAGGGTCGCCTAACGACCCCCCGAGCCTTATATTTGCTGTTGCTACTGTAAAAGCCCACGTCGACCCAGACCCCAATCCATCCCTATGGCCCATTTCTTGCCCACATGTGTGCATATCCCGCGAAGGACTCAATTAAGCTGCAGGGTATGTCAAATGGCATTTCTCCGTGCCCAGAACTTCCTGGCAAGCATCTGCGTAGGCCACGGAACGAAGCTCTTGGCATCGATCACCCTTCTATCACTAGGTAATACTACTCCGTTACTCACCAGTCAGCACCATTCCGGCCTCGGATCGCGCAGACTGCATTCAGTCATGATGGCTCTGAAATATCGGGGAGCTCGTCAAGATTTCACAGTCCGAGATGCGTAGTCGTCAACTCGATCTCTGGCCATCCAAGGATCCCAGCAGTTGTCGAAGGGGCCAGACGGTGTGACGGTTCAGCCTCATCTAGCGGCGGCTCGTCGTCAAGTGGGCGCCACAGCTCGCCCCGCACCGCCTATCACGGGTCATCACGCTTGTGAGCAGGAGCAGCGACAATACTTAGTACCCAGCTTCGTCACCAGGTGTGGCTTGGAACATGCTACGATTATCATACTCCGAACCAAGCCTTTTGATCCATCTCTGGTCTCGCCATCTGCTCCTGTTCTCTTCTCGTATCGTCTGCCCGATCTGAGTACGATGTGGGAGCACCTGCAGGTCGAACGTGCCCGTCAATATATCTCCGAGACATGATACGCTGATCTCTGCGGCACTAGCGAGCCGTTTGCTGATTTGGCGTCCCTGACTCCATTGGACTTTCAAGTCCGTCCACGGAGTGAAGGGAGTTAGATTCGGCCCCAGGGTCGCTCAGAGACAACGCATCCATGCCTCTGGTAGCCGTGCACCTGTAAGGCCGCTCATCGGGGAGTATAAATGTCATTCACGTACACATCCGCTTCGGTGAGGACGTCAAGATATGCACCTGGCTTTTGATTGAGTAAGTCTTTGCGTTCCGAAGCTTCAAGATTTCTTGATCGTCCAATGTGGTACCGATGGGGAGATGGACTCGTCATGAAAGCTTGTTAAATCGTACTTTGATATCAAGGCGTGAGCATTGAGCCTACCTGCACGGCAGCAGTGTCCACGAAAACGCTCGTTGCTAAGGATCGGTGTCTGGAGAAATCTTCAGCACTTTGATTGCTCGTGGCCTCCCTCATGAAACCGATGGTTTGCAACATACTTCGAAGGTTGTCGTCGACGAATTGCCCCGGGTGTGTCGTGTTCAGATGGTAAGGTAGGAACCATCACGCTTCTGTCGCGGCTTTCTGCTTGTGTCCCTCATCTTCCACTCACTCTGCCAACGGATTCGCATGTATAGTAACGCTCTGCAACACAATCTTTTCCTCCTTCGGTCGATATTTCTTGTCCACCTCCACACCCTCTATCCTGTCAAGCGTCCCGCCCTCCTCTGCCCCATCAAGAACCCGTCCAAACACCGTGTTCTTGCCATCCAAATGCGGCGCATCTTTGAATGTGATGAAGAACTGACTGGCGTTTGTGCCAGGCCCTTTATTCGCCATCGACACCATTCCGCGACCGCTATGTCTCAGTGCGGGAGTCCTGATCTCGTCTTCGAAATAGCTGCCCCATATAGATGTGCCACCTTTTGCGATGGGGTTTTCTGCACTGGCGTTACGCGGTGATTGGGAGGTATCCCCCCCTTGGACCATGAAATCCGGGATTAAGCGGTGGAAGGGAGTGCCATCGTAGGCTCCCGAGGCGCAGAGCGCAAGGAAGTTCTCCGCCGTCTTGGGCACGGATTCGCAGAAGACTTCGATTTTGAGGTCACCGTGGGTAGTATGCAGCTATACAATTAGTATACCGGAATAATGATGCGGTCGATGAAGCACCCACCGTAACAGACATGGTGCAACGTTGAATCCATGAAGCGGGTCGACGAAACCTGGTGCGGACAGGTAACACTCTCCCTGAGAGGCTGGGAGGACTACAGTGAGAGTCAGAAACAGAGTGAGGGGACGGTTACTTCACGTTCAAGGTCGAGTGTCAATCGAAGTGGTTTTTTGACGACTCCGCAGGCAAGTGGACTGTTGGTCACGTGGCACGTTTTTCGCAGGGAGGGCAGATGGGCATTCTTCGCATACCCTCGACCATTTTTATGAGAGCCGTGGATTCAGAGTCAAATGTACCCTGTCTCGTGATCTCTGCGTATGGCCCCTTTGGCGATGATAGGAGCCCAACCCAACATTCCTCGAAGCTCCGACCTCCCACCATACCATCCGCTGAGATGCGGAATAATGCCTGTACACAAGCCCAGCCTATAAGTATCTCCGATCTTTCATCGTTCATTCTTCTCTTAGATATATCGTCGTGACCAAGATTCCAAGAAAGAGAACGCCTATTCCCTAATAGTACAAGTCGAGCAGCTGCTTCGACATGCCAAGAACCGAAATTGTACAATAGTAGTTGCAGAATGTTGAGAGCACAAAGTAAAAACCCCAATCTGAAGTTCCGAGTCGCTCAAGTCGTTGTATGCATTAAGTTTGAGTTCTCTTTGATATCCAGGACATTAGCATGGTATCAAGCTGTGATTGCATCTCTGCCAGCTTCGTCCGCTCGTCCAGGAAAAGGTTGTGCATGAGCGGGTGATCCGGTCCAACTGGCGTTACGTTGGATTTGTCGTGGACAATAATAAGGAGGTCTTTGATATCCTGGCTGTTCTCCATGTACGACCTTAATGACGCGTCAGACCATGTGGGTGTGGACCTTGAAGTTGAAGGCGTATGAGTCGCTGTGGAGGGCGATGGTTTTGAGGTACTAACAGTCCCCTCAGACTCTGGTGGATGAGTGTCGTGCGGTAGCGGAGATGAACTGAGAACTGCCGGTGCCTGGCTGTGCATCGTGCTTTCTCCGAATCTGCCAGGTCCCGACGCTTGCAGAGGCGAAATCTGCATGGCAGAGTCTGACCTCTGTGCTGGTCCCAGCGGGTCGGTGACAGGGGACACACTCATTCGATCATGTTCCTCCACCTTAAGCTTCTTGTCATCTGTCTCAGAGTCGCTCTCGTCTATTGCAAATCTTTCTTTAGCTCGTTTCGAATAGACCGGCTTATTTGGCGAGTCAGTGTCTGAACCGGTTGAAGGCGTCGACTTGAGTGCGGTCGTTATAGGTGAAAATATCGACCTCTTCTCGGTCAGAGAAGGGAAGCGGTTGACCTGTGCCGACTGGGACTGCTGCGGTGCCTCAGTTTGCTGAGGTTCAGGCTCGGGTTTTTGCAGCGTCAGTGGTTCAGCGGCGGGCCCTGTCGGACCTGCAGACGACGGACCCAGTGACTGTTGGGGATGCCGCGCCTCAGTAGGAGACGCCTTTGGTGATATAGCTGGAGGGGTCTTCTGCAATTTACTCGGCTTGCGTTCGGGGCCTCCCTCGGGTTTCATGGACAACGACTCCGCGGAGTCTTTTGAGCCTGGCGACTGTCTGGCGTCCTCACCCAGTTTCTCGGGCTCGTCCTGTGCACTGCCCTTCTTGCGCTTGAATAGCCCGCTCAGCATACCCTTCTTTTCCTTCTTCTTCTCCTTGGATTTGTCGTCCGTGCCGATCATCTTGTCGAATGTTTCCAGGCTGGGACGTTGGCGTGCCTCCTGTTCCGCAGAGGCGCCAGAGTCCGAATCACCTCGTAACAATCGCGGCGTTAATGAAATTTTCTTCGTCTCGACCGTGTCATCCCTGAAGAAGGAATCGGTGTTCCTCACCACTCCTTTCCTCGATCGCTGAAGAGGTTCGTCGGCTTCCCTCTGCTCTGATCCAGGTTGTTGAGCCTTGACTGGACTGGACGCTGCTTCGTTCTTCAGACTGTCGGTGCTGGCCATGCGCTGGACCCCATTGACTGCGACTGTACTTCGTGCTTCTTGAGGCTCGGCCGAGGTGGTAGAAGCCTCTTGCTGGTCATCTCCACTGTCCGCTTCCTCGGGTGTTTCGATACCCGTCTGATCATTCCGGGAGTCTTCTCCATCTTCCTCTTCGTCAGAGTACTCGTAATCCGAGGGCTCATAGTACGTGGGCGGAGCAAATTGGACTGTTTTGGCGTTTCTTCGACGCATTGCCTTCTTCAAAGGATTCTTCGACTTCTCCGGGTTATCTCCAAGCATAGAAGCAGAAAGCTGGCATGATGTCAGTGAAGCGCAACACAGGTGGCAAAAAACATACATCCACGTTTCTGTGCTTGTTAAGTCGGGCTAAGCGTTCGGTGGGCGTCTCGATGTGTTCGGCGGGCAGATAGCCTGTGCGACCTTAGCAAGTATGGACATTAATTGGGCCGAAGAGTCACTCACCAATGCTGCCATCCTTGACCACTCGGACAAGCCACCAGTAGCTGTTGCTGTCATCAAGCAGCACCATGGTGTCACCTTTTGTGGCATTGGCCTGACCCTCGACGGTCGCGACGAACGTGTGTAGCGCGTACACAAACTCGAAATCAATGTCCTCTGTTTCTCGTAAGCATTCTCCTCCCCAACCTGAGTCGACAAAGCGATCATCTGGAGAAAACTGAAAATCATCGGTGTCATCATCCGAACTTGAATCGGGTTCGGGCAGGTAGGTCTCCTCGTCTTCCCATTCGTCGTCCTCGTCATAGGGAAAGTCGTCTCCATAATCTTCGACAGCATCGGCTAAGAGTGGATCGTCAAGCGGCAGTAGATATCTCCTAAACTCCTGGGATTCCGACAGCGGGATGTAGCTCTGTTGCGGGGTAAAGTCGGCTGACGGGGTCGCCGATGAAGTCTCCCAATTTTCAGACTGCCGATACGGGAAGTACTGACTCGATCTCGGTCGGTCTCGGTCCGTGGTGTACTCACCATGATGACTTGCCGGGTGAAACAAAAGCGACGGGTGCAAAGGGAAGTGATCGGGCGTAGAAGAAAATGGTGATGAGGAAGAGAAGGGATTGCCTCGAGTCGGCGTTGAAAGTGAAGCCGGGGAAGCTTCAGAATCCACAGAATCGACTCGCGGCGGCCAAAGGGGAAGGGAGTATTTACCATCTTCAATTGAAGGGGAGCTCGAGATTTTGTCCATCAGGTCGTCATCCATATCTTCATCCTGGGAGTCCCCGCCGTCCCCTTGATCCGGGTCCTGCCCATTGTATCCTCCCCCGTTCGCCGCATTCTGAGAGCTCGGGAGTTCGTCTTCTCGGTCGTCGTCTAAATCGTCGTAGAAATGCTGATCGGGCTGAAAACCGCCATTGACCCTGTCCTCGGAAGCCCGGGGGCTCGTATGCTGTTCCTGGTATGCTTCGTTCTCGGCGTGTCTCAAAGCCTGCGCTTGATGCGGCGCAGCCGGGCCATACCCGTACGGTGAAGGATGATTAGGCTGTCTCGAGTGGTCTTTGGCAGACGGCGAGCTGTGATCTTGTAAATCGAGGGTATCTAGATAAAGGTCGAGTAAGCATGCCCTGTTCCACGAATTGAGGCCATCGAAGTGCGCTTACCAGCCCTAACAAGCTGTGGCTTTAAGGTGGTCATGGTGCGAACCATCTATGCCGCAGAGTTGGGTGTCGCGTTAATTGCTCGCCCACCAGAATTGACGGGCTTGGAGAGAATGCAGGTCGCATAGAGGATCGGACGAGTCCAGATAAGCGCGCACTTGTTCACGAAGGGAGGTTCGGACAATGCTATGTAGCGGTCAAGGGTGGAGCGACGGACAGAGGCCTTCGAGGCTGCTCCTCGAGGTCAGACGCGGTAAGGACTGTGATGGTGCAGAGAGTCTTGCGGGCTCGGTCGACAATGATTGCGACGCGTTCAGGACGGAGGATTCAGAGCGAAAGAGTGGAAGCGGTTCGAAAGAGTGTCGTACGCGCAAGCGCAGGTGCTGAGCAGTACCAAGAATAGGTGGTGATGGCGATCAAGCGTAGATCATGGAATCGGTTCAATGGACGAGAATGAAGGGAGAGCAGGTAAAACGCAGGCGTGACTTCCCCTGTCAAGAATTGGCCATAATTGAGAAGAACGAAAGCGGAAAGGAGGATGTTGTTTCAGGATTTCGCGGAGGTGGATGGGCAGACACCCTGCTGCTAGGCATGCCCTGCAAGCCTGCGAATCCAGATGGGCACGGCGGGCTCAGGAACCGGCGAATCGTCTTCAGGGGAGCCGCTGTGGAATTATTTAGGGCAGGACAAGTCGGGCATGCAGGGTCGGTTAGCGCCTTACAAGTTTCCAGCGCCTGTTTTGGCCCATCTGGGTCTCAGGCGGCTCAGGCCCGGATAGTACGAGGTACAATTACATGTACATACGAGGTAGTGGGGTTCAGGGTCACCAATTATCGGCATGCCCACGTCCTAATGATGCTCATCGGCGCTGAATATGGGGAAAGGCGCATTTTTTTTTCTTTCTGTGCCTTCTTTGCCGCAGAATCATGCTCATGTGACCCTTGATTATCGCCTTCTAATTGTCTTGGAGACGCCAGGAAGGACTCGTATGGAGCATGGATACGGAGCACTTCCACGGAACCCGCCGCTGAGAACATGCTTCTGACTGAGGCCTGGGCGTAGCGAGGGGCCGGGGGGATCGCCTGCTAATCTTTTTCCTCGCATTTCCGCGTCAACCAAGCTCTTCACCCCGCTGCACGTGCAAAACTCCCGCCGGCTTCTGCTCTCAAGAGTCAAGACTTTTCTCACGACCATCCGCTTCACCATGGCAATAGTCAGCTTGCAGGTCTGCTGAGAGCCCTCGCTTTTACCCTACACGAGTCAGCACCGAAACCTCCCGCGAAGCTCGCCTCGAAGTGGTCGCATCTCATGATATTGTTCTTCGCGGAATGGCGCAGGCTGACAACAGCCATCGTCTCGAAAGCCTACATCTGAATTCGCCCAGCCAACATGACGCCGCAGAGATTTCTGGGGGCGCGCAGTCCCATGAGATACCATTTGGTCTGTCACGGCCACTCTACAAGAGTTTCGGCACCAGCCAGGACACTATTCGCGCAACGGCGACTCCTCCTGTCGACATCCCGGCCCCGAGCGATTCTTCAGCCGTGCTATCAGGCTCTACGGGCCCTACGAGTTACATAGACCAATACATGCAGGATCGCCATCCTTCGGTCAGCTTCAATTCCGAAATCAAGCTGGACTCGGGACACCGTCAGAGCATGGAAGAGCCCTTGGAAAAGCCTTCGAAACCTCGCGAACGAGGCCGCTCGATGCTGCAGGCCATGGCGGAAGCACAGAAGTTATCCCGGGCACACAATGACCGCGCGCACAGTGAGTCGGAGGGTCGCACGCACTACCATCCCCTCACGGGCCGTCACCTACCCAAGTACTCGTCCAGCCCGCCCAGAGAGCAAGCGCGCGTTGGCGAGGGCCGTTTCCCTTTATTACAAACCACCGTCGACGCTTTAGCCAGAGAATCCGAACCGAATTTGCGCGACACCATGTCGATGCTGACCAATTCCACCGTTTCGCCTGATGAGCAAGCCGTTACTCCTCAAGAGGAGTCGAATTTCGCTTTATCGCCCACTGTGGCTTCACCAAACGGCCCCTTTACGGGACAAGCATTCTCCTACGAAGAACCCAAACCGTTCCGGCGCACAGTCTCGCAAAGATGGAGAGATGGCGAAAGCAGCGCATCCCCGCAGGATTTTTTCGCTCGCGCGGGTAGTTTGCGCAATAGGAGCATGCGAGAGCTGGGCGGGCGGGCCTCTCGACGGGACACCTCCGGCTCCATCACAAGGTCTCCGAGGTCCGCCGCATCCTCGTACCTGCGCGCTTTTTCCATGAGCAGTGGCACGAATGGTGAGGGAGTTGATGCGGGCCCACTTGCGTGCGACGCCGAAGGACAAGCCATTGGCGATGATTATGTGCTGGGGAAGCAGATAGGCTACGGTGGTTTCAGCACGATCAAACAAGTGACACAACTGCAGGATGGCAGACACCGCATTCTTGCCGTCAAGATTGTCCGCCGTCACATCGACGGCAAAAGCGAGGCTGAAAATGAGGAAGCGCAGGCAGAATTCGAGCACGAGGTCGAACTCTGGCGTTTCCTCAATCATCCAAATATCCTCCCCTTAGAAGCGGTTTACAAGCTAGACGATGCCACTTTCTGCTTCATCCCGCTCAACATAGGCGGGACTCTCTTCGATCTTGTACGCGCTAACCGCCAGGGCGTTCCCCCGGAATTTTCCAAAAGCTACTCGTATCAACTCGCTGCGGCGCTACGCTATCTCCACCTCGACGCCCGAGTCGTGCATCGCGACGTGAAATTGGAAAACTGCCTCATAGAGCCCGGAAGCGACGGAGGTCCTGGCCTGCTCCGGCTCTGCGATTTCGGCATGGCAGAATGGCTGTCCACGGACAGCATATCGGGGCCCCCGAGCCCCGAATTCAACAACGTCGACAGACCGCCGCGAAAGCCTTACGGACCCGCTGATACATCCACCTCCGCTTTCGCTGGTGGAAGCCTCGAGTATGCGGCGCCGGAGATCCTCAAGGTTGCAAACCGAATCAAAGATCCTGGGAATGCTGAACGCGCCATTGTCTCCCCTGCTGTTGACATATGGGCGTATGGTGTCTGCGTCTACAGCATGGTTGTGGGCTCGCGGCCGTTCCAAAACGCCTTCCAACCACGGGTGGTTATGGCCATTTTGGCAGGAGACTGGAACCGCGCCCTCCTAGCGGAGAAAGGAGGCGGTGATGTGGAGCAGCTCGTTAGTGGCTGCCTTGAAATGGATGAAAGCCAACGATGGGATATCTCAAGAGTCATTGACTGTGCTTGGCTTGAGGAGTATGCATCCCTAGACGACAGCCAGCAGGGCTCCAATGGCTGGCGACTTTGAAAGCGGAGAGGCCAGTGTCGTCATGCCTTACCGATCAGGTGAGAAGAACGAAAGCTGTGCTTATATGCACGCGCTACCCGTACGGCACTTCACCACGTCCGCTTTGGGATTTTGTTACTCTTGCCGCCGCCGATGGCGCGGTGGGCGACTTATACTCGAGCAACACAGGAAAGCACGTCAACTCACAGCCTCGAAGCGAGTGGGACGGGAACGTATGCACCCGCCACTACAATCATTGGCGTCCCTAGACTTGTTGGAAAGTGGTGTTGAGTATACTTTGCACCTCATGACTTTGACGAACTATAATATTGCCACGCGACTCAAGCTTGTATCTTGTACTTTGGCGGCAGGGTGTTTTCCGGCAGGCACGGGACTGAGAGCATGGTTGGATGAAGTATCACACCTTGACGAGACGAGCGATGAGTTTTCACTGTACATTACCACGGCCAGCCATACAGCTACAGGAGATAATAACGCATGATTACGGATTCTTCACGATTTGTACAGCCTCATGCTTGAGCATGAGGTCTCTTGTCGAGGTGCTGACACCGGACAGCCCCCCTCGGACCGGTGTTGTTCGATTGACTGATACTTGCCCGGAAGAAGATAATTACGGTGAACTGCTCGTGCCATTCCCCGGAAGCGAGGCCGGCAACGATCTGGCGCTTCGTGTAGCAGTCCACGCTGACTAGAGAGATCGCATAGCTACGATGGTTCTGAGACAACCTCGGTGTCTATAAGGCAGTATGTCAAGTAATGTAGTATCTCGAAAGTGTTTGTCTCACGCCGGAACGACTGAGGATTGAGAAGTGAGCTTCTCGCCTTGACTCCGGGCAAGGAGCAGCTCTCCCACGTGACCATGCGTTTGCTACAGTTTTGATGACTCTGTACTCATCGAGTTCTCTCCCCCCATACTCCCTACTATTTAGTCCATTCTGAATGATCCCATGCTCACCCGTTCTCCGCGCACTTTACGCGGCTCCTCGGTGGTTATCCACAGAGTTAGAAATACCAACACGGGGCAGAAGCCCTCATACGCATCGCTCCCAGTATCTCTTACCATGACTCTGTGGGCGGGACGAGAGATCCGCAGGCTCGCTTCGACGCATGAAAGAGTCGTCGAGTTGAAACCCTCATCTTATTCTACATTTGTCCAACGCCGCGCAATAGGCTTTGCGAATACAAGTCACGGTACCTGGAGGGAAAACTAGACAACCTCGACCTCACTTGGACTTTGGCTTAGGCACACCGAGTTTGCGTCTCCCTCCAGCACCACGCATCAGATTACCGTTGAAAAGGCGAGCCCGTCTAGTTTTCTACGCTCTTTTCTACACTTGCGTACCTGCATTTACATCCCAAGGCATCACACAGTCAATGACACGGCCCGACGACTCCGGCTGCGGATTGAAGGCCCCCACCGGTAAAGAACCCAGGGAATTGGCACCATTACCGCGGAACAGGCCCCAAGGATACTTGTGGCTTTGCCTGTGCCTAAATTCTCGTACACTTGATAAGACTTTGGTGTCAGCCACTTTCGCTCCCGGGAATTAAGGAGGTCTCATTGACGGGGATAAGCACTTACTCTGCACTGCGAAAAGAGGAAAAGCAGCGGCAAATCCATACCGCGCCAACGAGTTCCCAGCGCTGGCCGAAGCACCATACATTGACCCGTAAATATTGATCAAATAGCTGATCGCCGAGGACTGGAAACGTTGTCAGCAGCCGGTGACAGAATGCGCATGAGGGGCCACTTACGAATATGCACAGATTACCCCAGGCGAAAGGGATCAGCGCGCAAACAGGACTCGCCCAGTGGATATCCGGACGGACTGTCCAGGCGAACCAGAACAAAGCGATCGGGCCACCGAGACTGCCGACCATTGCCGGCCACAGGTTCTGCTCGAGGTGCTTGGACTGCGCGGTCTGGTCTTTTTGCGGCCTCCTCTTGAAGAACCAGTCGAAGGTGACACATGTGGCCGTGGCTAACAGACACCCGATTGCAATGGCAACGAACGCAAGCCCAGACTGTCCCTCGTTGAAACCGTACGTCCTCGACAACGACCACGGGACTGCAGGAAAGAAGTTGTACAGGATGCCGAAGTTAAGAGCGACATAGAGACTGAGGAACAGGACGACGGGTTCCGTGCCCAGCATAACAAGCGGCCTCCCCAGATAAGTTGATGTCCACCTTTTCAATGCATCGAGAATGGTTGATGCTCGGATGGGTTCTCTCTGCATCCTCGTTTGCGGCCCCAATTTTTCCTTTTTGATCTCTTCCAATATGGTCTTTTTGTAAGTCTCGCGCATTTTCAAGGCCCAGACATATGTGAGCACGGCGAGAAAGACTGACACCCACTCAAGCCAACGCCAGCCTTTGTTCTCCTCAACAAACCCACCTATCACCGGCCCTAGTCGGTCCTCTCGGTCAGCAGCCGCCTATGGTCGTCTATTCGCACCTACCAAGACTTGGTCCAAGATTCGGTGCCATGACAAAGAACGAAGTCGCCATCGTCCGATACTTCGGTATCCATATATCTGCAATCGTGCCCGAGCCGACACTCAAAGCAGGACTGCCAAAAGCCCCAGCAAAGAACCGACAAACCAGCACCGACGCAAGGCTGTCTGATACGGCCGACCCCACCACGAACAGGGTGGCAATAGGAAGGCTGAGTCGGTAGATGATCAGCCTGCCAGCCGTCTCGCTCAAGGGAGCTGCGATCATGGGTCCAAACGCCAATCCCAGGCAAAATAGTGACACGCCGAGCAGGGAGACTGTTGACGAGACGTGGTATTTCTGCATCACTTGCTTGTAGCCGGACGAGTAGATGGAGGACATGAAAGTGCTGAGAAGACGTCAGCGGGTTGCACGCCGTCAAGCTACGAAGCAACATACATCGTGAAAGCATACGTCGCACAGATGCTCGTGTGGTAGAGCTTCTTGCCGCGACTCCAGTTGTACGGATTGGCAGGGCTCTGCTCCCATACGTCCGATCCATCGTCAACCCGGTTCGGTGCGGCGGCCAACTTGATTTCTTCCATGTTTCGGATGGGTTTTGGGTTTGTGAAGTTGTACGAATTCTCCTGTTCTGCTTGGGAGAACAGGCTCAGCTAGAGGGGACGACAGATCGGCAAGCCAAGCATGTTTCTATCCAGCAGATACCAGAGATGACTTGCTGACAACCGGCTTCACTAGCCGTCGTTCAACCACTATGACGGGAGGGGACACATGCGTCCTTTGGCGTTTTGCCGTCGGTTACGTCCCAGCTTGAAAAAGAACCGGACTTCGCTCGGACAGCAGTTCTTCGAAACGGCACATGTGGATCCAGAGGTGTTGAGTCTATGGAGGAGACGGAAAGATCTTCGGCCTGTACTAGGCTGCGGCATACAGCCGGTTTCATTTGGTGTCCGCGCTGCAAGACGCCGTTGGTAATCACATCACATTTGGAGTAAAGACAAGATTGACGCTTGTGATTTGTAAGCTTCACATTTGGAGCAAAGACAAGATTGACGAATGTGATTTGTAAGCTCTCGTGGTCCTTGGTCCTTGGTCGTTGACGCCCTGCCTTCTCCCACCGGCACGACACTAACGGAGCGCCTTTCTCCATTCAGAGCCCGGTGACATGTCCAAACCGTCGGACTCACCCCCGAGATTTATATTAACGATCAGTCTCAAGAACCATGCCCACGAGTTGAACAAGTGCCAAGCACTTATCGGGTCGAGCCTGACATTCGACCGTGCGGCAGAATGGCTGCGTTACAAGATCAGAAATCAGTAAGAGCTATGACCTGTTATACCCAGGCGAAGTGGCTGCTGGTATTTCTAATACTGGGGGCTTCGAATGCGAAGCCTAAGCCATCAATCCCGCCTCGCTACGGGGCAATGGGAAGTTCGGCTGGGGCCATTCGCCCTCAAACCTTCGCCTTGATCTCCTCATTCAAGCTTGCCAGCCACTGCTTCGAAGTCGTGACTTCCTCAAACAGTGTGGGCCACACGAGCTCGCCCGCCTCCTTCAGCTTGTTGCTGAAACCCGCCGTGCAGTCCGACAAGATTGTAACTCTGTACCCCAACTCGGTAGCTTCCCGGGCGGTTGCCTCTAGACAGGTGTTCGCGACCATCCCTGCAAAGGTCAGATGCGTGATCTCGCGCTGTCGCAGCTGGTAATCCAAGTCCGTGTTCTTGAAGGAGCTTGAATTCCAGTGGCGGCTCACGACAACATCGCCGTTATCGACATTTGGACCCAGGCCTTCGACAATTTCGGCGCCCCAGCCCACGAAGACACCCTTGTCCCGGTTACGGATGTGGTTTGATCGCATGTGTAGCCACCCAGCATAGGTGCCATCTTTGTTGATTTGATGCAGACCGTAGTATACGGGTATTCTCGCCGCTCGGGTCCCTTCAAGTAGGTGTTGGATGTTGGCCAAGGTATTTGTGGTATCGAGACTTTCCTTGAGCAACGGGTACAATTTGCCGTCCGGATGGAAGAATTCGTTGAGCGGGTCGACTAGGACAAGAGCTCGACGTTGAGTCATAGTGCCTCAGGTTTGCAAGAACAAGCGATAGCAGTTCTTGTCCGAGCCGTCGGAGGATGAACGCGCACACGCCCTTTTACAAATCATGGGCTTCTCTGCGTTTATATCGTGATTTGTCGACTTCCGAATAGATTGTCGCAAGGGCACGGTTGTCGCCCAACAAGCCCGATTTGTAATCAGTCGTCCTCCATCTGACTACCTCCGGACTCCGCAAATGTCCCAAAAGTTTGGCCTCCCTGAATAGTCAAGTGCAAATCCGTCTCCACGTAAGAGCCGAGGCACACAAGTCATGGCCACATTTATTGTTTGTAAACCACACTCGGCAGGCTTGGGGAGCGGTTATTAGAGGAATGCCCCTCGGTAACCATGTTTTCATGAGAAACTATGATGCGATGGCACCTAGCTCGGGACCTGGAGCAGAGAGTCAAGCCCAGGACCATATGCACGGTAAACATCGCATCCTTCGGTACTTCGTACATGTCACTTGTAACCAGCACTCCCACCGTGCTAGCCCAGCGAGGCTAACAGGTAAAGGGGGCACAGCGGCTTCGTATGCCGGTCGCTTCCGGCCTTGGCGCGCTACCTGTGGCCCGTGAGGACGGGTTTGGACCGGGGTGTGAGGGAGAAATGGAAGCTGACAAATCTGAGCGCAGGCCAAACTCAACTGTAGCTCAACGGGCGATTCAACAATCCAAACAAATGAGCCAGCGTGAAGCGTCGGCGACGGCTTCTACGGCTCGAACCATGCTGCTGCACCTCCATCTCTCCCACCATCCGTGTTTCGGAACGAATGCCTACAACCATGGCCCCGGATAGCGTCGCCCGACGTGGACGCGGCTCGAAGCGCAGGAAGATTGATACGACCGAGACAAATGTAGTCGACGTCGATACAGCGACGCGGGTAGGCGCCCCACGCGAGACAGTACTGTAGCTGCTAACCTCAGCAGTCAGTCTCACGTAAAGCCAGTACCCAACAACCGCCTAGACAACGGAAGCCTTCGCCCTCAGCAACCCCAGCCAGCAAACCGGTACCTGTCGCCCGACCTCCAGACGCTCCTTTCTACCCCGGCGCGATGGAGTTGTGGGTCATTCGCGATGCTGAGGGAAAGAAAGAGCTGACATCTGAATTTGTCCCTGGGTGTCGGCATTGGAGGAGTAGGTGCTGTAACAGGTCCATGTCGGCCTCCACCATGTGCTGATAGAAACCTTTTAGTCGGCGATCCGAATGTGCCTTTTTGCTTCGAGTGCAAGCAGGAAGGTGATGTCTTGGGATGTCGCACATGCAAACGTTCATATCATGTCTCTTGTTTGGGCGAACACCTACCGGCAGAGACAACATCGAGAGATCCGTTTTACTGTCCGGTCTGCATCGAACGGGGTTGGGACGTGCAACCTCCCCCAGAGATCTTACCTCTGACTCCTGCATCATCGCGAGAGGCCAGTCCAGTACGGCCCAGTTCTCCAGTCACGGCATCAGCTTCGCGACCCCAAACGGAGCAAGTGAGACAGCCTCAGTTTAGCAAGCCGGCAGGAGCTGACCGCAGTGAGTCCCTTGAAGCCGTGCGGATTTGCAACGAGGCAACGGGCCGAAAACCCTTCGTCGCAGTCAATGACCTGACATCACTCGCAAGGAGTTCGCCAGCGGAGAGCGCGTCATCAACGACAAAAGCGCAATCGCTGGATTCGCGGGCAGCCGCGATGATGAGGACGTACGACCTCCAACCCCCAGCTGCGACTTCTCCGGGACGACAAGCTAGCGACATCACAAGGTCTGCAGCAGCGACCAGAACACACAGGCCAAAATCGAGATATCAGACGATGCCCGATGAAGTGGATCAAGCCCTCACGGTGATCTATCGCGAGCTTGAATCGGTCACTGCGCTGAGGCAAGATCTAGCCGCGCTCCAAGACCAGTGCAAAACCGCCGAGCAAGCGCGCAGGATTCTGGAACAACTATTGGCACTTGAACGCCAAGGGCACGAGGCCATTGCCCACAAAAATGCAGAGATTGACGCTTTGAAGCGGCAGCTGGAGGAGTTGCGAACGGCCCATGACTCGCTGGTGAAAGAGCACAGCCTGCTTCAGCAACGCATGCAGGATGAAGCGAACACAAGCAAGGCCGGATTGGAAGAAGTGCAGGCCCTGAAGGCCAGTCTGCGCAGACTGCTCGGCGAATAAGAAAATCACATTGTGACCACCCATCACGTGGCGCCCAATAATTCAAGGAATATCTTTGCAAAGCCAAAAAATGATTCACAATCACCAAGAACCCTATCGGCGCGGAGTCCGAGCGACCACTTCCCCAAGTCAACAAAGTGTTAGCAGCTTCCCCGGTGGGCGACAGAGTTTGAGACCAGGGCTTGATCAGGGCATGCACCGTCGCTGGGGGTGTATGTGACAAACTAGTCCCCGAGACTAGAAGGCATCAAAAGTCCCTCGCCTCTACTCTGACGTTTGTCTCCGGCATGTTCAGGCCCAACTGGCACCGGGCCAGAGGCGGTATGCCTCGACTCCTCTCGAACCCTCCGACCGAACCGAACCGAACCTCGAATACTGGACCTGGAATTGAAAAGTGGGATTGCAGTTGGAAATCGTTTGCCTACTTGACAAGTCAAATCGGTGTTTTGAGAACACGGATAAGGAGGAGATCTGGAGGTTGGCCACCACCGGATATAGCCTTATCAGAAGAATTCGTTTCTTTTTTGTCACTTTTTGTGCGTAGGCCCTTCAGTAGTTCGCGCCTTCACCAGATGCCCCCTTATATTAATACTCTTACAGTCTTATACAGTCTTAGCCTAGTATTACACTAAGTTAGTCGCTCATCAATCGATTAGTCGATTATACTAGACTGCTAGACAGCTAGACAGGGCATTAATATTGAAAAGCGTAGAGAACGAAATCAGTATCAGCTTACGTAGTCTTCTAAAAAGCGTAGTATTCCAGATTCTAGTTAACGGTCCGGGTTTCTACGCAGGTGAATTAAGAAGAGGCGAGCTGAAGTTACAGTATAGTCGATCATGCCCATCGACATCAACATGTCCGCCTATCTGTCTGGCTGACCAAGCAACGCCGGAAGAAGTGGTAAATGCAGTCACGGGTACCCCCCTAGTTTTGGGCGTAACCTTTCTCGACGTGATTTGTAAGGCTTCCTTTTTAGGTCGTTTTCCAGAAAAGTCCGAGATAGCCGTTCGCGCGTATACATCGCACATACGCATGTACGCATGTGGGTACGCAATACCCACAGCAGCGGGAGCGGACACGGTATATACTCCTAGTAGGAATAGGATATAAGAGAAGAGAAGGGATGTTGTATTATCAAAAAGCAGACAACACACACCGACCCGTCCACCCAGGGACGCAATAATAGCACTTTCAGTCGAAGTGGAGGACATGGACGTGGACGCTACCAACCTGCGCACGCCCTTCGGCAAGGAGATGCGCGAGAAGCATTTCTTGTTTGCTCGAGACTATGTCAATTTGAATCAAGGTACAGTATTACCTGCCTGCCTGCCTGCATGCCTGACCGAGTCAATGATACACTATGCTGCCCAACGCCTTAGATGACATCCTCCCTTCCTGTCCCGCGCCCGTAGCTAACTCGACGCAGGCTCATTCGGAGGCTATCCCCGCTCCATCCAGACTGCGCTCCGCCACTACCAGGACGCCGCGGAGGCAGAACCTGACACCTTCATCCGCTATACGTACCCGACGATTTTGCGGCGGAGCCGAGCCCTCCTGGCGGAACTGTTGCACTGTCCGGTCGACGAACTGGTCCTGTGCCCTAATGTGACGACTGCAACCAACACGGTGCTGCACAACTTGCGATGGGAAGAGGGTGATACCATCGTCTATACCTCCGGGGTGTACGGCGCGACGGAGAAGACGATCGATTACATCGTGGAAACGACGCCGGCGGAGAGCGTGCGGATCGAACTGGACCTGCCGCAAAGCGACGACGTGATTGTGGGCTTGTTCCGCGACACGCTGAGGCAGCAGAAGGCCAAGTGCGCGGAATCGAGGAAGGGACGTGTTCGCATCGCCGTCTTCGACACCATCGTCAGCATGCCCGGGTTGCGTATGCCCTTCGAGCGACTCGTCCAGGTATGTCGGGAGGAAGGGGTGCTTAGCCTGGTCGACGCGGCTCACGGCGTGGGCCACATCCCTCTGAACCTCGGCGAGCTGGACCCGGACTTCCTCGTCACCAACTGCCACAAATGGCTTTTCGTGCCGCGGTCGGTGGCGGCGTTCTTCGTGCCGGCGCGGAATCAGCATTATATCCGCACCACTATGCCGACGTCGCATGGGTTCCAACCTCAGAGGAGCAAGGCCATCTACGACCCAATGCCCACTTCCGGGGAGACGAATGCCATGGTCAAGCAGTTCGAGTACTTCGGGACCATCGACGGGGCGCCGTATTGTTGTATCGAGGAGGCGATCCGGTTTCGTGACAACGTGTGCGGTGGAGACGCGGCGATCCAAGCATATTGCACGTCACTTGCGAGGGAGGCAGAGCGCATCCTCGTCGAGACCCTCGGCACGGAGACGTTCGACATCCCAGAGACGCATAGGATCTTCTTCGCTCATGTTCGGCTGCCTCTGCGCGTCGGAGTTGGATCCCAGTGCGATGTTCCCCTGAGCGACGTCCCGGCCATCACCCAGTTCATGAACAAGGAGTTTGTCGAAAGGTATCGCACCTTCGTGTATGTGCTCTTCTATCGCGGCGCGTGGTGGGTGCGTTTGAGCCTTGCGGTGTATGTCGATTTGGAGGACTGCAAGTACGCGGCGTTCGTCTTGAAGGACCTTAGTGAGAGAGTGAAGAAGGGGGCGTATCAGGGATAGAAGGCACAATGTCGACCAGTTGTTGGCCGCGTATGTACTTCTCGTTGTTGACACATAGTCACCGCGAGCAGGCACTGTAAGCGCCATCGATAGTGTGGCGTTGACCTCTGAAATTGAGTCAATTCATATGTTGTCGCGGCCCCCGCGAAGTACTGTCACGCAGCAAGTCGATAGCCATAGAGGCACACGAAGCAGTGGGACCTGCTGCTGCAACCTCGAGTGTATGCCCACAAGGCTGTCGATCCCATCCAACCAGGGGCATCTTCGAAGTCTAAGAACTGGCTGACTAGGGGCCGAGGACCACTTGTTGCTTCACCTGGTACTGCCGTTTTCCAATGTCGTCGTCAGCGTGGTTTGGCATGAAGCATCTTTACTCGTGGATGGATGCAGTGGTCTTCGAGCCAAGCGATCGGCGCGTGCCCCGCTGAAATGCAGGGATGAAACCTGCCAAGTTGTCGCAGCATCTTCGAACTCGACTTGGCAGAACTGCCATTCGCGCACAGTGGGTGAGACCGTCGAAGAGCCGCCAGTCGATCTCTCTAATCAGGAGGTGGTAGAACCTTAACAAAAAGGTTGATAATGGATTCTACCTACGCGTAAGTATGTACATATGCCAGGAAGTTGTAGCTCCTTGTGTTGAGTACTTTGTATCCTCGTTTCCTCTCGCACAATTCATTACCCCGAGATTATTCGTCGACGTGACCACGTCTTTGCACCCAGAAAGGATCCATCATGGAGACTAAGCGAGGAATGATTGATCATTCCAAACGATGGAGCAAAATCCGCCGACAGCTTTCCGGGGAGACAGCATCAACTCCCGCTCCACCGGCAACCACATCCTTTCCCCCCGTGGAAGAAGAGTCAGACTCTGAAGACGAAGACGACCTTGAGAATGGAGACGACTCTGAAGAAAGCGAGGACGAAGAAGAATTACCCGCTCCGCAACCCACTGAACGTCCACCCCAGCAACCGACACAAAGTCAGACTCTATCACGTCTCGCTCCTACAACCTCATCGGTCCAAGCATCTGCAAGCCAAACTGAGATTGTCGGGAGGCCAGTGACAATAACAACGCCACCGACCACGACGCTCGATACGGCGGTCATTTCAGCCTCTCCCAAACCCACCACAGCCTCGACATCTGCAGCAATTCCCCCAGCTGGTGTTCTGTCCGAATCATCTCCCTCCCTCTCTACTATGAACATTGCAGCTATCAGTGTGGGCTCTATCGTCGGTGCCGCGTGCCTCATAGCCGCGCTATATTTCTTCCTGATGTTCTGCTGCCGTCGTCGACGTCAGAAACAAACCACCCAGACCGGAGACCTATTTGGGGATGAGGACCAAAGCCGAATCACAGCCCACGCCTCACCCATGGCCATGGGCCAAGTTCATGTTCCCCCACCGGCAACTATAAACCAAAAACATTTCTCTGTCCAGTCGTCATCTACCACGGGGGACAGCGCCACTCAAATCCCATCGTACAATCAGGCCATGGCGTACGACCCACTCTTCCACCCGATCATTCCCGGACACGAGGTGTCGCGGGATGAGAAACCAGTGCACCTGTTCAGAGAGCAAGTCGATCCATGTATTGAGAGTGCGAGAACGAGCCAGTTCACCGGCATCGAGGGGTTTGTTCTTGAGCCGAGGAGACAACAGCATTCGCCGCTGCGGCCGCAATTCTCTCCAGCGCTTCCAGCTCATCGTCAATCTCACCATCTCTCCCCCTCGCCATTGGTGTCTCTGCCTGCACCTGAACCTGCACATGCCCATCCCCTCTTCCCGGCACAATCCCACATGGATGCCGCTCAAATCCCTGCATCCTCCCCCACCGTCTCCTCGATCCGCCACGGATCTCAGCCGGGTGCACCACCATCCACGCTCAGCTCGATTCGCAGCATCTACGTCCCACATGACCGCGAGTCCATTACTCCCAGTGAGTCGGCGAGCAATCTCCCCTATGACCGTGAGGGGGTGAGAAGGGAGATTGAGAAGTTGCAAGCCATGATGACCGGACGAGCCCTTGCTGGTGGCGGGCAGACTGGACGTGGCGGTGGTGAGGGAGGAGAGGGAGGACGGCGTGTGAATGAGCAGACTTGGTTATGAAACCCCGTCGTCAGGTTCGATGAGGAGTCGGAAACGAGATATGAAAATGGGTTGAATGAAGTGGGCCGGGCTTACCAAGTATTGCAAGTTATGCAACACTATTCGGAGTTCTACGAGGTAATGTTACTCGATTTCGTGGATAGGGGTATATATAGATCAGGCCCGTAAGAAATGAACTTTATATTTCTTATATCTCGACTATATCATCACCATAGTTGCCCCAGCCTCGCTCGTTCCACGACTCGGACCCTCGAGTTGAATTTCTGTGAATGATCCTACGATTCCGTTATTAGATCACTGTCGCTTTTTCGCTCATCCTCCTCTATCCGTCGAGGATAGCTATCCACCTGCCGTGTACAGATACCGTGGTACCCAGATATTCTTCGACTCGCATACACTCGATTCTCCCCTTCGTTCCTCCCCATCTCTTTCCCCCCCTTCCACTTCCACCTCCACTCCTCGTTCTCGTTTCGTCTCGCATTGCCCTACCCCTTCGATACATTGTCGCACATGCCCATCCTCGACTTTGCCGCCCCTAGGCTACCCCCTGGGTCAAAAGGTATCATTCACTCCCCCAGGTCAAGTCCAGTTTCCAGCCCTTCAGCAGCCAACAACGGGCCACTTACGTATACCAGGTTTCCCAGCAGGCCGCGTTGCCATCACGGGGGGTTTTCTCGACCAACCTCGACCGGAGCGCTGGATCGGCAACTCTACCCAGGTCCTGAAGCACTGCTAAGCAAACTACCACGGTTATTCTTACTCTAGGTACGTACTACGGGCCCGCATACTCTAATTCTCTGGCCGGACCAGACCATGGAGACATGATTGCGTACATCTCGCTTGGCAGCCTCGTAACCGGTCTCCGATAGCTTGTTTCGCATCGACGCCCCCTTGCGATCCACTTTTTGCATCCACCTTAAACATACATACGCCTGATAACTCTATTCATGTGTCTCTGTTGACTAGTAGTAGCTCATCTAGTCCATCGTTCTGTTCATTCAGTCTGCTGAAGGGCCCATAGAGGTTTCAGATGCTGGGTTCTATTGGAACAGTCAACACCTCAAACAAAGGTCCCATCATTGAGTTCGCCAAGGTTGTCAAGTCCACGTGTCGTCTCCGGTCGGAGCACCGGTCGAGCTGCCCGTTGCTCACCTGGTCAGTGGGTAGATCAGGTTAGGGGATTGCATTGTGCGTCAAGAGCTTTCTTGGAATGGGATGCTTCGAACTACGAATGCCCAATCATTCAGGGCCCGACCACTGTCTTTGGCGACACGGGTCTGGCCTATGAGGCATCCTCGTACTCTCGTTTCACGGTCAAGCAACAAGCAAGGAAAGGGGTCGGGTCGCGGTGGAGGAGATAAGGAGGACAAAACGTGCTTGTTCGGTAGATGATACGATGAGATGGGGGCAACGCGCGTCCGCCTGAAGGAGAGCACCTAGCTGAGGACCTGCACGAGGGGACCTGCATCAGAGGACCAAACTTATGGGACACCAACGCACTCGTTCCGAGAGTACATATCCAAAGTCCAGCTCCAGTGATGCAAGCCATGCCATCCTCATTTTTGCTCTGTCGGTTGCTTTTTCTTTTTTTCGACTCGTGTCCTTCAAAGCTTTCGTCCTGTGTCTTCCCTTCTTTCTCTTCGCCTGCCCAGGTTCAGCTGGTTTGGCTGGTGGCGGAAAGAGAGCTTCATTCCTTACTCAGAAATCCCACCTTCGAGGCACGTTCGTGTGGGTGAAGTCGTATTTGTGTTCCTTCGTCTTCCTTCTCGGCAGCCACAGCAACAATGGCTGGCTCCTCCTCCTCCTCCCATCAGGAACAGAATCCCGAGACGGAGAGGTACTTGAACGACCTCAACCATTCGCTCTCGACAAATTACCTGTACGCGCTGGTCGCCCTCCTCGTCATCGTATTCGTGTACCACAACGCCCGCCGCCTTCACAGGCATGCCCGCCATCTTGTCTCCCTGGGGGGCAACACCAGATCTCAACGATACTTCTCCTCCGCGAGCCCGACCGTCGCTTGGCTCAAAGACCACTTGGTCTATGCACCCCTTTTGTTTCACCGACGGGCCCAGGAGATCAAATGTGGCTCTCGTTTGACCCTGGGCACAGTCCCTACTCGCCTGCAGGCACTTTTCATCACTAGCATCGTCGTGTACAATGTCTTTGCCTGCGTCTGGAACATTCCATGGTCGTCTCCCCAGCTTGAGGTCCTTCCCATCTTGAGAAACAGTAAGTCCCTCGTTTCGTCACAGGCGGCGACCACTTCATGCTGACCCCCAGATTTAGGGACGGGATCCCTTGCCACGGTGAATCTCATCCCGATTTGCGTGCTTGCAACAATCAAGAACCCCCTGATCAATGCCCTGGATATCTCATACGACTCTTTCAACCTTGTCCACCGGTGGCTAGGTCGTCTGAGCATCCTGGAAGGTGTGGCCCACACGCTGTGCTGGATGATTGCAAAGGTCCAGAAGGCGGGCTGGAGTGCCGTTCAAAGGTCCTTGACACACTCTTCATTCATCTACACCGGTCTGATCGCCACGGTCGGCTTCGTTGCATTGGGCCTTCATTCTTCCAAGGTCGTCAGATCCCTGGCGTATGAGTTCTTCCTACATAGCCATGTCCTCCTCGTGGCCATGACTTTCGCCGGATTGTGGATTCACCTGGAGGGTCTGCCTCAACAGATGTTCTTGCTGGCGGCCATCATCACCTGGGTCGGATCCCGACTGTGGAGACTCTGCACTTTGCTCTACCGCAGTTGCGGACATGGTGGTTCCTATGCCACCATCGAGCCACTCCCACGCGGAGCCGTGAGAGTTTCACTCACCTGTGCCCGACCGTGGAAGGTCCGGCCCGGCCAGACACTGTACCTGAGCATCCCATCCATTGGCTGGTTGACCCTGCATCCGTTCTCGGTTGCATGGGCCGAATCTGGCACGGACACAGACCTGGACCGCTTGAAAATCAAAAGCAAGTATTCCGGGTATTCGGACAAGACAGGAGGACTGGCATATTCCGTCCGTGCCGTCGGCGAGGGAGGTCCAGAGCCGAGCCGCACTATTGAACTCATCATCAAGCAGAAAACCGGGTTTACTTCCACCCTGTGGACTCGAGCTCAACAAGGCGGCGGCGGCAGCAGCAGCAGCGGTATACTTGTTCTCCCCGCGTACGTGGAAGGTCCGTACGGCCACGAGACCAGCTTCGCCAGTTTCGGGACCTTGGTCCTCTTCGCCACGGGAGTCGGCATCACTCATCACATGCTGTACGTCCGCTCGCTGGTGCAGGGTTACACCGAGGGCACGGTCGCCACCCAACACATCACCCTCGTGTGGGTCGTGCCCGATCTCGAGTGTCTGGACTGGGTGCGTGAATGGATGCAGGAAATCCTCACCATGGAGAACCGCCGCGACGTCCTCACCGTCTTGCTCCACGTCACCCGCGCCAAGTTGACCCAGCAATTCAGGAGTCCCAGCTCCAAGGTCAGGATGGTGCGAGGCCGGCCGAATGTGATGAATATCGTGCAGCAAGCCGCCGACGAGAGAGTTGGGTGTTTGGGAATCAGTGTCTGTGGCTCAGGAGGGCTCGCAGATGAGGTGCGTGCGGCAACCCGTGTGGTGATTGAGCAGGGGGTGAATGCCTCGTTGATGGAGGAGGGTTTCGGTTGGTGAAAGGAGATGTGTTGGGATGAGGTGAGGTGAGGTAGTGGACGTAGAAATCGTGAGCTAGGTTCCTTCACACGGCACGCCGTCAAAATGTCCCGCTTCGGGGGAAATGATGTTTCTTATATTAGGGCTCGACTCGCCCCCCGTGAGGCGAGATCTCGTCGAATTTATCCCTCCGAGATGACTCGACTTCCGGACCCGTACCTAAGCTTGGATGGCGAAGACCGTGAAAAGCGTCCCTACCTTCCTGGTAGTTACTGTACTACTCCGAGCAGCTCACCACGGGACCCGAGGTATGCAGTATGCAGTATGCATCTTTCCATCCTCGCCACCTTGGTGCCACCCGTTCAAGGTCAGGAAATCGTCGAAAAGACATGAATATTAGCCTCAAAAAAGGGCCATCATGCGCGGGGCCTCTAGGTAGCAGAGAAAAAGCAGGTGAGTGCGAAGCTCGCAGAGCCTTCCGAGTGCGTGGAGCCGGTCATCTCTCAAATTTATACCTGAGAGGGAAGGGAGGAGCGAGGGTCGCGGGGGGGAAAGCTATTCGCCATGGTCTAGGCCCCCCCCTCCCCCCCCTAGAATAGTCAGCCTCGTAGCCCGCCAAGTGCTGGCGGCAGAACGCAATGTGAACCCGGAACCAGTATTTAGGGAAGCTATTACAGTCCGATTCTGAGAAAAAACTCTTGATCCCTGATGTTTTTGCAGTATCAAGGCACAATTCTGTTTGTCTCACTCATGTGATTGACACCGTATTTCACGCAGTTCCACCGAACCGGTGTGACCTGTGAAAGCGAGGGAAAGGCAATTACTTTGGAATAGATACATAGCATCGTCTCTCCTGTTTGGACAATCCCGCACGAAGACGCAGGGCAGTCTCATTTGTAGAGATCGTTGTGGTCGGCCTTGATCATATCAGCCCCCTTCTCGCCGGTCATGTACACCGAGTTCTGGATACGGCAGTCCGGGATCACGGGCTGGATCGACGCGTCGATGACGCGCAGATTCTTGATGCCATGGACCTTGAGCTTCGGGTCGACGACGCCCTGGTCGATCGACTTGGACAGCCGGCAGGTGCCTACGGGGTGGAAGGCGGTCTGGCAGCGGTCCAGGACGGCGCGCTTCATCTCCACGTCCGAGTCCAGCGGCATCTCCCAGGGGTATTCGGAGACGACGAGGTCTTTGAACCCGTCGCCTTTGGTGAGGACGTCGTAGCTGAAGCGGATGCCCTCGCGCATGGCGATGATGTCCAAGTCGTCGGCGAAGAAGTTGAGATTGATGTTCGGCTGCACCAACGGGTCGCTCGAGTTCAGTGTCACCTCACCTGGCGGGGAGATGGGCCGGACCAGGTCGACGACCACGGTGATGTGGTCGCCGGCCTTGGGCGTGGGATAGTGCCATTGGAAGGCGGTGCCGAACATACAGACAAAGTCGAGCTCGAAGTGCGGCTGTCCCTCGGGCGAAAAGGGATCGACCCCGCCGTTGGCCGCTTTGGCCTTGCGGTACTCGCCGTCCTTCTCCAGATATTGGTCAATGCGCGGGAACCCCACCAGCTCGAGAAGACCCGAGCCCACGGGACCGCGGTGGTCCTTTCTGTAAGCGGCATGGACCGATTGATTCTTGGGGCCCGGCCGCATCAGGTAGCTATCCATGCCGAAGCCGTCCTTCACACGCAGGACAAAGGGAACGCCGGGATGGTCGATGAGGTTTTGGCCAACGTGACGGGATTCCAGAACCAAGGGAATGCCGTGCTTGGCCAACTCCTGCGCCGGGCCGACACCGCTGAGCATCAGCAATTTCGGGCTCTCGAAGACACCCTGGGACAGGATCACTTCGCGGGTGGCAAAGAAACTGAGCTCCTCGCCTGTGGGCGTGATGACCGTCACTCCCTGGCACGTACGGTCGGCCGGGTTGATAATGAGGCGTTTAGAGTGCACTTCGGACAGAATGGTGATGTTGGGTTTATCAAGGACAAAGAGGTAGCTCCCCGAGCGTTGGCCCTTGTAGATGGTATCGACACAGTGGGTGAGGCCGTTCATCTCGCCGTCGTAGATGTTCTCCGTCATTGGTTGTCCCGTCGACTTCCAGGCCTTGATGACGGCGTCACGGAAGGGCTTCATTTCATCGATGAGCTCGGAGTGGGAGATGGGCAGAGGACCGCCGCCGCCGATCTTATTGAGGTCGGGGGAGTAGAGTTTTGGATCGTCGTGGTACGTGGCACTCTTGCGGAGGTAGTGGACTAGAGGATCCCAAGTCCATTCCGGGCCACCGTACTCACCCCAGCGGTCGAATGTCGGCTTGCAGCCCGGAACCCAGGTGAAGTAGTTGAGAGAAGAACTCCCGCCAAGGGCCTTGCCGCGGGTGTTGGGCTTCTCAATGCGTTCGTAGTCGTCACGCTTCACCAGGGTGGTCTTGTAGGCCCAATCATGCCGGCTGCTACGGAGGCCCATAGCCTCCGACGGAGTGGTGATCTCGGGGACCTGATGGGGGTTGGCAACACCGGCCTCCACGATGAGGATGGAGACATTGGGATTCTCGGCCAGGCGGCCGGCGACGACATTGCCAGCAGTGCCACCGCCGACGACAATAAAGTCAAAGCGGGCTCCGTTGGTCACCATGATGTCGATAGGTTTTCCTCCAGAGTGGACGAAGAAGTATATGGGGATGCTTGCTCAGAACACATGGTGTGGTCGCCGAATTCACATCCTTTTATATGTTGCTCCTTCTCTAGCTTTCGTGTCTTCGATTCCCTCATCCCCTGCACGGGCTCGGAAACAGATCACGATCTGGATGGGCTAAGTGGCCTGTTGTGTGCCTTGATGCAGTTGACGGACCTGAACAGCTCCCCTTCACTCCACAAAACATGCAGAGGATGCCACCAATTATCGGCGACACTTCAGCCATGACCCCCTCTGGTGGAAGAAATATTCTCCCCCATTGTCCTCGTTGATTTCGTAAAGCCCAGAACAGAGGCCTCCTTCGTGTTTACTGTGCAGGTGGTACGTAGAACGTAGTCTCGTGCGAGTGGACAAGTAACTCGCGCGAAGAGGATATCGAGGGCTGCGGCGAGTCGGATGTGTCGGATATGCTTGGTATATTCCAATATTCCAACTCTATTAGAACGGAAGATTCCGTGTGTGTATTGGAGCCCTGTAGGGCGCCGTGACATATCAAGGGGAGGGGACCAAACACTGGTCGTTGGTCTCCAGCCAACACAGCAAAGAATCTGACTCAGGAGAAGCAACTTCAAACCTTATGCAGCAAACCTCTGAAACGTGAAAGTTCATTGGATCCGGTCCCAACTGGTCGTCGTCGCCGTCTTTCTCCAGCATCTGTCACCCCCCCCCCCCCCCCCGAGCGCAGACTATGCCCAGATTCTGACATTTGTAACGAGGATACCCTGGATTACCAGAAGAAGAGATCCACCCCGAAGTTGCCGGCTTAGGTAAAACTGTCAGCCGTCGCCGGAATAGGCGTTCGTGCGAGACGACCGATGCAGATGCAACTGGGTTCAAAGAGAACGGAATTAGTTCAAGGTGGGACAATTCAAGTGTCCAAGGCAGGCCAGGATCTGGCACTCGCCATGGCCGCCCTTGGTGCTCGCGCGGAGTGTGAGTAAAACTTATCACTAATTTGGGAGATGTCGTCCGATGTATCTCTGGCAAAGGTGCGTTCGATTTGACAAATGGAAGAAAGCAAGATGAGACAGGCCGATGCGCAGACCGAGCGAAAGAGCCAGGAGGCCCCAGGCGCATATCGCGCCCAGGCCCCTCTGTCCTCGAAACACCATTCCGTTCAGTCACACAAGCAAGTATGCGCCGACCTGGTAAGATGGTCTGGGAAGCCTTCGACTACAAGCACGGAGAAGCAGAAGCCTCCCAAGACGCACACGATGACAAGACCTTGTGGTAGAGGTCGAACAAGTTAGAATGCCAAGGTAGCGATACCCCCAGTTGCGGGTGTTGCGAGCAGATCTACCAAACCTTGGCATGTCCTTCTTCGGCGTTTGACCGACGACATCAAGCCCTCGACCTCACCTGCAGCGGCGAATCGCCGGGCCAGATTAGTCGAGCGCGAAACAACGAGATGCGGCAGTTGGTCTGCATGTCTGTTGTGTCCCTCCGCATGTGGGGCATATTCGTCGAAACTGACATCCAGCGTTCAGTACCAGGTAGAGAGATATCAGAAGAAGAAAAGGCATCTTGGACAGCAAAGGATATGTCACGAGCACGGGTGGCACGCTACTCGATGGTGATGAGACGAGCCAAGATATCGCCCCGGACAATACATGAGCGAGAGGAGAGGTTGTCCCGACACTCGGCTCTAGCGATTGTCGCGCATTCCGATGCTGTATCGATTGCAACGCAGCAGAGCGCTGCATATGTTGCGGAGAAAGCAAACCCACATTCTGGAGCATCTTGTATATGCCTGAAAGCAGCCTATGGGGTGTATCAGCTGCCAACTCTCCACACACATGTGGATGCAGTCTCGCAGCCGTTAGGGACCAAGCACTCAGTCCAATTGCTCTTTTCGTCGACGCTGCAAGACGTAGAGCACATTCGACATCCAGGACCCCCGTCTACTGAGGTACGCCCAGCTCCACATGGGGGCATATGGCCTTGGATAGATCATGCCCACCAGATCCATCGCTTCGTAGCTCCGAGTCGTGTTCTCTCCGCAGTTGTGGAGGCATCCCCAGATCTGTTCAGATCCTTACGGAGAGAACAAAAGGACATATAGCCCTGAGAGACTCCCCGACCTGGAGCTGGTTCGCGGGGGGAGAATCCTTTCATCTGTCTTCGAGCATTGTTCAGCATGTCGGAAGTTCCGCATACTTCGCAGGTCACTCTGCCCGTGACGTCTCTGTGGGCTAATCGCAAATGCTTGATGATTGCCTGCATTGTCGCGACCGCCAATACCCAATATGGTAAGCTGGGAAGTTACCAGTGCGGCCGGGGCACCGCGATACTCACACTATCTCAATGTCAGGCTTCGATAGTGCCGCCATCGGCGCTCTCCAGGCTATGCCTGGCTTTTTGAAGGTATTCGGCTTCCCGGATCCGAGTAGCCCGCTTGGCTATGGCATCGATGTAAGCACTTTGAACGGTTGAACTGCAAATAATGCTGATGTGGCGGGCAGAGCACTTTCCAACAACTTATCGGCTCTCTCTTGACGCTGGGGGCGTTTCTTTCGTCCATACTTGCTGGGACTTTCGGTGCCTTCTACGGCCGCAAGACAGCTCTTTGGTTGGCCTGCGCCTTGAACTGCGTCGGATTGGCCATCCAGATCGGTACCACAAACAAAGGGGTCGTATACCTCGGTCGGGTTGTCCTAGGGTTCTCAAATGGCTTTCTCGTCACCTTCTCGAACATATACACCGCGGAGGTCGCCCCAGCTCATCTCAGAGGAGTCATGGTGGCTCTGTTCGCCTACTGGGTCAATATTGGTGCCATCCTCGGTACGATCGTCGACAACTATACCAAGGACCGTCTCGATAAAGGTTCCTACCAAATTCCGATCGGCAGTCTCTATATTGTGCCGGTCCTTCTGGGTATCGGCTTGTTTTTCGTACCAGAGACTCCCCGCTGGTTGCTGCATCATAACAAAGAGAGTGAGGCCAGGAAGTCCTTGGAAAAATTGCGAGCGGATTCGCTGGCTCCGGAGTACTTTGAGCTCGAATGGGCCGAGATCATCCGCGGCGTCGAGGAAGAAAGAAAAACCGCGAAGTCTGTCGGACTCTTGGATATGTTCCGTGGTGAGTGACCGTAGCTGTTGCTAGTTCCATTCCGCGGCTGATCTTGTGCGAGGTGCCGACTTGCGACGAACGCTTCTGTGCTGGGGAACCATCATGACACAAGCAGGCAGTGGATCCTGGTTCCCCATCGCCTATCAAACATACTTCTTCCAGATTGCCGGAATCAAACAGGCCTTCCAGTACTCGATAATGATCACCTGCATCGGCTTCGTCGGAGTCAATTGCGGCATGTACGCCATGCGCCATCTGGTGGGGAGAAGATTCATCTGCATCTTCGGGTCGATCGTGACAAGTCTCTGCTTCCTCGGGATGGCGGTCGCGCAGAGCGCTTCTCCTGGTACCATCACCACTGGCAAAGTGACTGTGGCAATGGTCGCCATCTGGGGCTTCTTCTATAATGGTTCAAGTGCTCCGTCCCTCATTTGGGCTCGTTGCTCACGTTCTTTCAGGCTGTGTCGGCGCTGCGACCTACCCCGTGGCCACAGAACTTGTCAGCTCTCGTCTCCGTGCGTGGACGGTCGGATCGGCAACGTCGATTCAGTACGTTTTTGCATGGCTGACCAGTTTCTGCACGCCGTACTTCATCAACCCTGGTGATTTGAACTGGGTGAGTTCGAGGCAAACTTCGTGGACTTCGTGAACTTCGATTCCGCTGACGGACCCCCCCAGGGCCCCAAATATGGCTATATCTGGTTCGGCAGCAACATAGTTTGCGCAATCTTCTACTTCTTCTGCATCCCCGAAGTAAGGACAGGATCCAAGATGGATTATTAATTTCGCTGACTAGAAGCAGTTGAAGGGAAGATCGTTGGAGGAGATCGACGAACTCTTCGAGAAGCGGGTTGGTGTCTTCAAGTTCAAGACGTATCGCACCGAGATCCAGGAGAAGGCGCTGCACGACGTTCAAGTCAACACTGGTGCTTTCTTGGAAAAGCAGCCAGCGGTTAGCCATGTTGAGGTTGAACAGTCGGAGGCAAAGGTTGAGTGAGCTTTGGACGGCGTTGCCTCCTGAAGACTGGCGGCTACAGCGTCCGTCAATTGGTATGGACTGTCACGGGCCTGAGCCTTGATCGGTCCTTGAGTGCTCCGTTTCGAAAGCCATGCCTCTTAAATACCGCGAATATTGACCTCCCTAAAATCCATTTCGAGTCCCAGACCTGCGCAATCCGGCAATCGTTACCTGAGCCATCATTGAGTAATTCTGAGCCAGGGCTGTGCAATCCTGAGCTCGTGCGCCCTGAGTAGTGTGAGCACAGCCCCGAGTCCGCAAAGGAGAACCTAACTTGGCCCCAAGGTTCCCAGTTGTTAGTGCTTCACATATTCGGAAGGACCAAGTCCGGGGCCTCCTTCTCGCTTGTTGTCCAGCTGGCTAGGCTGCACACTGATATAGACCTCTCATCTCGAGTGACTTGAAGAAAGCAGAGGCTTTTGCGAGTACAGCGGCCATGGCTTTCGCCGCGATTGGCCTCTAGCTGCCTCGTTCCTTTTCTTCCGTCACGGCTTCCCTGATCCACTCTTTGACCTGGTCATTGGACTTGACACCCCATCTTTTGAGAGTCCAACGCGCTACATTGCAGCGCCTGCTCCAAACTCTACCGCCGCGTGACTCGGAGTCGACCTCGAGCTTCCCCTACTGAGTGAGGTCTCTCGACTCATTGAGGACATGGCATCAAGCTCCGCCTGGATCCTGGACCTCGATTGGCTCAAGCATAAAAACCAGCTGACGTCTGAAAAAACTCGGTCTTGGTTGCCATCTCTCTTTGGAGCGCAAGCACCGCATCGGCTCGAAAGTTCAGTTGGTTGACGATGGCCTCGACCGAGTCAGCTGAACCTTCGAAGCGATGACAAGCAGCGCCTCCTAGCATCATGTCTTCCTAGCAGGTCTCTTCAAGCCGGAATTGTCGACTCTCACGGCGATGGGACTTGCCCCCCATTTGGTCGTTACCAGCAGGATGTTGCGGTAATTCTGAGGCCCCAATAATCAGTTCGAGCAGAAAATGAAGCCTGCTATAAGATCGCATTTCGAAGTCAATACCGATCCAAAGCTGGATCTCCCTACCTTCTCCATGGATCGTTTGACTCCATATCTCAATTCAACATCCTCGGCGATATCGGACCGTTGACAGATAACAAGCATAGATTTCGCCTTGACCAGTTCGTGCGTTCGGTCACAACCACAGCTTGCTTGAGGTTCAGAAGCGACTAGAAAATCACAACTTCCCGCTCTGTCATCTCATTCGCAGGATCGCACACCACCGCCGCAGGTATGCTTGCAATACCGATCCGCTCATACGCTTCTGGCTGCGTCCGGGACGGCACCAGAACCAAGGACCTGCAATTCTGAAACTCAGATACGTAGTCATAGCCGTCCATTTCTGCTCTGATCACCACGCAGACTACCTCCCCTACGTGGGAAGACACGGTCACTTGGACATCAGGGCTCCATTGAACTGGTCTTCCACGGTATGTGAGGTTCTTGGACTTGATCTCAAATTTGTCTCTGGCAGGTTGGTTCCCGCCCAGTTCTGATGGTGGTATAGTATGGACCAGATTGGCTTTCAGCACGGGTGCGTGGAGGCAGATACTGCCGCTGGAGACCTGTCCGTATGGGTTGTGGCCGGGAGTGATTATCTCTGCGCGAATGACTTTGGCGACACAGACCTTGCCTTCTTCCTCGCTGTCTTGTTCCCAACATGAGAGAGACTTGCGTCCGATGAGTGAAGCCCACGACCAGGAGGGTGCAATATTTGTTACAGGTCGTTTGCAATCCGGCGATGCCCTCCACAGGAGTGAAAGTGGTAGGTCATTGCGCCACAAGCCCGCCAGATATCCACCAAGGGCGCCATTGGCAAGCTGGCGGGCGACACCAGAAATAGCGGGCAGCATGTCGCTTGGCTCGGTCAGACGACAACTTGAATAGTATGAGAGGATGATGGACCAACACTTCGATGCGTCTCTCAAAGATTCGTCCTTCTTGGCGATCAACGTGTGCGAGAATTGTTTCTCGTCGAATGACAGGATCGGTCGCTCGGAATCGGACGAGTCCTTTGGCGCAGGATCATCTCCCAAAGCACCACATTGACAGGACAAGCAGGTCTGGCATTCCCACACGACTTCGTGCGACATGAATCGAATCATCCTCGTGGCGGAGAAACGCTCCTGGAAACACCAGGCTCGTGCCATGACCGGTTGGTCGACGAAACCTGGGTCTCCCTCAATGATGTGGCGATCGTACCAGAAGTGCTTGCTCGACCGCTCCACCGGCTGCTCTTCAGACCCTGCCAACCATTCGTCCCACACCATGATCTGTGCCGGTCCTTTATCTCCTCGAGGAATTGAGACGACTTTTGGATCCCCTGAGCACGGGGCGAAGCACTCCGGCTGTCGATCAAAGAGGAAACCAGTATCGGTGGAGCAACCGGCATCGGCGCTGATGACCATCTCCGCGTTACCGAAAATGTCGGCCATCTTGGAGGACTCGACCTCCCAGTCAGGACCGCCTTCTTGGATGATGCAGATTGAGTCGATCCAGAGATGTGGGATGTGCAACGTCCGCGCAACAGTGATTGCTTGCTGGTATGTGAGTGGAAGTTGGTCCCAGGGAATATCAATCATGAAGTCACCAATGTTGCCAGAGGTCAGTGTCAGCGTTTTGCCCTTGCCCCAGCAGTAGCTCAGAGCAATGTATTGTAGCACGTCTACACCAACATCGACGAGCTTAATACCTTGGTCCTGGTCTAGTCCAGTGTAGATTAGCCTTGCAGGAACCACAGATTGGTCCCGGGGAAAAGGCGAATTGTGACAGCCGACGTGATTTCTGGCGCAATCTTGGAACGACTGCTTGATGAATCGAACACAATTTTCCGACAGCGGATTTCTATCCACTGGATTGTAAATTGGCAGTTCGATCCCGTGCCAAAATGTATCACCTCGACGTTATTAGCTATGTCTCCGCCGTAGTAGCATGCTTATTACTTCAAACTCACCGGTGGGACCATAAAATAACGTGAGCCCGACAGCTTTTCCGCCCGCAGTCACGATCTCGTCCTCCGAGAGCCATGGGCCACCAGGTTCCTGCCACTCTCTTCTCTCCAGGGGCGAATCAGAAAGGTGGCCAACGTGCGAGTAAGCTCTCCATCGAAGGATTTCATCGAGGAGCAGCGGGATCTCGTCCCCATCCGCTGCCGCAGATCCCAGCCACAAGCGGGAAACGTCCCACCGTCCCATGAAGGTCCCTCCGTAGATTACGGCCTGCTGGACGTTCCCAAGACGGGTCCCGACGAATGCTCCAACGGTGCTTAGGAAGAAGCACATATGGCACGTATCAGACGCCGACACACATTGGCCATAGGCGATCTTCCACTGATGGTCAAGAGGCATTTGCTGGCTCAGGACGAGATTTGGGAATATCGTGTACCCCGCCAGACAAGCCTCGTCGTGCGAATTGGGTAGCTGCTTGGTTCCGAGGAACCGTTCTCCCTCCGCCTTGACAAGTGGTTCGACGAACCGGATCAAACTGTACCATCCCCAGAACACCGATACCTCGCCCCGAGACCGCACGCCGTGGCTCGGGACATCTTCTTCTTCACTGAAGATCGATCTGCCCGTGTAAGCGGTGAACATTCGGTCCCCTGCCACTTCGGCGAGCGCAGAAGTCTCGCCGAGAGGCGGCCGACCTATGACAGCGCGCCTGTATATCTGCCTTCCCTCCGCCATTCTCTGACTCGTCCCGTACGGGGTTGGAGCCTCTGCCTCAAACCCTCTGCTGCTTTTGCCAACCGTGGTGCCTGGGCTATAGCGCTGTCAGGCCCAAAGCGCCTGAAAGCATCAAACCACTATTATTGCGGCAAAGATTCACCCGGCTCTCCAAGCATTGTGGTCGCCATTTGCCTGGAATGGTATATCGGAAGAATGGGAAGAACGCAAAGATATCATTCAAGTGGACGATACAATACTAAATACCCCGCACAACATGTTCCCAGCCGATACGAGGAAAAGCTTGTCTTGACGATAACAGCGAGAGCGGCGGACGCCTCGAATAGGGAGGGCGTAAAACGTGGACGAGGTGCGTCCTATTTTGTCCTCCGTTCTCGACGCTCGTCAAGCGATTGAAAGGGGCTCACGTAGGTATATCCATGAGGACAATCTCTCAAGTCAGAAAGTAGTCAGCGAAAGGTGGTGCATAAAACGCACAAGAACGGGGGGCCTGCACGGAAGCCTTGGACACGACGGTACACTTTCGACAGGAGTATGCAACACACCATGATACTATATGTGCCCGAAGAAGAACGTTCGTCTGCTCCTCAAATGATGTTTCATTCAAACTTGCGTTGCAGTAAGAGTCCAAGATGAACCATTCTATCCATGTTAATGGCGCACGGGGGTGGTGTCTGCCTTAGCATATTATCCCCATTATCCCGCACTTCAGACCATACTTTGCAGATTCAGGGGATTAGCTGTTCACAAGAAGCAGGGACGTGGCTGAAACTGAAGTCGGCTCGTGGTCACAATTCGTCATGTTGGGGCCTGAGCTGGATAACGCAATATCTCCTCCTGCGGAAGGTTCTCGACGAGGGTACGGAGCATTATGTAGCGGCCGCTTATGCAGGGGAGCCCCCCGAAGGATTTATGGCGCCGAAGATTCACTTCCGAAACGATCATGACGCGTTTCACTCTTGCTGCTATGAATACTTAACCACGCTGACCTCCACTTTCCTGCTGCCTTCCCGATTGAAACCTGGGATAACCTGAGTCATACTTGTCCGATCTCGAATCGACCATGATTCACCGGCGCGTATCCGGTACTGGCTGCCCAGGAGAGCAGCTGCGCAGTCGCCATTGACATGACGGCCCCTCTACTTGTACGAGTACATGCGCCTTCATCCACGCCCAACTATGTACACACCCGGGGGACTAACGGACATTGTGCCCGATTCAAGTACCCAGCCCCCTTCCCTTGGGTGAGTTCATGCACCATGCCTTCGCTCGGCAGTTCGAGACCCTGGGGCCGAAACACTTCGTGTAAGATCGAAACGACGTGATATAAAACTGCTTGCCTTTCAAGTGATTCGGCACGCATTTTTCTGGAAAGAACATTACAAAGTCCTTGCTAGTTGAAGCGGCAAGATCATAAAGGCCGAGTTCCAATTTACCAAGGTAGATTACTTGGAACTCCTCTCGACGGTATCAACACCAAGGAGGGAACACCGAGCAAACGTCACTCACAGAAGCCAACGGATCAGCGCGGGCCATCAGAGACGAGCCAAGAATGCACAGCGAAGAATGGGTTTCGCACTTACCTTTATGTGAGATGAGACAACTCGGCCTCAGCAAGAGACCAAAGCCTTGCACTTCAACAACGCCTAGCTCGAGGTCTTCTCAACCAGCAACGACAATAGAATGCCCGCCACCAGACTATTCCGAAGTGGATTCAGCTGCACCAGCGGACAGATTGGTTGGGCATTCAATCGACCACCCGCCAGAGTTACGACTGCCGTCAAATCCCGTGGACGGCCAGCAAGAGGCTCGAAAGGGTTTGCTCTCAGCCGATGTGCCAATCATTCAAGCTATGCAGGAAGATATACTGGTGTTGCCTCTGCCCAGCGATGTCTCTGTCGGGCAGAATGTCAACACATCATCTGCCTCGATTCCAACCGTATTTGGCTCCAGAAGACAAGGCGGAAGCATCGAGCGAGATCGCGAGTCTGATAATATCTGTCCGGATAATAATGGATCGTGGCGCTTTGGGATACCGATCACAGATGCTGAGACAGGAGCTCCAGATATCTGCTGGTGCAATCAATGTTTCCAGTCCGGACCCCCTCTCGACGACCGGATATGCTTCGGCACTACCGACGGCTACGTTGAAGTGTGGACCGACAAGGCCAAGGCCACTATATTCTCGTCCTCTCCATCCCTCTGCTTTTGCAGGACGCTACCTTTTCACTCGGAGACTGTGACGAAATATGACTTCTACAGAGACGATCCGCAAAAACTCAGAGACAACTCGCCGAAAAGAAACTACCTTCTCAGTTGTCGCAGTTTCTCCATATCGAGCAAGAAAGATAGCAGATTCAGGAACATTGATTCAGGAAGCGCGCAGATATGTTCACCCTCCTTCAGGAGAAGCTTCCTCCAACCCCCGCCACCTCGCCACCTGCGCCAGTCGTCCGCGCCAGAGAATAACGTCCATCTACTGGGGCCAAATTCCCCGTCCGTCAACAGGACGAATCATGTCATATCCGAAGTTCGTGGTCCACCTAAAACGCTGAAGTCTAAGCCTGCTCAATCCAATGTTTCAATCAATCCGGAACCACCCGTTCTGCCCAAGGAAATGTGTTGGTGCGGCGACTTCTGCTGGGTGACAAAGGTGAGAAGAGCACGTACAGATCAGAGCGACATCAGACTCGGATGTCATTCGAGGACCGAGCTTGGACATCGCGTCTTCTTCTCCAGCCCTGGCGGTGAGATCGAGGTATGGACGGACCTCCCGAAGCCAAAGAATGCTTTCACCGGAGTTGAAAAGTCCACCTGCAAAATGGCGCCGCGACACGTGTCCAGAGTCGTCAAGGTCGATACTTGCACAGACAGATTAACCCAGTCTGCTCCAAAGAGAGTGCACCTCCTCAACTGCCGGGAGTCCTCGAACGGCCCCACTTTGGGTTTCGACAGGAGAAGTCGTGCCTGGGACGGCAATGCCACCTTTTTGTTAAAGGAGGATACGACGGGGAAAGACGACGTTCTAGCCCCTCAAGATTGTGGCCTTCACGAGGAACGAGGCCGACTGAGAACACATTCCACCAGCCAGGAGGAAAGACCCAATCTTCCGAGTTCCGGTCTGCTTCAGCCTCCGCAAATCAGTCACCAACGACGGTCCTCGGCTCCAGAAACACTGGGGAACAAGACGGAACGACCTACCCAACGTTCGAGAAAGTATTACACTGACCGCGGGAGAATTGTTATTGTGAGGATGCCTCCAGGAGACAGTTCAAGTCCCTACATCTAAGAGATTGACTTTCTGTCCTGCTCTTTTCCGGCCGATCAACCCGACATTGTCGTTGTTATCGTTGGTGTTGTTGGGACGGTTGCATGAACCTGCTTGAACACGGCCACATCCATGATCAGTTTCAACAGCCATGTACAAGGACTGTCAGTCAGTTGAGAATGAGACATGAGTGCATTATATAGAAGTGGATTAGTGTCTAGCTGTAAGATAGAAGGATGCTCGAGGAAGTCTCGTAGCTTGGGAATTGATCTGCCAGGAGCGAAGTTAAGGGTAAAATCTTCCAATCGCTCATTGGAAACAGCCTCCTACTACCACACTCGTTGGTCAATTGTCATGACCAAAGTCTAAGAACAGCAATGTCGATCTCGTCCAATCAACACTGAGTAACTGGCACGCTCGCTCATTAGCCGTGGTCTCCAAGCCGGTAGACCTCCGCTCAGGGTAGTACAGTACCGACTGCTGCCTGAGATGGCAGGTGTTGCCCCGATACCCCAAAGACCATCCCATCTTAAGCAAAGGCTCTCGCTCAAGCTCAGGCGAACCCCGCAGTCTTATATCAGCGCACTCTACCGAGTACGGGCAGAGTACTAGGGGTTCGCCGAGTTCGCCATCGATTCGTCTATTCTGTGTTAAAGAACCCGAAATCCATGTACCTGCTCCGCTCTCCTGTCGCACAGTCCAACGCCACCTTTGTCTTCGAATAACCAGTATGAAACATGGGCCCCAAGCATTTTTGTTTCCTCTCAGTGAACCACAGCTTGCGCAAAGATTCCGACCGAAAGACATGGGAACTTGAAAGATCTAGAGCTTTGAGCCATGCTGCGAAAAAGGTCAATAGGGGGAGAAAGTCGAAAAAGGAAGAGCAAAAGCAGCCAAGGGAGGACCCAACGGTACCAGTGCCATACAAGGGGGTCCAGTGTTTCAACAAGCGACTCACTTCAGGCCTGCTGGATCCGTTCGTCACGTTGTCCATGGATCTTACTGCAGAGGATCGTGACCTCCTGCACGGCTGTAAGTCGCTTAATTCCTTCAAGAGTCTCCCGCTCTAGCTAACAGATGCGCAACCCTCTAAGATCTGGTTTCGGTGCCTCGAGAGTTCTATGGCACGAGTGCCGTCTCGCGATTCTGTCCCGTCCGGGATGTCACTCTGGGCGTCTTGTCCACAAATCAGATCCTACTCAGCTGGGCGGTCCTTTACATGCGACATCGTCACGCAGCGCTGCGGAATCTCGATCTCGATCACGACACATTGCTGCTCCGCCGGCGACAGCAGACGTACAACATCATGAACTCCAACATCGACCACCGACAATCTGCCATTTCTGAGGACGCAATGTACGGGCTCGCATTCTCGGCGCTGCTCGAAAACCGGATCGGCGACCGCGGAACGGCGCAGAAGCATCTCCAGGCCTGTCTGATTGTCCGGCAATTGCGCATTCAGAAGGGTCTTACCGTAATGTCCTACCCGATGGGCACGCTATGTATACCTGTATGCGTTCAGGTCGGAGCGCCACAATACTTTAGGTCTGTCGGAGAAATAACGGGAGCTGGTCTCACCTTTCAGTCGCTTTTTCGGTCTCTTCAGAAATGGAAGCACGGCTGCAGAGGCATATTTACTGCTTGTTCAGCGACCAAATCGATTCTACGGCAGCATCTGAACAGAATTATATACGAGAATAGCACGACTGGAAGCAGGCTATGTGTGGGCCTTCTTTTCACTCTGACCCTGGCGTCGTGGACATTCCATCAGTATGACAACAGTTCGGCCGAATTTCTGCAGATGATCGCGCATTGCTTCGATGAGAACTCCCGTGATGGAAGACAGATAACGCCGCTGGGGATGATCTACACCACGTATATGTGCATCGATCGGATGCAATCTACACCAGGTCGACGGCTGTGTACCATTGATCTCTGGCAAACTGTGGAATTGGTGGAGCTGCTCATGTTCGCTTCTTCAGGCGCCTTTGCAAAAGTAAAGCACCAACTGATGTCTTGGTTAATTGATAACGCTGGTGGACTTTACGATGACATCTTCAATGAAGGTATGTTAGAGGAGATCGAGGATACGTGGCTTTCGACACGGCAACCACACCACGAAATTCACGGCTTGCAGGACAGCTCCACAACGAGCAATCGATATCTCCCACTGCCCGCAAATCCCGCTCAAGGTTACCTGACACCCGATACCTCCGCAGCCGCGTCGCCGAAAGCCATGTCTCCTGACCAAGATGCCGCAAGCACTGTGCGCAGTATCTCGATCCCCGGAAGCACCATCGACTGGGCCACCCTGTCGGAAGCATCGGACGCAGATGAGAAACTCAAGGGTTGGCAGGCTGCTGTCCTCCGTTCGACTGCCTCAAGGCTATTGTGAGCGGGCACGTCACGAACCATGCTGAAGAGCTCGACCCAACGCATCGCGAAAAGGGACACGGTCGCGGCTTTACTGCCGGCATTACTGGCGTCCTGACGCAAGAGGCAATTTTCTCACGAATTTGATACCCAACAAGACGTAAGATGGCGTTAGGACATCAAATGGAGTACTAGTGGTAGTACTGCGTCGAGCTTAGCCGAACAGCTGGAAAGGTGCTTGTTTGTAGCCTGATCGATCACGAGTACCTAATACCAGGTACCAGTTGTTGAACCGAGTATACTCCGAGGCACCTCGTCGGCGCCATTATACTCAAAAGTCAGCCTTACACAGCCTCGGGTGGCAAAGAAGGCAACAGAGAGAAGGCCTAGTGGCAGATAAGCCCTCTTAAGACAACGGCGTGTCTCAAGAGTGCCTCAGAGTGCCTCAGAGTGCCTTAGAAGTGCCTTGGCGGCGGTATTAAAGCAGAGAGGTACAGGCGTCTTTTAGATATATATAAGAAGGCGTAAAGACCTCTGTAAATAAGTAGAGAGACGGCGGTATAATAGCATATATATATATAACTATAAATAGCGTAAAAGCTCAACAGTTATAAGCCCGGTGTAACCTCCATCGCGCCGGCTCCAACACCACGTTACAGACCCCGTAATACTATACCGTTACTCAAACAGCGACCGCGTCCGCCAGACCTCGTCGCCGTTGCACCTACCGCAACCAATACACTACTATTCGGTCGCCGACGACGTCCGCCGGCGCCCTCACCTCGACAGCACGCCACCGCGTGGCGGCAACCAGGGCGTAAAACGCACCCCGTAAGTCGAGCTTATCATCTCTCTATATAAGGAAAGAAGAGAAGAGAGAATAGTAATATAAACCGTATTTTTATTTATAGAACATATCGTCGCTCGGAGAACTTACCGCATCAGGTAATTTATAATATATACCTAAAATAGCTAATACTAGCACTAAGACCCCCTTCCTTAATAGGCTAGAGATATAGTACCCCTAGCTCTCTTATATTAAAGATATAACTAAGAATATAATAGTCTAGGACTATATCGATCCGGACACTAAGACCCTAAAGGCACTACTAGAAGAGCTAGTATACCCAACTCTAGCAGCCTAACTAACGGCAGAGTAAGCCAGCGTCTAGACTGCCCTTAAGAGTAACTATAACGCTAAGATAAAGATATACTAGAGGGTTATAGTCGTAATTAGTAGCGTTAGTAATACTATAAAGGCAACGATAAACCTAGATTACTAGGTCTTCTTTAAAGAAGAGGGTATAGACACCTTATATAACTAAATAGTCACTCTAAAGAAGTATATTACGCTAGACGACCGAGCATATAATATAATAATTATAGCTAAATATAAGGACCTTAAGAAGAACCTCAGGCGCCGGAACGTTAACAGCTAGCTAATAAAGTTTATAAAGATCGCTACTAACGCCGTAAGGCATCACTTACCCTATATCAATAAGGATAGGGCTCTAGTTAACTTTATTAAGGCAGTAAGCACCTAGGAGGAAGGCTAGATAATAGCGAAGATAAACTAAGTCCTCAATATCTAAGAAGGTAAAAAACCCTCTCTTATAGACCTTATAAAATTATTCTAGAATAGACGACAATATAATTGAGGTAAGAAGGCTATTAGTCGAGTATTTACAACTGAAGAGGTCGACGATATTATAGCTGCGACTCTTTAAGGGAAGAACCCCTACTACTATAAGTATATATACCGCGAGTACCACTAGTGGAGGGACTATCTATACCTTAATAAAGACGTGTGAGACCCGGGTTAGGTCCTAGATAAGGTGATTAAATAGGTAGTTTAAGAGGCCCTTAAGGATAAGAGTCTAAAGCAGCTTATTAAGAGGAACATTATAAATAGCCGAAAGACCTCGAGTAATAAGGGCACTATAAGTAAATATATAGATATATATAGGCGCAGTAATACGAACCGCGGCGGCGCACCGAAAGGGCCTGCCTAGCGGAGGCTGAAGAAGGGTAAGCCTAAAGAGGTAACTATTACGAAAGACGTCGGAGAGGTTAAAGACGACCCTCTAAACTTTATGAATACTATAGCGCACTTAGTATTAAGTATTAAGGCTCTTAAGGACTAATAAATTCTTAACTTAGGGTCGGACGTTTATATAATGAATAATTAGCAGGTGTTTAAGCATCTAGAATAGCGCTAAAGAGGCTAAGTAGTGGCGGGGGCGACGATATACCGGGTTAAAGCAGCTAGTATAGTAACTATAAAAGTTATAACACTAGACGGTATAAAGATAATGACGTTACTAAATATTATATATATCCCCGGCTTTATAATGAATATTATCTCTCTCTCTCTCTTAATAGAATAGGGCGTCTATTAGAGTACTTAAGATAGCTGTTTAACCAGGTACGGACGACTAATTATAATAGTAAGACGTCTAAGAGGACACTAGGTATTATCCTCTAACAAACTATAGAAGGCTGGTATACTAGACTAGTAAGGCCGAGATAAAGATAAATATAAAGGCCTCGCAGCGTTATTTAGTGTAATAATAATAAGCGAATACTAATAATATAATAAGTCAGTATTTATAACTAAATATAGTAACACAGATATAAACCTCTCAATACTATAGCACGCCCGACTAGGGCACCCCGGTATAGGCCCTCTCTCTTATTTATCTCAAGCAGCTAAAGACGTCTTAATATTTATAATTAATAAGACTGTCTATAAGGCCTGCCAGCTCTTAAAGGCCACCTAGTAAATATCTCGATCGAATAAACGAGAGACGTAAGAGGAGTATACCTTTTATCGGGTATCTTATGACCTTCTTTAGGTAGAAGAGGGGTATAACGGAGATAAATATATTATTCATTTCTAGTGCTGTTTAATAAACTTTAGTATCCTCTTCTATGAACCGAGATGTAAGGGTATAGCTTAAGTATTCCGACTCTTACTGGCCTATATTAAGCTATAATACCACTAGCGTATAAGGATTATCCGTATTAATAACGAGACGGCCGTGGGAGAAGAGGTAAAGGAATACCTTTAAGAATAAGGTATTATAATCGAACCGAGTACCCTATACACCCTAGTATAAAACGGGTATATAGAGAGGTATAGTAAAACACTTACTATAAAGGCTCATGCTCTTAGACAAGCCTTACAATTACCTTATAACCTTTAGCCTAAGATTATTAGAACAGCTATATATTTAATAAACAGGACCCCGACATATAAACTTAACTAGAGGACGCCTTTTAAGGCTGTTACAGGCAATAAACCGAGCCTCAGACACCTTTATATTATCGGTTCGAAGGTGTACTAGCTGCTATATAATATACCGAAGAAGAAGAAGCTAAATATAAGGGCGTCGATTAGTTATTTAGTCGGGTATAACTCGACCAACATCTAGTGTATTTAGAACCCTTAGAACGGATATAAAATTATCCGGACACATAACGTATATTTTAATAAGGGCTAGAAGTTTAACTCGCAAGATATACCGCATCTCTTATAACTCGACAGCTTTAAATTAGACGCCGATATTATTAATCTCGACGGCCTCAGCGGCGTCTCTAAAGGTATATAATTATAAGAAGAAGACAATAAAGATAATAAAGATGAACTTATAAACACTATACTAGGATAAGGCTAAAGGGTATAATTAAGAAGAGGCAACTCACCCGAGATAACGTCGATTACCAGAATAGGTAACTCCTCCGACGCGACGTTAGAAATTACTAGATATCAGGGGTCTTCTCTATCTTTAAGAACTTCTTAACTAGATATAAATACTCTAGATACTATATATACGCCTACTATAATAGATAATACCTTTTATACACCCTCTTCATCCTTATCTAGGAGGGTGGAAGATATATATAAACTAATATAGGCTATAGAGGTAAGACTAACGGAGTAGAGACTAAACTTAGCACCCCGTGCGTATAAAATTTCTGCGGCACTAAGCGACGATAATATCCTCCCTAAAGGTTTAAAACGTGAAAGAAAGAAGAGACGGCTAACGTAGTTTATTCTAGATACTGAAGAACCTTTAGAATACTATTATAGCTTCTCTACAGCCCTTATAGAAGGTTCTCGGGCGATAAATAAAGTATTAGCGCCTATAGTAGTATCTTAAGATCTAAACAAGCTAAAGATTTATAGGGACACGTTACCCCCAGAACTAAGAGGCTGGAGAGACCTTAGCAAGTATCCGTTTAGTAAATACTTTATTATAGCAGCCTATATAGAGTTTAAGGTATTAAAGGCGAGAGGGATGTTTCGAGAGGTTCCTAGATAACCCTAGTATAAGCCATTACCACTTCTCTAGGTGTTTAAGTATAAGTTCAATATAAACAGTTATTTAAATAAGTTTAAGGCGTGAATTTACATTTAAGGAGATCTTTAGACCTCTTAAAAGGATAACTATACTACAATACTCGTAATTTAATATTTTAGAGCGCTAATAGCGCTCTTAGCAGCGTTTAACCTCGAAATTAAGCAGCTTAACGCTATTAATACCTTCCTTAATAGTAACATCAATAAAGACGTCATAATTAAGTAGCTACTAGGGTTTCAATAAAATAACAGAATCCTCCAGCTTCTAAAGGCCCTATACGGCCTTAAACAGTCACTATACCTCTAGTATAACTATTTAGTGAATATCGTCACTAAACTAGGCCTTAAGAGAGTCCCCGGCGTAAACTATATACTAGTGAATAGCTAGGTCATCTTCTTCTTCTATATTAACGATATTATCCTCCTCTTCTTAAAGGAAGACGCCTTAAAGGTATAAGAGCTGGTTAAGAAGCTATAAAGAGACCTTAAGCTGAGAGAGATAATAGAGGCTAACTAGTTCCTCGGTATATATATTATTTATAATAGACCTAGACGCCTCCTCTAGTTATACTAGGACTCTTATATCAATAAAATAATTACCCGTTTTAATATTAAGCACCTTATATAAATACCTCTACTAGTAGATATACTAGATCGGTATAAAGGTGAAGTATCTACCTTAGATAGGTACAGGTTCTAGTTATATATTAGCTTAATTAATTTTACAGCTATTATTACTAGACTAGATATTATAAAGGTAGTCTTAATCCTCTCTCAGTATCTATAGAACCCCTCGCTAGAGTATATACATCTCGCTAATAGGGTGTTAGCCTATCTTAGCTATTTAAAATATCTTATAATTAAATACGGAGGTATACTTAAGCCTTTAGAGGTTAAAATACGGCTATTTACCTGGCTACCCTCCTTTCTATTTAAGTATTATTTAGACGCCGCGTTTACTAATAATATAGATAGGAAAAGCTCTAATAAGTACCTCTTCAGCTTATATAACGGCCCGATTAACTAGAAGGCCTCAAAGCAGGTAACTATTATAACGTCGACTATAGAGGCAGAGTTACTGGCGTTATCTCGATCCGCAAAGGAACTGCTGTACTAGCAAAGGTTCTTCGACCATATCAACTTCAGCTTCAACGGCGGCCTTATAATACAGTCAGACAACAGGCAGACAATACGCCTTCTAAAGGCCGAGGAACCTCTCCTTATAACCCGCCTACGCCATATCAATATATACCAGCACTAGTTACGTCAAGAGGTTTAAGAAGGCACCATCGACGTCAAATAGGTCTCCACCAGTGCCATAAAGGCAGACGGCCTTATAAAACCTCTCCCAAGACAGGCATTTAAGCGCTTTATACGGCAGCTAAACCTAGTTAATATTCAGGCCGAGATTAAACAGTAATCACGCCCTGGGAGGGTGTATTAAACCGAGTATACTCCGAGGCACCTCATCGGCGCCATTATACTCAAAAGTCAGCCTTATACAGCCTCGGGTAGCAAAGAAGGCAATAGAGAGAAGGCCTAGTGGCAGATAAGCCCTCTTAAGACAACGGCGTGTCTCAAGAGTGCCTCAGAGTGCCTCAGAGTGCCTCAGAAGTGCCTTGGCGGCGGTATTGAAGCAGAGAGGCACAGGCGTCTTTCAGATATATATAAGAAGGCGCAAAGACCTCTGTAAATAAGCAGAGAGACGGCGGCACAATGGCATATGCATATATGACTGCAAATAGCGCAAAAGCTCAACACCAGTCAAAGACCGGACCCTTCCAAGCTTCATAATGCCAGTATTTGTATACTCGACGGCGAATCTTGAGGCAGCCATGGGTTGGTGTCATCCAGGCAATTAGTCCGGATAAGCCCCATACCACGGACTATCGTTGTTCCGTATTAGCACCCAGCACCCTAATCAGTTGGAACTCTAGCGCCCTCGGCGTAGTTGCCGTACACGACCTGTTAGTATTCATCTTTTGCAGGCGAGGAAGTAAATGGACCAGAGGGACTCAGTAGCCTACCGAGTCTACTTACCCAAAGGCGTCGACTGCCCGATGCGGCTTTTGAATAAAACCCTGTCCCTTCTGACAAGGCTAGCGCAGAAAGGCCCCCAAGACAATAAGACGAGAGACCGCAAAGCGAATCACAGGCGTTCGTGCCGATGGTGACAGACAGTAAGGTAGGGGTGGCCACCCGACCTCTACCAGAATCACCTATGAACAGTTGCAAGCTTCGTGGCCCGGCGTCAAGGAGATGTGATGAATGTGTTCTCAAACAACTACATAATGCAAACTTTGGCGGGGGTGGGCGCTTTGGTGAAACAGCCCCCAATGGCCCATGGCCGACCCAAGTCCACGCAAACGGCTGATGCCCTCGCGACAACTGGGACGGGGTTGAGATGGGTGTTTACTCTAGTTGCCGATATTGCCAGCTAGACATCGAGCTGCCATCGTCATGCACACTGTGGGCGACCTACATCAGGAGATCTGATACTTCACGATCGCATAGCTATCCGCTCAAAAGGGTTGCAGCACAAAAGAACGAGGCTACACATGCCCAAGGTCGACTTCGAAAGCCCACGGGAGTAATCCAGTGGGCAATTACTGGCCTCGCGTTTGGCCACCCTGACCAGGCCTGTTTCGCGGGCTCCGTACATGCCACGGACAAGACGTGCCGGGGCTTTCGCTCTTATACCACTTGGACAATGCCTTGCCGTCTACCTCGACACAAGTTCGCAGTCATTTTCCCACCGTGTGGCGACTTTATACGCGGGAAGTCACCCTAATCTGTCACCTTGTCTCCTCGAAGCTCGATTTGTACAGGCTACTCGGCATATCGCCATCCTCCCGTTTCCAACATTGGTACCGAGACCGCCCACCTCGCCGCCATTATGCTTGACCCGGAGCTTGCAGAATTCTATGAGCAGTTGTACGGCCGTCCATTGACCGAGCCAACTAACGAACAAGATGTCAAGAATATCCTAAGTTGCATCAGAGCCGGGCATGGATATATCTTGACCGTGAAGACGATGATCAGCTACGACGAGCTGGCTCGGAAATTTTCCGAAAGAAGATGACCATGGTGGCAAGCAAGTCACGCAAGATCCTTGCTCAATTCACCAAGACGTAGGTAGATCTCTCAACCAGAATACTTCATTCTCATTGACACTTTCAGAATCTCCAATCAACTCTACGACAACCCTTTCCGGTTCTTCTATGAGCTCATTCAGAATGCAGACGACGCCCACTACCTGCGATGTGGTGACACTCCTACTATCACGTTTACCGTTTCGCAGACAGAACTGATTGTCGACCTCAACGAAGATGGCTTCTCCTTGTTAGATGTCGTGTCAATATGCAGCACAGGTCAAAGCTCCAAGAGGTTTGATCAGGACTCTACCGGCGAGAAGGGCTTTGGTTTCAAATCTATCTTTGGCATTGCAGACCAAGTGCACATCAACTCAGGGTTATGGTCCTTCCGCTTCGAGCATCATCGGCAGGATGATGGAATTGGAATGATCTCCCCCGTCTGGGAGCCTGGCGAGCAGCTGCCGGAAAATGTCCGTACCCGATTCCGCCTTCGACTTTCATTCTCCGAACCGGACGGACTGGAGACTCTTTGCGCCCAGATGAGATCTCTGCACCCAAGCGTTGTCTTTGCTTTGCGCAAACTCAAGAAGCTTTCCATGCGTTTCCAGATTGCTGGAGCTGCAGACCGGACCGTCTCTTTCGAAAAGTCTGTCAGTGCGGACGGGAATATTCTGACGATACTTTCTCGAGAAGACGCAAACGTCACAGAGTACGTTTACCGAATCCTCAGCGGGCAAGTGTCACCCATGCCTCGACAGGTCGAACGCACTCAGGCAACCTCGACTCTGACAATTGGTTTGCCGATCACGACCTCCAACGATGGCTCCCCACTCCTCAGCGCAGCCGGGCAATTTGTCTTCGCATTTCTCCCTATCGCGCAAATACCGCATCTTCCGTTCCTGATAAATGCAGATTTTATCTTGACTGGTAGCAGGCAATCTGTTGTGGACAACGCCTGGAACAGAAAGTTGAGGGACGGGATTGCGTCCGTATTCAACACGCTCGCGAAGAGACTGGTCCTTGAAGGCAGTAAGCTGTCTTATCGATGGCTCGCCTACATACCACTTCAACCTATGATCGGCTTCTGGCAGCCACTGCAGGGTTCAATGCAGCGGGTGTTGTCGGAGCAGAAGATTTTCTTTTCGCGACGCGATTCTTTACACAGGCCGAGGCGACTGCGTATTCTGACTGGCGAATTCACCCATCTGTCTCAACCGCTAATGTCGGACTCTAGACAACTCTGGGATTTCTTGTCAGAAAACTATGAATCCTCTGATCATCAGGCCTTGATAGTGCTTGGCGCTTCGGAGTTGAACATTGATGAGGCTTTGGACCTTATTGTCGATGACCTTCAGAGCGATGACTCACGTTTGCGTACTCGAGCCCTGCACGATAGCTGGCACGACACCTTCATGACATTCATCAAGAAAGGTCTAAGCCTCGCCGATGGAGTCTCTACGAGGAGAATCCACGACATGGCAATCATGCCTGTCCGGGTGAACAACGAACTGGAGTGGCACAGACCTGGACCGCATATCTTCTTTCCCTATGCAGTGAACGAGGGCACTGGCCCGGATTGCGTACGGATCGAGATGCCCACCAATGTTGATATCGTGGTCCTTCACCCGGAAGCGGCAGCAGCAGCCGGACGACATGAGGTGTATCTAACGCTAGGAGTCCGACATGCGTCTTCTGCCAACATCTGCGCTGCTGTCGCCGACGCACTGGTGAAGCCAGGGAGGAAATTGCCCAACGATCTATTGAAGTCATTGGAGCTCCTATTTTGGTTTTCTTATCAGCCATCTCTAATGCTCCAGGACAGGCTCCAGGCCTCAACATGTGGCACCGTCTATGCGCCTACGAAAGAGTTGTTTATGCGTTCACGGCAGCAATATCATGCAGAGTGTCTGATGCGCCTAGATGAAAATCCACAATACGGCGAGCGCTTTTTGAACCCGATTTACCAATCTTCCATGGTCGCAACCAGATCACGGGGCGGCAAGACCTGGGAACAGTGGCTGACTGAAGTGGCGGGCGTACGGTGGTATCCACCTCTCGAAGGTCTCCTAAATCGACGAAAGTTGCACTGGGTATTCGATGTTGTCCAACGCCGAGATTCAAAAGAGTTCTTGTCTTTACTCCAGACTTATTGGGCGCAGGAGTACAGTAGTACGTGTCGCTTCAACAAAAAGATTGGCGAAGCGCTCCGGAAGAGCCAAGTTCTTTGTCAACATGGTGGAAAGGAAGAGCTTCAGAAGACCTGGTTTCCGACTCAAAACATTCTGGATGTAGCGAAGGAATATGGCCTTGAGAGAAGACTACCGATCTTGTCATTACCGAATCGTCCTGACGCACATCTGATCTCCGAGTGGTCGGCTTTAAGAGACTTGGGTGTGCTTTACAGTCGTGATCTGTCGTTTTATCGCGAAGCACTCTCGCTACTAGCTGCAGCAGGACAACCACCTCCAGGCGGTCCACGGAGATTGGGCTGGCTGTACGAAGACTTGGCTGATAGGGTGACTCTGCACGATCTTGAGACCATTCAGGTTTGTGGTCATTCTGAGCCAAGATACTTCCGCTGACGACTGTCAGGCCGACTTCGAGAACCGCCCGCTCATCTGGGACCCAAATTCCAACATGTGGCTAACCTTGGATCAGTGTGTCTGGGAGAGCCGAATTGCTCTCCTCTGTAGGTTTGTCATAACGTCAGTGTACGACAAAGGCACGGTCTCTGGCCTGTTTGAAACACATCTCCAAACCGCAAGCGTAACGATCGAATGTTTGATTGAAGAGCTTGAGTACTTGAGGGATTCACGTGCCTCTGAGACTAATGAGCAGTTGCTGGCCACTGCTTCAGAGATTTATGACCATCTCGCCGATATGACAGATACCACAGAGCAGAGACGGATAATCAAGTAGGTCAGTTTGCCGCGAAATGGATGCCTACGCTTACGACCGCAGGTCTTCCTTCAGAGAAAAGAACCTGACCTACAATCGTCACAGTGGTGACTGGATACGATCCGGATCTTGTGTCTGGCATTCTACCATGGACATCAGCAACCATGTTCCAATTGCAGCGATGTATCCGGACCTCCGAGACTTCTTTGTGGAGATCCTTGGAGTCAACACGGTCACCCCAGTGTTCATGATGAAGCAGCTCGCCAAAGCCGCCAAAAGTCGCACAAAGACCGTCGAAAACATCAAATCGCTCATGTTAGCTGTCTCAGAACTCCTCGGAGTGAGCAGCAATGCATCCGATTTCAGGAGCAGTATGGAAATACTTGACGAATGCAACTATCTGCCTTGCAGGACAACCGGCGGCGCTGGCGAATTCCGTTCGAGGTCGCAGGCATTCTTCATTGTCGACAATGGAGACTACGCCAACGAGTTCGGAGACCGGCTAGTCATGCTCGATTTTACCTACGAGCAGCTGAACTCCTTATATAACCTGATACAGCTCCTTGGCCTGGACGACCACTACCTCGCACGACATGTACACCATAAGACGTCTGCCGACAATTCGACGGAAGATGATACCCTCACGACTCAGTTCCGGCAATGCGCCTATGCTATTTCATGGTACGGAACGGGTTATTTGCGTTCGGAAAAGGAGCTGATTCTTGCTGCTACAATTGTGCAATTGCGCACCGGAGTCCACTGTTCTCAAACCAGAGCAGACGATTGTACGACGGCCTCGCAAATGCTGTCATTCACACCTCCTCATCGATGTCTTCTTATCTTGTGGTCATACAAGACGGGCATGAAGTCAAAGTCCCCACTGCCAGACCTTCTCTGATCGCAACACACGATCAAAGTGGCCTTAGCATCACGCTTCCGGCTGAACAAAGAGCAAGGGAGCAATGCATGCGGTCCCAACTTCCAGGCTATATCGCCGTAGATCTGCTTGACATCACGGACTCTAGGGGTGAGAAGCAAATCTATCGATTCCTCAACGAGCTGCAGACTGGCACCCACGACATTCTGCTTGAGGAGGGTATCTCCCGGGTGTCGTGGCTGCCGGAAACACATCGTTCACCTGCTATCGTACAACCTGAGGACGCACCTGTCCCAACCCCCATTCCTCTAGAGACCTCAGGCTGGGCCAATGATGAAACAGCTCTGGAGCTACCAGCTGATGAGACGACCGTGCGTGCCGCCGCTGCATATCCTGGAAACTACCGACAGCCATATCGAGCTCTCCCCACCGAGATACGACATGAAGTCGATGCACCGGCCTACTGGAAGGTGATCGAGCATGTCCACAGACAAGCGTCAAAAATCGGAAACGAGCTTCATCGCCGCAATGACGGGGCAGCAAGCTTGGACGATTTGGCCGGAGGATTCGCCACCCTTACGCTGGATAACAACATACTCGACCCGGCCCATCGGCCAGAGCTATTTGGCCATGACGTTTGGCTCAGCAAGTTCAGAATGGGAGCTGCTGGCGAGCTTTTTGTGAGCTGACCTCGCCTCCTTTTGATGCACACAGAGGTCGCTAACCTGGATGCTTAGGTGTATGAGGTCTTCCAACACCTGCTCGGTGATCAATTCGGCCTGGAAAACTGGCAAAGCAACATCCGGCATTTTGTGCAAGCACATGAATCCTACGGGCATGTGACTCGGCGGACTGAGCCAGAGACGGCGGATATTGTCTTCTGCAACCAAAACAACGATCTCGAATCTCAATTCTCACGCTCTCTGGAAAATGTGAGCGATGTGTTCGACGATTGGTATCCTGCGTGGTACCACGATCCCGATCGTGACCGACAGGTAGTCTTATCCCTACATCCTGGTTCTAATATCATGATCACCACTGACAGCTCGAAGGCACCTTTGGAATGGCTCTTCGAAGTCAAAGCTACGCTTGGACCATGCGAGACAGACTTCTATATGAGTCCGAATCAATATAACATGGTAAGTGCAATCAATGAATGTTCCAATAATTACCAGTGCTGCTGTCGCCATCGGATCAAGCAGAAAGAAATCCAGGCTGAACTGACGACTCATAGATGCGTGAACTCGGTAGTACGCAGGAGAACAGCAGCCGGAGGAAAGTCTATTGTATCGTTCGCGTGTATAATCTGCTCAGCGAACGGATCGGCATCAGATTCTACATTGATCCATGGCGGTTCCGAGAAGGCCGTCTGGAATTCGACACCACTGACAAGTGGAAAGTCAAACCAGTCGATTAATTATTTGACTTGAAGGCTTTGTCTTGGAAAGATGGATTTTGATCCTCCCCTCCTCCAAGTTCAGAACACAGAGGAGGTCCTTCTCACATAATCGCATACTAGCACAACCCTGATACCTACAGGATAGTATACCGACGGCTAGACGCCTCAGAAGCCTTATCCAGCTGCATGGCCGGAATTCGAAGAACGAAATGGATGGATGGTCGTACAGCGAAATGTTTGCCTCGGTCTCCTGCCCCCTGACGACCACCCTCTCTCATCATCTGAGGTCCGCCCGCCTACACAAGGACGGATGTGACGATATAACCGCAAAATGAAGGGGTACTATGCTCTGTAATGGGCCTAAACTTCGACCACCGGTCTCTGGATATGCTCCGTGTCGAAAGTCATGCTTGTCAAATATCAAAATTACTCAGCGACGATCCACACCACAGTTCACAGCATACAAAGTCCCATGGCGGCAGGTGAAAGAGCTGTACACGGATAATCACTTTTCCTCCATCACGGTCCTACCGCTTGGGTCGATCGATTCAGAGGTCCAGGCAGAGCCACTCTTTTGACCGAGTTTCGGCAGGAACTTGAAGCAAAAATGGGAACTCTGCTCTGTCTTTGTACAGCATCACTTTTTCGTTCATGACCCTTGGAGGTTGAGGCAAATCCGCTCCACTCTGTCGTGGAATGACGTGTTTGACATCCCCAACGGCGATTCAGAGGGCAGTATCGAACGGAAGCCTTCTGACCTGTGCGGATTCTCCAAACGTGTTCCTGACCTGTGGATTCGCGCCGTGCTTCAGAAGAAGCTGCATGAGCCTGTCGTTCCTTTGGCGAGCGGCCTCGCGTAGAGGCGTTCCAAGACCCAAGACATTCGAACTGGCAGACCGACACAGGATGATCATGAAACATGACTGCATTCGGCGATGCGCCCTTGGCTAAGAGCAGCTCGATGATGTCGTCCTCACGGTTGGCTCTGACAGCACAATGTAGTAGCTGGCCGTACTGCACCGAGGCACCGAGGCACCGAGCTCGAATAAAAGTTCAATGACTTCCCTTGAGGCCGATCCCGCGGTGACCGACAAGGGTGTGATTGTCGTATCTGCACCGAGCATTTGGATCTGCGCCGTGTTCGAGAAGCTATCTAACGAGCTCGCTACACTCGGTCAGATATTGTAACAAGCAGATGTAGACAGCAAAGGAGGAGGCCAATCATCGCTGACACACGCATCAACATTGTAAACGTCCAGCAACAGAAGCTCGAGCATCGGGTACGAGCGCTGGGTTCACCGCATTGACGAAGTCCCATCTTGTAGGCTTCATACCATTTGCCAGGAAGAGATCCACGATCATCAGATCGTTCTCCTCGACCGCAATTCGCATTGCGTCAGCGATGTCGTCTGGGTGTGTTATCTCGAAATCGTGCACAGCCGTTGCGCGAGAGAGGGCTCCGGGAGGAGATAGCATTTTGGCCAGCAGCACATGCCACAAGTCTCTCCGTGAGGAGTCGTTTGTTATTTTGTTGTTGCGAAGAAAACCTCAGTTGTCAAGGCAATCCCCGGCACTCCAAGTAACCTCTGCGCTTCTATGTACCCCACATATCAGACGCCAGAGATGCCCGTGACGCTCGGATGTTTTGCGAATATAAGAGTGGCTTACTCGTCACTAGCTGAATGGACAAAGATTTGGACTGGTGTGTGGACTGTCTTGTTTGTGGCTTCTACATAATATATTATATCAGTACTCAGTAGAAAAACGAGCGACCTACGTCGAGATAGTGTGCAAAGCTTCCTTGATTGAAATGGAACTCAACCTTTTCAATGCTTTAGCCCCGTTTCGGAAGAACGCACATCGGGCCTCACGGTAGAGTCTGAGGCCAGCTGCTGCCCGTGGGGGAAGAGAGCCACTGAGTTAGGATAACCAAGGCTCTACTCGTATGGCCCTCGAGCGTTTGTAGGCATGCCTACTGCCCAGCAGGTATCCGGCCTCTTCTTAAATACAGTAGCTGTAGGTGTCCTGAAACATTGCACGGAGAGCAAACATTTGGGGAGGCCAGGTTGGGTTTGCAACAGGAATACGACAGACGCGTGACCCCGCACAAAACACGCGACCGTGCATTTTATGTACCCAATCAGAGCAGCCGCCAAGATATTAGCGTGGATCTTTTTATCAGTACTAATGCCTGCCACGCTCCGCAGGACAAACCACTTGCAATTGACACTGTTAGTTCAACATAGAGCAACTCAAACCTGTTCGCTCTCGACAGCCACAGCCACATTGCTATCGGATGAACAGAATACACAATCAGATTTCTAACCATGAATCCTTCTTCCAGCGACGCAAACCCGCCAACAGGGGCACGAACACTTCAAGACCTCAGTGCTGAAAAGACCCTGGAGCAACTTCGAAAGGACAAGCAGGCTGTGACAACATTCGACTCCCTTGACTCAGGCGTACAGCAAGTGCTCTTCGCGCGCCTGTGGCAAGACTACATGCGTCTCTATGAGGTTGAGCACAAGTACAAGACATATCAGGAGTGGTGTCCCTTGGCTGACGGGGACTTGTACACCGCTCGCGCACGGACACGACTTATTAACTTCAACCCTGAATCAGAAGACTATGTCGACGAAGAGCCGACTGCTGAACGTGTATGTGGTGAGTTTCGGGCCAAATGGCGATATCGAGATCCAGCCGGGTTCATTCCACCGACCCGAAACGATGACAACGTCTCCTGGGGCAATTCACACGTTTTCATGCCTTCGAGCTCCGAGAGGCACTTCGAGTTGTGTCAATGTGGTCGAAACAGAGGCTGTAGTTGTGGCAATCAGAAGAGAAGCGGTTTGTGCGTCTCTGAAGCCATCTCCTCCCAGCTCCTCCTCTATCGGCTTCACGCGGTCTTCGGCATGCCTCCTCCACATCCAGATGTGGGATACAAGACGTGTTGGACCGTGGAGCTAGGATACCGCCAAGAGGTCAGCACCGTCTTCCTGCTGGAGGATTACAAAGGTGGAGTTAACCTACGTTTCTACGGCTCTAAAGAGGCAAGTAGCTCTGCCATGGATCTCCTGAATTGGCTCATCGGCGACCGAGTTCCGCACGAATACGATGGTCTTATTGCCGGAACAGTGGCCTAAGACAGGCACGGTGAACAGACACAACAGTTGAAGACCGGAGTGCCAGCCAACCAAGCCGAGATTAACCATCTCACGACTCAACACCAAACAACTTTGGCGATTTCCGCACACTTTTGTTCTCCTAGGTCAGCGCGATCTCCCGGCGTATGCGGAAAAGCACAGATTGTACTCAACGTCGAGACCAAATGCCCGAAAATCTGACTCTGCTCAAAGCACCTAGCGCGTTGCTTACTCGAGTAAGGTCGGATGAATGAACCTGGAAATCGCAAAAGGGGCAACTTTTAGACAATTCCTGAGATGGCATCCTCGAAACATCGCGCAACGACAGGAGGGGTATGTGGTCACTCATGAGGTGTTCGGAGTACTTTCTCCAGGAGTGGCAAATCCGAGCGGCGAATTCGCACCACCATTCCATAGCATGGGTCCACCTGTGGTGCTCCACCCAGTCATTCCAAGTCTCCAGAGTTAACGTATGGATTAGGGCATGTGGATTCAATACAAATGAATGGTTGCATGTCATGTAAGACGTGCGTGTCCGCCAACGTGTGCCAGCACTTTTCCGTTCCTCCACAAGAAGACAGCAGTAGGGGCATTAAAGTGCATCGCCTTCCCCATGATTGAAGGCGGCGGTGGAAACTCGTATCCTGTCCACCGTAACCTTTGTTGTCGACGCCACCATCATTGACGGGGCGGGGCGATTCAAGTAGTTTACGAGTACGTAGACGAAATGTCGTTGCCAGTGTTGGTGCGAAGATGTCACTTTGGTAGGTCCCGCTGGTCCGCTAGTGGGCTTCTGAGGGTTGCTCACGACTACTTTGGATACTGCGGTTCAAGGTACCTTTAGAAAATAGCTCCTGGCTACTGTCGCGTTCATCGCTTGCTGTCAGAATGCCATGGGCGTTCATGACGCGGAAAGGATATAGCCACGACTCGTGGAACTGACTGTGTATATTGCCCGTCAAAGACCAAAGTTCGGCAATAGGACAGAGCGCGTCTTCAAGCACGAAGATTTGCTGTGGAGGGGAAAGTGCAAGTGTCGAGTGCTTGACGTGACTAGCGCCAAAGCTAAAGCAACATGACTCGCTAGACGCGGCAACATGACTCGCGTGTTTATGGCGCCTTCCCATTCCAGTGTGGAGTCTTGGGGTCATGGATTTTGCGTGTCCGGAGCGAGCAGAACCACATTCTGGACCAAGATAACTCAACTGTGCATTGTCCTTCGCCGGAGCGCCCAACGACAACTATAGCAACAACATGGCTGACGCCGACGAGGATGCCATCCCTCGGACCTCCACCACCGAGCCCGACGACCTAGAGGACGAGACCCAAGATTTCCGCTTCCTCAGCCAACTGACGGCCGTCGCGCGCACAGGACAAACCATAATTCCCAAACGCGGGACCAAAGACTTCGAACCCAACCCGACACGCTCGCAGTCCTCGACCCTCGATGCGTCCCGCCTGGCCATGCACACTGCCCTCAGCTCGGTGCGAATACACGCGAGCAAGAACCACCTTGTGGGACAATTTTTGCCAAACGAGGCGGATTGGAGATGGGACGAAGATGGCACGGGCGCGAGACAAGGGGGACGATGTGTCATGGTGCCGAAGTTCAAGAGCACGCACTCCAAGGTCATGGGCGTGGGAGACAGGAACAATTGGACTTGGTTTCTTCCCGAGGAGGCGCTCTGGCTGTTGGAGAGAGGGAACCTTGATATCCGGTGGCCGGACGCTAATGTCGAAGACGCCCAGGAGGAAGTTCAAGGCGGGGAGGAGGATGCCTCTGAGGGTGGTAGCTCTGGCGTCGGCGCTCAAGAGCCACAGCTACCTCAAGACGAAGATCATGCTGAGCCCAAAATGGGCGAATTGCCCATGAGCGTTCAAGGCGCGTATGCCAGTTTTATTGGCACGGATGGCTTGACGTTGGAACGATATACAGTCTATGCGGGGCTGAAGAGAGCAGGCTATATCGTCCACCGAGCACCAACATGGGATGACACGGATGCTGCCACTCAGCCAAATGGTCATCACAGCGACGAAAATGTACCCCCGCGGACGTCTTCATTACACGCACCGTCACCATCAACGACACTATCGCGATCACAATCGCATTCGCAACCATCATCCCCACCTTATCCTTCTCAATCCCGCTCAGCAGTCTCCAACATCGCATCCCTCGTCCACCGACTCGTCTCATACCTCTTCCGCCCGCAACGCGGCGAATCCTGCTCGTCGCTTGGCCCGCTCGTCGCACCGGGCCTATACAGAAACTACACGGACATTTTCCGCGCGCTAGCACTAATACCGTACCATGACCGATCATCTTTGTCGTCGCACAGCACCAGCACCAACACCAACACCATCGCGTCATCGGACGCAACAGAAACAGAAACACAACCACCCCAGCCACCCTACCGCATCCACTTCCACGTCTGGAAGCCCGTCGCGTCAAGCACGTTCAAGAAAACATCTCCCCCTCCCCCGGACTACCGCATCTGCGTGATCGATGCACGGACAAACCCCTCGATACCGAGTCTCTCCCAAATCGGCCGGCTCCTGGATTCTCAGCCCGAAGACTCGTTGACCAGGGATAAAGCAGGCAAGCTGGAGACGCGGATCAAATACGGGCAGAGAAACGTGCTCCTTGCCGTGGTGGATATGGGCGTGGTGAGTTATCTGCGGCTGAGCGATGCGTGTTTCGGGGCCGAGAAGTTATTCGAAGAGAAGATCAGGGCGGGGAGTAAGGGACCGAGGAGACCGCAGGGGAAAGGACAAGGGCAGGGTCGTCGACCAGGTCAGGCGAAGCAGAAGTAATGATGCATGAGAAGGGGGGAAGCGTTGAAGCGGAGTTGAGCCTGAGGCTTAACCGGAACTTAGAGGGGTAGGGAAACGCTCTCTCAATCATGGAGAGCATAGCTACGGGATGGAGAGTGTTTGCATGACTCTCGAATAAAGACACGACATGACAGGTACGGAATAACAGCACGGGATGGTCGAATGACTTATATAGAAAATAGACATGATACCCTTGGCTACGCTATGAATGAAAAAATACATATATAGACGATGCATCTGCCTGTCTTATTCGCAGATAATTGAACGATAGAGCTACACCAGACGATATCACACCAGAGATCATGTTTCACTTCTCTGGCGGTTTGCTCTACCTAGTAGTAGTTAATCTTGACACAGTATGTACGAGCCGCACACCACGAGATGCTGCACTACATGTACACGCACTTGTAATATACATGTAATGGACGTGCAGTATGTCCCCCCTTGAGAGAACGTCCGCTTCAGCACATGGGGAAAGAAAAGCGCGGCGGACTGCCTGATGATCTAGGGAGCCAGGGTATGGATGATCTTCCATCTTCTATAGACGTCGGCCTGTGGAAGAGCAGGTGTGTCTCGCGACGTATATGCTTGAGATGGGTGGGGACGGGTGAGAGGGTTGGATGTGCAATAGAGGGGGGTATTGTTTTGCATTTGCATTTCAAGAAAGGCAACATAAGATAAGAAAAGCGTGGTGCGGTGACAGGGAGGAGATAGATAGGCGGGTAGAGAGGGAGGGAAATAGGATGGAGAGTTATTCAGATAGAAAAGGCATGCTTAGCTTACTTGTGTCATGCGTTCTTGGAGCGTGTCTGCCGAAAGGCTCATCTCCGCGTATACACAATAACTCACTCGGTGAAATCATGTTCTTTCCCTATCATGTTCAGATGCTGGCTGTGTATTGACATGGGACATCCAGCTTCCAGCATGAGTGGCTTGCTGGCCGGTTGCTGAGTGCCGCCTGATGCGTGCTGAGCGGTTGTTGAGCTTGAGCATGACTTGAAGAACCTCCCGTCCTGTCTTGAGGACTGGTGTGTTGCAATTACTGGCTGGCTGGCTGGCCCGCCTTCACACACGCTGTCGACAAACCTGGCGTGGTGGGTCGACCAGGCTCAAACCGTTCCGCAGGTACAGCCTTCTGTTTCAGATTTTGGTGGTTGTGTTCGATCGACAATGTCCCGCACGTGGAATGCGATAATTGCTCCCCAGACATGCCGGCTGGCGGTGATGGTGATATTGGTAGAAACAAGCTCCGCCTGCCGATCGGCTCAAAGTCGTTTACCTTCCCCTAGTGAAGGAGCATTGCACGGCTAGCTTTGCCTGCAGTCTTGCTTTCACTCGCACGCAGGCCATTCAGTTCATATTCCCGTTGACATCATACCATTCATTCCTGGTGTTTCAGCAGTGCATTCGGTTCTTCGAAAGGACACCCGCCAGCCTCCCACCGACAAGTAAGTGTTTTGTCCCCCTTGGATTCGTGGACCCTTGGATCTTCAAGTCAACAAAAAGTCCGCCGCCATCAGCATTTCAAGACACAACTCCGACGGGATATCCATGTCCGGGACGCCCTCGCTGTTCCGATATTTCTCGTTATAGTAGAAGTACTCAACCACCTTCTCGAGCACGATCCCGCTAATATTCTCGAGGTGGCAGACTCCGGACTGAGCTTCGGCAAAATTGTCTGTGAAAAAAAGTAAAACCACACGTCAGCGTCTGAACCAGAACGAACACGAACAAGGGGAATTTCCTTGCGGCGCGACTAATTTTAAGGCTCATTGTGCGGTGTAACCTACTCTGTGGGTCGAGCATGCGGCGGAGGGTGGGAGACACGCAGGCTGCAGATCGGCGGACGTGGAACTCGAAACCGTCGGAGGAGACGAGCGTCACAAAGGGGGACGCAGCTCCGTTTGTGGCCATGATTACGATGTGGTCGTCTTGGAGTGATGCCGCTTGTATTGGTCGAGGTAAAGGGAGAGCAGATGTAAATGAAATTATGAGAGACGCGTGAAAAGACAATGGACGTGAATCCCCAAGGCAGTCGCAGTAGTGAGGCCGGCAGAATCTCGGTCACACAAAGCACGGCACGCCCAGTCTTGGCGTGCCTGCCTGGCCTGCCTAGCCGTGTGCGAAGTACTTCGTACTGCCAGGAGAAGCAGAAGGGCAGAACAGTCACGGGAGATATTCGCTTGACGCTTCGGTTCATTTGTCATTTTATTGTATTCTGTTGTGGTCTTCTGTGTTGGGAGTTCATCAGCGCTTGAAATACCCCCGGCAGAAATCTCTCGTCGTATTGTCGTCCCATGCATGACCTGACCTGACCTGACCTACCAGCCGATCCCAAAGCGTGAGCTCAGTCTCCGGTAAAACTCCGTCTACAATGTCCAAGAGGAGATAGCCTGTTCCTGAAGTAGTAAAGCGGACCTTGCCAACCGTATAAAGTACAGGAGAATGGTAGAGGCACCAGAAGGATGGTTTGTGGAGGGATGCCGAACACATCGACTCCGCGGTTCGTTTTCATATGGCCAAACAGTGTCGCGAAGAGCTTCAGCCCCGTCTCCGATACTGTTGTTTCAATGAAGCTTATTCCTTCAATCGTCATCCTCAATCACAAACGCTCCATTGTCCTCGTCAATTACGATAGCTTGTGCCCCTGAGTTTTGCGGAATCTGGCTGCTCTTTGGACCTTGCAATTTCTTCGCCGGATTGGCGCTGTCTTCTGCGTCGTCTTCGATCGGTCGCTTCCGCTTGCCGGTTGCAGGTGCTGCGTTCGAATCGCCGTTCACCATGACGAAGCCATCGTCCTCGTCTGCCTCTTCGCCATCCACTCCGGATTTCTTTATGGGCCTCTTAGGTATCTCGAAGGTCTTACCCTCCTTCTCGACCAATATAACGGATTGTTCTCCGTCTTCTGGTTTCTTCGCTTCGATGGCCAGTTGTAGGTCGACTCGCGGATCGTCATCCTCTTCGTCTTTGACCACCACGAAACTACCCTCGCCAATATCCAGTTCGGAAAGCTTTTTTTCTAGGTTGTCTTCGAGGTCTGGGTCGTAGACAATACCCGCCGAATTCATGACAGTGATTTCTTCGCCATAGCCCAGCTTTCTCCGTAGAATGTCTTGCACCAACATTCCGAGCGTCGCGTTTTCCAAGTCGACCCGCGCTCGAACCGTCGCCACGCTGCAAACGGGACATTCGGGATTAGGTTCGTCCAGCTTGTCGGTGGCCAACGATCCATTTGATACCCATAAGAAACGTGCCCTGGAGAAATCCCCTTTCAAGACCTTGAAAGCCTCCATCACGCATAATCCGCCAACCATGGCATTCGTCGTGGCGATTGCAGGAATGATATTGCCTGCCATCTGCTTAATGTCGAATTTTGACTTGGGCTCGATGCCGAATATGATTGCTCGGAGGTTACCTGCTGCCGCCACAAAGTCCATCGTGTCATCGTCATCCTTGTCGAACGAGATTGAAGGTTGTGGATCGCCCGATTTCGATGCAACTGTCTGCCCTTCCGCCAAGCGTATCGCCAGTCGATCCAAACTGTCTTTGAACACGACAAAGTTCTCGGCAGTAGACCATACACGCTGACCATTCGTGATGTTAGAAAGGTCGAGCTTGGCCACTTCTTGCTCGAGGGAATCGTAAGACAGCGGTCCTGGTGGTTGTTTGTCCTTCCACATATCCTCCATCTTCCTCAGGCGCTCAATATCTTCGTTGAACACCTTGTCGAACACTTGCTTCGCAAATTCGTTGGAGCCCATTGATGCTCTGATCTTCTTGAGTGCTTGAGCCTCCTCCCGCAGCTTCTTGATCTCTTCCGCGTTTTCTGAATCCTCCGACGTGTCCATCTCGGGAGTCTCGTCTTCGCTCACACCAAACAATTCGGGGAGAAGATAGCTCTTGGCCCAGACGATACAATGGATCGGTTGACTGGGTGTAGATCGTATGGTGCAAACGGGATATGAGATGGCTGTGGGTTTCTGGGTGCAATCGTAGCAAGCGGTCTTGCCCTTTTTGATGACCTGTACCTGACCATTGAAGCCCGTGGTGCCAGATTCAATCAGAGGCACGTCAACCGTCAAGCACATTTTGTTGACATGCCGCCTAGCGTCCATGTTGTCGAGTGCATTGAAGACGAGATTGAACCCGGAGAACCATTCCAAGTTGAACCGTTTGTCTTTGATATTGGCATGGTATGCGACAAGTTTGACATTCGGATTGCACCTGCCCGCTACCTCTTTTGCGACGAGCGCCTTCGGCTTCTTGATGTGTTCGTGTCGAAAAAGGAATTGACGGTTCAGGTTACTCAGATCAATCGTGTCAAGGTCTATGATGTGTATTTCGCCAAACCCGGTGAGGACAAGATTCTTGAGCAGCTCGCAGCCGATGCCGCCCGCGCCGACAAGAAGAACCCGGGACTGAGGTGATTGAGAAGTCAGTGTTCGAGCGCATTTCTTGCTGCGCCGGAATCTCTCACCTCTTTGACTAGTCGATGAGTCGCCCCCAGCGACTGACGGGTATAAGTGTCGCGCGGCATTGCTGGGTCTTCGGGGGGAGTTGAGGAAGCAAGTGCCTTAGAGAATGCCCTTCAGCAAATACAAAGGCATGAGGTAAACGTTACACGGGAAAGAGCACAAGGCTGGAAGTGAAGTGAGAGTGGAGAGAGACGCGAGTGTACAGCAAGTCTAAGCGCCGTGACTATCTTGTTGATAGAAGAGAGATTGGGTTGAAGGAGCAGCTGATGATTGCTGCCAGCAGCGCGCCCTGGGAAGATGCGGCGTCGACTTTAGGGCTTGCGAGCCGCAAAGAAATCGCAAGTTGGATCGCCGAACCCTGCAGCAAAGAGTTCAAGACCGCGCCCGCCCAGCGCCTGCGCCGTCCCAATCAAAGCGACTCTGGGGGCCTGCCTGGTGCCCACCAAGCTAGTTGTTTAGTGGATGCGTTAGTGGCAAGAAGGGTCGTTTAAGGCTTTGCGTCACTGCGTCATACCACCTAAAAGAGGCCGGCTGCTCTAATTGAGGCCCTGTCACTGCCCTTGCATCAAACCTCGCACAGGATGGCCCCGTTTGCCTCCATTCGGCCAAGTGAGAACATGACACACTTTGTTCGGGGCCAGAAATTTCGAGAGCAGATCTACTGTGTACCCAGTCATTAAGGAGAACAGAACCCAGAAAAGGTTTCCTTCGGCATCAACACTATCCTAGACGAGCATCTTCGTATAGCAATGATAAGTCTCAATGGCAAGCGGCAATGAAAGCTGGTCTTCTGTGGCGTTGTCGGTGAATTGTGGCTTCAAAACTCCTTTGCCGGTCTTTCGGGTTGGTTGGCAGGACGAGCAAACTGAGACGAAACCAACGCCGTCTTCAGAGCGACGGACGCAAGTTATTCATTTGGGCATCTTCCAATTCACGCTGTTCTACCACTCGGTGCCTGTTGAGCAACGCAAGGAAGATGTCTGACGACGAGGCCGACCTCGAGCTCCTCGCTCTCCTCCGGCAGTCGTTGGGGCTAGGAGACAATGCCACGAAAGCTACTCCACCAAATACGCGTGTCCTGGAGTCAGCAGAGTGGATTTACGACAATGCAATCGACGTCGCCATCTCCAGCGCCAGCACGAAGAACGCGGCCGAACAGATCTACCAACTCATGCAGCAGAAATCCTACTCTACCGGGACGTGGTCGAGTCACGCTCTCCATCCAAGGCTCACCAAAGACAACGAGGAGGAAACTGTAAATTTCATCTTCACAATGAATCTGCTCAACTTTTCGTTTTGGTCTCAGCTGGCCGAGACAGAGAGGTTCGCCGTGGAGTTCCAAGGCGAGAAATGGACGGGATACTGGTCCCTTGTTGCTGCGTTGCAGAGGGCTCTGGAGGAGGGATACCCGATCACCAGCCCGGACTTCTGGCAAGATCGCGACGCCTGTCCTGATAGTGTGCTTGAGCATATTTTCCGTTCCGCCACAAATGAACCGATGCCTCTGTTGGGTGATCGAATATCTATCCTCCGCGACGCAGGCGATGTTCTATACCATCACTTCGATTGCAGACCGGCAAACATCATTCAGCGAGCCAACGGTTCGGCAGCGGCACTGGTCAACCTTCTGACCGACCATTTCGCCAATTTCAGGGACGTCGCCTACTTTCAAGACCGACAAGTCCGGCTCCTGAAGCGTGCACAGATCTTGGTGGCAGACATCTGGGCTTGCTTCCAGGGTACCTCATACGGCGCTTTCTCGGACATTGACTCGCTGACGATGTTTGCCGACTATCGAATCCCCCAGATGCTCCAGAGCCTGAACTGCCTTTGGTATTCTCCACGCTTGGAATCGAAGATCCTCCGGAATGAGTTGCTGGAGCCAGGCGGGGAACTTGAGGTCGAGATAAGGGGATGTAGCATTTGGTGTGTCGAATTGATCCGGCGGGAGATCTTGAAGAAGCATCCTGAGGCCAAGGGAAAGGTGAACGCTGTATTGATAGATTTCTTCTTGTATGATACGTGTAAGGAAATGGAGAAGAAGGGTGAATTGGATGAATCGTTGCCGCATCATCGGACGAGGTCAATCTTCTATTAGACTTTCGCAGGTGGACGTCATGGTGGACAAGTCATTGGGGGTGAAATTTTGCGTTTGGAAGTCTCTAAAGTTACTGGGCTGCTTTGTGTATTCTGACGGACCCTGTAGATACCAAGTTCCTGAACATTCGTCTTCCCCTGGCGTGTATAGCCTCCTCAGCTTCTGATGTTTGTTGTATTCGAACCGAGAGAACGCTAGAGACGCGATGTTCGCCAATCATCGGGAAGAATAAAGCTCCGACGAGTCAACCATCAACTGTTTCCCTCGATGGGTGTCCCCGGACCTCTTGACCTCGACATACTGAATGGTGCCAACACCTTCTTCGCCTCCCATATCCGCCAGGCCAGGTTCTCTACCTTTCCATCTGCCTTGACAACCTCTGGCGCAAACTCGATGCCAAACATCTGGTGGATGACGTATACCACCCGTTTAGCATATTTCCCATCTCGATCGACCAAACTTCCAAATGCTTCGGAGACAGTGCGCGGTGCGATATCTGGGTCTCGGTCAAAGCAATTCTGCACGATGGGCAGGAGTATTGTTTCGATAGTGTGACGGACCAAAGCGTCCTGGTGAGGGGGTATTGGGGTGGACAGCGTGATGCTGGACTCCAGAGAGAGGTCGTCCTCGCTGAAGCGTGGAATACGCACTTCGAACGGTAGCGAGATAGCCATGACATTGTGCTTGCCATTGTGGTGGTATCGGAACTCGAAGACGCCCTGAGTCCACCATAACTTGTCGCCAGAGAAGAGCATTTCACCTGTCAAACATTCTTTCGCCTCACCGTCCTCCGTAGTTTTCGTGCTCCTAACGTCCGTCGATATGATGCCAACTTCGGATTGTAGGACCTCGTACTCGTCGCGATTGGTAGCGATCCATCTTCCAGACGACGATAGTCTGGTCACTTCTCGCGAGTTGTTGTCCGAAACCATGTATAGACCAACCCAGTCCCTCTTGCTGTGGTTCAAAGGTGCGGTCCATTTGACCTTGATCGGAGCGCCGTACTCGAAGAGCAGGGGCTTGAAGCTGTTGGTCCGCTCCGCGGGGACCCTGGCTTGCTCGGACTCTCTATCGCTCGACCGCTGTGATTCGGCAAGGGCCGATGCAGGGGTGCCTTCAATTTCCAGCTCGTAATCTTTCGGATTCAGTCCAGCAAGGTCCGGCTCGGTTTTTGTCAGGCTGATGCGGTGTGGGTTCTTTGGCAAGAGACTCTTCGTGTCCTCAACAATGCTGGTCATACCTGCAGTCAATTTCGGCTTCGCCGCATCGATCATATCCTCTATGACATCAAATGCTTCGCCTAGCATTTTGTCCATGCCATCTTGCCATTCGCGCAGCGGTGGGGGCAGCGACCTCCGCAGGCTCCTGACCAGGCCTGCATCTTGACGAAGACTCCTGCCGTAGAGCTTCTGCATATGCGGTCTTTCGACGAACTGAATGAAGGCCAGACTGAGGGTGTGGCTTAGCAGGGCAAGGCAGAATATGGCTTTACTACTCGTGATGAGAGCAATACCCCAAACTCCGGCTGTACCCAGGACTCTCTCGGGATTGTTGAGGAAGCGGTAAATGCCACCATATGTCAGCTTCGAGGAGTGGTCGAAGAAAAAATCCCCGAAGAACCAACCAAACTCACCCAGTGAGTCGTAAATGCTGAAAGAGACCCAGATCTGAAGAGCAATCAGGCCTAGTCCGATGACATGCTTAGGCAACGCCATACCGCCGTCCCAGTTCGAAGGGATGTGGTACATCTTCCAGGCCGCTGCAACAAAGCTGGAATAACACAGCGTCATGCTGAGATGGTAGATCCCCTTCCATTGCCTCCAAGCTTCCCCGGTACTCTCGCCGTACTTGAGGAAATGTCGAGTCCACTTCTTCTTCTCGGACTGTCTGTTCAGCAAATATCCAATACCCACGGAGTACCAAATCCGGCAAATGGTCGCGTTGACCACGAAAAGTGTCTGGTAAGGTCGCGTGTTCGGGGTGAGCACAGTCAAAGCAAACAAGTAGAGCTGCAGCAGAAAGACTGCGGTGTCCGTGGTCCGGTAGAGGTCGACGTTGTGGAGGCCTAATAGATTGTGCGTTTGGGATGGTTGCGCGTGGGCTGGGTGGGGCCATACTTCGGGGGTCGAGCTGTGATCTGCCTGCGATTTGTCGATCTGTGCCACCGCCGGCAACTCATTGATCGCTCGACGGGGAGGGGGAGAGCTGTAAATGCGCTCGATGTGGGGACTTTCAACCATGACCAGAAATGCAAATTGCGCAGCGTGAGCAATGATTGAAATAAAGAGGACTTTGTAACTGGCCGCCATCAAGGAAGCGCCGTAATAGCCAGCATACCCTATCGAGTACATCGGGTGGGGGGCCATCTCGAAGACTCCATCAAAGGTCAATTCTTGGTCAATGAGGTAGAAAAAGTCACCCCAATACCAGGCAAAATCCTTGACGACGCGATGGGCATCCAGCTTGACCCAGATGTTGAAGACGAACAAGGTTATGCCGGCGACCCATCGAAGTAAGGTCAGAAAGATCGGCTCGGATGCTGGTGTATGAGCGCACGCTATGGCGAAGAGCATATAGGTGACGAAGTCGCACATCAGGATGAGGTCGACCAGGCGGCGGAAGAGTAACCAGGTGTTGTACTCAAGCGGAGCAGTATCAAAGCTGTAGTCTTTGGGAATCTTGGTCTCAAATTCTCTCTTCAGGAAGGCACGCAGCTTGGGGTGTGGGTTTTCTCCATTCGCGGCAACTGGAAACAGCTTTGACTTTCGAGCCCACCGGACCAACAACTTGTGATGAGACTGCATATGAAGCAGGTAGCCTATGCCGATGTTGTAGCCGGCTCTCCAGCATAAGAAGATGGCGGCAAGCACCGGTTTCCTCGAGCTTGAAGGGAGGAACCAGGCCAGAAGAACATGGAGCAGCAGAATCAAGAGAACGCACATGTCTGACATGTTCTTGGGCTCCGTGGGGGACAGTAGCTGGGAGACCATGTCATGTGTGTACGGCACAGTGAAGACTATGGGCGTTCAGCGACGTAGTCTGATGCGAACAATATCGAGGCTGTACTTACCAGTACCACCCGGTGTGCGGCCGAAGGTCTTACGGTCTTTGTCATCTTTGACTTCCTTCTCCTCGAGCGCGTTAAGCTCGAGGACCGCTCTTCTAGCATCCTCCTTGCTGTGGGCTCTTATTGGAGTATTCCTCTTCCGCAGACTCTCTGTGGCGGCATCGGCGGAAGATGGGTTAGCCATAGTTTCGTTCATCGAGCAAGGTGTTGACCGCCTTTGATGGAGAAAAAATCTCCTCGCTATCAACGAGGAGGCAAGAAGAAAAGAGCGCGGTAGAACAGATGTTTATGTGTCGATCCAATTCCATGGCAATCTTTCACAGGAGCTTGAAATTCACGTCGGAGTAACCAAGGCAGTAGGGAGGAGGAGTGAAGTCCTTGTGACTTGACTGTAGCTGCACCGGAGCAGTGGATGGAAAACAAAGTGTGGGCGAGCTGTTCTTCTCGGCATGGCCAATCGCTGGGCCCCGCGGTAAGTTGCTGCCCCAGTAGATGACGCCAGAAATTCGCCCACGACTTCCAGACGCTCGCTACCATTGGACCCTGGGAGACAGAAACCTCAACCACTGCCTTTGGAGATATGCCGAAGCAAGAGCACAAGCAGCAGTACGGAGAACGGAGTAGCACATCGAATCCTCAATGCAGATCCTCGATGCAGGTGGGATTGAGAGGAGGGGTAGCGACAAGGCTGCCGGGGCCGGCGAGGCTGGAGAGCAGCCCAATCAGGGCCCTGACGTATTACCAATCCAGCGCACCCTCCATTTTCGCCTCACGATCACACTACGCATGACCGAGAACACACTTTGTCTCTTCACTTCTTCGTATCCTGCTGTAAAATCGGAAATCACTGATGGCGCCTTCTTTTGAGGAACCGCTGCAAGAATCAGTGGCGGAGGTGCTGGAGAACCCTCTCAAGAAGAAACCAGATCTTGTCGCTCCCGAGCCTGGTATGTGATTGCGCTCAGTATGAAACCCCCGCTAACATGATGCATTAGAGCACTGTCCCGGCCCCGAGTCCGATCAAGCAGGTAAAGGCGATGCCTGTGACGGTTGTCCGAATCAAGCGATATGTGCCTCTGCACCGAAGGGCCCTGACCCAGATATCCCTCTCATAACCGAACGGCTTGCTGGAATAAAACATAAAATCCTTGTTCTGTCGGGAAAAGGAGGGGTTGGCAAATCTACATTTTCCACTCTCCTAGCGCATGCATTTGCTGCGAACCCGGACTCGACCGTTGGAATTATGGATACTGATATCTGTGGTCCCTCAATACCTAAGATGATGGGTGTCGAGGCCGAGACAATACACGTCAGCAATGCCGGATGGAGTCCAGTATGGGTGACGGACAATCTTGGAGTCATGAGCGTCCAATTCATGCTGCCCAACCGGGACGACGCCGTTATATGGAGAGGTCCCAAGAAGAACGGACTCATCAAACAGTTTTTAAAAGATGTTGAATGGGGCGAGCTGGACTACTTAATCGTCGATACCCCTCCTGGCACATCAGACGAGCATCTATCGGTGAATACCTTCCTGAAGGAATCCGGCGTGGACGGTGCCGTGGTGGTGACGACGCCACAAGAAGTGTCTCTGCTGGACGTGCGGAAAGAGATCGACTTCTGTCGCAAGGCCGGCATTCGAGTGCTTGGGCTGATTGAAAACATGTCTGGTTTCGTCTGTCCCAAGTGCACCCATGAATCTCAGATCTTCCGGGCAACAACAGGAGGAGGGCAGAAACTCTGTACAGATATGGGCATCCCTTTCCTGGGCTCGGTGCCGCTGGATCCACGGATAGGGATGGCGTGCGACTTTGGAGAAAGTTTTATGGACAGTTTTCCAGACAGCCCGGCTTGCAAAGCATTGCGACAAGTTGTGAGATCAGTCGGCCGACTGATTGGCGAGGACCCCGACCAAGTTCTTCCGGACGGACCGATATAATTACCGCTGAAGGATTGGGGCAGTAAAGCATTGATATTACGTGTCAGGCTTTTCTTAGATGGCATGCGGGTGCCACAACGACAGCCAGCACAAGACGGCGCCGTTATTCCGTACCTAGGGTGAGAAGGATGCAGCGGTACGAGTACAACTTGTCAGCCGAGCGATAGCAAGAAATTCCGGCGGCAGATGAAGCTGGAGCCAGCTTGGCGAGTCGTAGAGCAGAGCCGCGTGTCATGGTCTGCCACTGCAGATCCTCACGGCCCTTTCCACAGATCGGAGCCAGCAGCATCTGTTGCGGGTTTGCGGTCCATGGACCAGGCCACGACACTTGACAGGTCGTTCGCAGCCAGCCGCGAGGAGGCAGTGCCAAGCACGGGCCGCCGAAACGGGCTAGCACGGCGGGGAGATGAAACTGCAACTTCTGCGCCTCTGTTTCACCTTCATCCCTTTCTCTCGAAACCATGGTTTCTGGCCAGCTCATCCAGACGATGTCCGTCCCCTTGCCCACTCTGAGGTCCTTCAGCCTCGACGTCAACTTGGGCTGCCTCCACAGCCAGTAGCCTTGCCGTTACCTGGCCGCCGCCATGCACTCCTGTTCTTGAGCCTGGTTGGCTCCCTCAGATCTGGCCGGTCACAGATCCACGACATTCGTCGAGAGCTCTCGCTTCGTTTCCAAGATCCATCTGCGGCCCCAGAACCTCAGTCGAGAGCTCTCGGCATCCACCGTGGACTCACAGACCGAGATCCTGAGACATGCAGATGGCGTGGCCCAAGGCTTTCTAGCACAGTTCGAGACGGGGACGCGCACGTATAGAATACTACATCTACCAACATACTGACCCTGTTCCTTTCTGTCCATAATCCTGCGTTCTCTATCCTCGTTGGCCATTGAGCCTTGTTGCTTTCCTTTTCGTGCAGTTACCCTTACCTTCACTTCACAGAGGGCCGGTCCTTCACTTGACTTTTCACCACTGCCCTTGCCGACTGCTCAAGTCTTCAGCACCTACGCTCGCATCGATCCTTCTCCTTCTCATCGTCATCTCGAGTCGCTAGTCGACCCTTACGGACACCATGCTTAGAATCCACTCTTTCCTCCTAGTCGCTCTTTTTCTCGCAACAGTCTTCGCCTCGCCAGTCCGGTTAAAACAAAAGCGCTCATTTAAAGTCCCCCGCATACAGCAGCACAACTACGTCCCAAATGGCAAAGCGGCCTACCGGAGAGCGCTGTTCAAGTTTGGATTTGGCGACATTGAATTCTTGCCGGACGGAGAGGTAGCCACGCGAATCGCGGCAGCGACCGAAGCTCAGATCAACGGAGACAGCGAGGATGGCGAGACCAGTGCCTCTCCGACTCAGAACGATGCTCAATTTCTGTCACCGGTGAAAGTTGGCGGGCAGACTCTGATCATGAACTTCGACAGTGGTTCGTCAGATACGTATGACAAACCCCCTCCCCGTTGCTGTCCCACAGACATCATAGGTATATTATATGAGACTAACCAGGCCGGTGACACAACAGCTGGGTTTTCAACACCAACCTCCCCGCCTCCTCTCAGCAAGGCCACACAATCTACGACCCCTCCCAGTCAACCACCTTTTCAAATGCACTTGATGGCTCCACCTTCAACATCACCTACGGCGATGGCTCATCGGCGTCCGGTCCCGTGGGTGTTGACGAACTCGATATCGGTGGCGCCACCGTCTCGGCCCAGGCCATCGGTCTCCCGGACACCGTGGCCGACAGCTTCGTGACGGACTCGGCATCAAATGGACTTGTCGGTCTCGCCTTCTCCCAGCTGAACACCATCCAACCTCAACAGCAGAAGACCTTCTTCGACAACATCCTCCCCGACCTGACGTTGCCCGTTTTCACGGCGCAGCTCAAGTCCGGCGAAGTGGGTTCCTACGAATTCGGCAACATCGATGAAACAGCATTCACCGGCCAGCTGAGCACCACGCCCGTCGATTCCTCGCGCGGCTTTTGGGAAGTTGATTCCGCGAGCTTCGCCGTCCAAGGCGTCCAGGGGACAGGCCAAATTGCCAATGGCAAAGCCATCGTCGACACGGGCACCTCACTCATGCTCGTGCCCGACGAGATGTTGGTGGCGTACTGGAATACCGTCGACGGAGCACAGCTGAGTCAAGACGCCGGCGGGGTTATCTTCCCCTGCGATACTGCTTTGCCAGACCTGCAGGTCGCCATCGGGGGCACCTACATGGCCACCGTTTCAGGCGACGGGATGAACTTTGCCAACGTCGGCAGAGATACTCAGACGGGACAACAGTGTGAGTTTTGATCCCTTCCACTCCTTCACGCCTCGCCCCCTTCCACATCATAATGAGAATGACATCCCGCTAACGGACCGATGTGTCTTGTTCCAGTCTGCTTCGGCGGCCTCCAATCCAACCAGGGCCTCCCCTTTGCCATCTACGGCGACGTCTTCTTCAAGTCTCAGTTCGTGGTCTTTGACGGATCCGGGCCCTCGATCAGCATCGCGCCCCATTCTTAGACTGGTCTGCCCTGGCCTGGCCTGGCCTAAGCCTTGTGCTCACAGAGGAGGCAGAATAGCCTCGCATCGTGCGATTTCACCATTGAACGCCGCACGATGGCGGTGGTGACGGTGACGGTCGTTTCGTTTTGCTTTTTCACACGAGACAAAAAAGGGGAAAACTCGTTGTTGCATAGCGCGGCATGACATAGCATAGCATAGCACAGCACAGCACAGCATTGGAGCATGGGAACAATGGATGGATTTTGCGCGGCACGAGATATGTATGTAGCAGTGCGTCATCTTGCCTTGCCTGGGACATGCTAAAAATTCGAACCGTCTCGCGCGAATTATGTTCTCCCTCCCCGGTGTGCCGGTCCACCTTGGATACCCTAGCGAACGGGGGTGAATGGAGGAATTGACGCCCACATAAAATGCAAGGATTGAAGGCCAGACGTATGGCCGGAGGAATGATTGAATGACCCAAAGACAAATAAATACCACGCGGCTACTCCTTTACCTTTACCTTTTGCCTTCGTCTTCGCCTTTGTGTTGCGTAGATATACCCACATGTCTGATGTCCTCTTGTCCGTCCCGATCGCCAAGGCTATGCAAGGAAAGCAATGTTACGTTGCGTGCGTTCGTTACATGGCTCGTTGAGGATCATATCATGTCATGTCATGTCATGTCATGTCAGGGATCCGAAGCTTTCCACCCGGCTTCCCCTAGATATCTACTGTATGTATCTGTACACTATACACTATACAGGGGAATGCCGCGATTATCCATTTCCGTTCATTAGGGAACAGCGTCGTTTACATGTAAAACTTGCCCCTCTCAGGGGGGTCCAGTACTCGGTCACTGAAGCAGCAGTGGCCGAAGCCTGTGCCATCTTCGTCCAAGTCGCCTTCCAAGCCGTGGGCATGGACATCCCGGATGCCTAGATCTATGACCTTGCCGCCGCCGGGGACGGCCCCCCAGCTTAAGGGCCTGAGGACCATGTCTTCGCGCTCGGTTTGGCCGATCCCGCGGGGCAGATGGCACGCCGCGCTGATGGCCATGGAATTACTTCCAATCAAAGGCATTCCGAAAGGGAGTTTCCGCAGCGCTGTGGCGAAGAGGAAGGCTAGGAGGAAGAACCCCAGGAAGAGCATGAAGAGCATGCCGATAGGCGAGTACGCCACCGTGGTGATTTCGTCTTGCATGGGGACGGTCCCGTCTCGGGGGATGACGGTGATGTTGGCGAGGAACACGCTCTGCGAGACGAGCCAATGCATCAAGCCGGATCCGACGAGGAGAGGGATGCCGTACTTGAAGGGCAGTTGAAGGAAGTACGTTGACTTCTGTTCGCCCCGGGCTTCGCTGACTCGTAGATACTTCCGTCCCCGCCCGGCCGTGACGCCGAAGCGCATGAGTTCGCGGGCCAAGAACATAATCGTGAAGAGACTGTTGTAGCAGACGTAGAGGAATGAGAACAGTGCCTGGGGAGCGTTGGCGATCAAGGTCGAGATCGCGATTGTCTTGTTCTCGTAGCCAGGAATATTCCAGCCCATGATCAGGTTTTGTGGGCGCACCGTGCCCAATCCAATGGACCACGCGTTCTGGATCGTCTTGTCACCTTTGAAGTTCTCGATGCCGAGTGCCAAGCAAATGGATGTTCCGATGCCTGCGAAAGAGAACACCCCAAGGAGGAAAACCCATTGTTTCCAGGTTGCGGCCTCGAAAAATCGGTGCTGCTTAGGGTCATACCTCATAGGCATCGATTTGTAGCCGAGCTTGGAGGATGCAACGATGCTCTGATGGCTAGCCAGGCACATTCCTTCGGTTGTGGAGTCAGGATGGCGGATGAAGGTCTGCAAAGCATCGCCGACGGTAATGATGGGCGGTTCTCCCAGCCAGAATGTGACATAGGCGATGCCGACGGCCTTGAGGATGTTGAAACCTAGCACCACGCCCATGAGGATGAGGTTGAAATGCAGATGACATTGCGATTCAACGGGTTCGGAAAGGCAGTGATCGACTTTGAACCCGCCCGTTGACCACTGGTCCGCAATGTCGACTAGCTTCGGCGTGACCTTGGAGCAAGGTATGAAGCCCCATTTGTTCTCGCAGCAAGCATCCGTCTGATTGTACACGTCTGGGCTGTCACAGATCCAGGAAAAGGGGTTGTACTGGCTGGTAATCTTGTCGGGGAATTCGTTGTCGGCGATCTTGAAGAGAGAGCCCTGGTTTGTAGGAGGATCCTTCACAACCACGATCACATTCCGGCGGTCTTCGACGAAATCTCGCGCGTACGCGTGAATACAATCCTCGTTGTTGAGGACAGTGAAATTCCCAGCCCTGGCGCTGGCTTGGATCTCGGTGACGTTGCATGCTTCGGTGTCGGGGTACTGGGTTTTGTCGTAGGATGCGCCCTGTACAAAACTCTGGGAGGTGTACAGGATGCTGTAGTTGTTCGTCGCCAAGGCAGAGTAGAAGACAGAGTTGTACCTGGGAATATTAGCGACATGTAGGCCGGGGTTGTGATCAAGCGACTGACACGAGATGGAGCGGAATCGACGAAACCCCCAATATCCACCACAGCACGGCCTTTTTCTTTCTCAAGAAACGAAGATTCCGTACACTGGGAATACCAACGTCCAACCATTTCTGCTTGGCGTGAGCCTTGTCGAGCTCACTTCGACTTGGTGCTGAGAGCAATTGCATGCAGTAATTCGAGCTTGCAAGCAAGACTGTGGCAACGATGTTCAGCCCGAGATGCACCCATGTGTCTTTTCTCTCGACGTTTCCGCAGTCACCGGCGTAGACCATGTAAATACCTGTTGGGTTGAGCACATGTCAGCATTTGCTGCGAACGTTGCCTCGCCGCGATGTGTGCATGTACGAACCTCCCTTCATGTCCATTCCAGACGTCACTAGCCCGATGGTCAAACAGACGTTGGTCACAAGCACCAAGACGGCGCAACCCAGGGCTATGCGCGAACTTGTCTTCCATCCTCCTAACCGTTTTTTGGACGCTGTCGTGCCCGGCGATCTGGGCAAGAGGGGTTGTGGTGTGCTGGCCAGAGGGTCGGGCGTATATGCGGTGGCACTGTTGAGGTCTGGACTGAAGAGGTGGGCGCTCGGCAGGCTCGAGCCGCCAGTAAGAGGAAGCGGAGTCAACTGTACATTGTCTGTCGATCCGAGGTGTTGATACGGCTGTTTGAAGGGCGGCCAGTGCGGGATGTGTCTCCTGGAACGGCCGTCAGTCCTCATCTCCATCTCCAGGTTGCTTTGTTGCCATGAAGTCGTACTTACCGCTTTGCGCCGGATTCCATTTTGGCGGGCGTTCGTTGATCATGTAGAGGAGCAGAGCACAGAGATCGAGTTGGAACAAGCAACGACTAATGATCTCGTCCGCACGGCAACCTTACTCACTCTTGGTCTCACTGCGGTTCATAGCTGACACCGATACACCGACGCAACGGCCAGGTAGCGGCGCCATGATATGTCTTGCCTTCAGATGGCCCCGAAAGGCGATAGCTTACGGCGTGGGCTGGAGCCATACGAGGTGCGTAGTGAGACCCAAGATAGAACAGCGGGCAGGGGTGCCTTTGGTAAGCAGGGAGGCTTAACCCAGAACTCCAACTGCAGCCGCGGGCGCAGGGGAAGCCTCCAGATCCACGCCGAGATTGGCTTACCGGCGGGCCCTGGAGGCTAATCAGCACGTTTCACGTTCTGGAGCTGGACCTCGCGACCATTCTGGAGGCTGGGCTAGCTGAACAGCGCATCTGTCAGTGCCGTCCCCAAGGCTCGGCAGCTGGACTATCACGACTATCCAAGCAGTTTAATGATCGCCGGACCGTAGCGAGCTCTGGGCATGGCTCTGTGCAAATATTCTTCCTGGAGAAAGAGATTGCCCGCAGCGAGAGGTTTGACCTTGTCGTACGGAATACCTCACTTGCTCATCACCTCGTTGCAAGGGTGCAAATCCAGCCACTAAAATCAGACGCCGGCGGCCCGACCCCGAAAGGGGAAAGGACTTTTGGGTGGCAGGGAAAGAAAGTGGCATCCAATTGCTTTATTTTCCTTCACACAAAAGACTCACGATTCATCTGTGATCATGATACACGTCCGTACGAGGACAGTGTAAGCAGGGCATGAGGACGATCGGAGTCCGACGCCGCAGGACGCAATCACATTTCCCACCCAGGCCAGCTGAACATCGAAAGCGGGGTACTTGGCTGCGCCTGGAAGCAACAAGCCTTGATCATTGGAGTCTACGGTACCAAGCGGCCACGCACCCTGGTTGCTGAATAGGAATAGAGGTATTACCACTCTCGTCGACTGTCAACACTGTTGACTCTCATTCCATTCATTTGCCGTTGTGGACATTCCCTTTTTCCTTTTCTACCTCTCGAGTAATGATCTCGCGGATGCCTGGCAACCCCTCTGTGGCCGATACCTTCAGTACCCTCCGTTCCTTGCTGTCCAGGCCCACAAACTCCTGTGGCAAAACCTGGTTGAAATCGAAGCCTGCTTCTTCCTTCAAGGCCAATTCCACCGCACCTGCAAACTTGGCCGGATGCGCTGTCGCCAGCGACACGACAGGCACGTCTGATGAGGAGCCGGCCTGCGCGATTTCTCGCAGACTCGCAGCCACACCAATCGCCGAGTGAGGATCCAGCACATATCCTTTCAACGAGATCGCTTTGCCTCTGTAGCAGTCGCGTATAGCGTCCAGCGTCTCGACATTGCTGACCCTATAGCTACCGAATATCTCTCGGGCCTTGTCCAAGATCTCGCCATCCACAGTGAAGGATCCAGTCTGCTTCAGATCTTGAAACCAGTGGCTGATCTTGCCCCCAGCAGCCCTCACCGAAGACTCGATCTTGACGTGTGGGTTGAGGTCGAGCTCATGTTCCAGCGTCAAATGCCAGAGAAGTCTTTCAAAATTTGAAGACACCAAAATGTCCATGGCAGGGCTGTATGTCTCCTTGACTCCATCTTCGTGCGCCTGCGCACCGTCTTCCTTGATCCCCTCGTGCGATTCGGTCGCCGGCTTCTGCTTCTTCGAGTACGACCCTGTCTGCCAGAACCGATGGAGGATATCGTTTTCGTTCGTCGCTATCACAAGCTTCGCCACGGGGAGGCCCATCCTCTTCGCATAGAACCCAGCCAAAATATCACCAAAGTTGCCCGTTGGCACCACAAACTTGGCTTGCTTCAGGTCAGGGTGTTTCTTCAGGAGTTGGAAATACGCGTAGAAGTAATATGTGATCTGAGCCAATATGCGTGCCCAATTTATCGAGTTCACCGCAGCCAGATGGTGTATCTTGTTCATCTCCGGGTCGGCAAATAAGGCCTTGACGTAGTCCTGGCAGTCGTCGAATGTTCCCTGCACGCTCAAACAGTGCACGTTGGGATCCAAAACGGTGGTCATCTGAGCTTCTTGGACGGGCGAGACTTTGCCGTCCGGATACATAATGAAGATGCTGACATCCTTCTTCCCTCGAAGACCGTAAATAGCCGCTGAACCAGTGTCGCCGGAGGTGGCGCCAATCACGGTAAGGTGATGTCGCGAATGCCCTGCCTCGAGATGCTTGTTCTTGCGCACTAAGAAGAACTCGAACAGATTGCCGAGAAACTGAAGCGCAACATCCTTGAAGGCGAACGTAGGTCCATGGAAGAGTTCCAATAAGTACAGATTCTTCTGCTCGTCCAACGTGACCACCGGCACTGTGTCGGGGTGTCTGAATGTCGAGTAACTGTGGTCGACTATCGACTTCAGCTCTGCGTCTGAGATCTCACTTTCATCAATGTACAGCCTCATGACCCGATGGGCCAGGTCTGAGAAGGAAAGATCTTCCCATTCCAAGTACTGTGACCTGACGTTGGGCACTGCATGAGGATGGAATAGACCTCCATCGGACGCCAGACCCTTCAATACCACCTCCTCGAAACTGAAGAACTCTCGTGACTCATGGTCTTGATACCGAGTGCTGGAGTACTTTGAGTTGTTGGCTACCATTGTGGGGATCGGGCGAGGGCAACGGCGATCCGAAAGGTGGTCGAGAAAAGATCGCTCCGATGCTCAAGAAAGCACAGCACCTTCAGTGCCACCTGGAGAGTCTTTCTTCGGCGGCTACGTCTTTCACTTGTCAAATCATCCAGCAGAATGCAATGTCACTTCGGGCACTGGAGTCATGTCAAAGCAGGGAGAAAATTCCATGGTTAGTGTGACCGAAGAACATCCGTGGAAACACATGTGATTGGCCAACGCTACTGGAAGTGTGGTCGAATTTTTGCCTGGCTACTCACAGCGTAAGTTTTCCAGCTGCTATACTATTGGAGTATCTGAGCCCCTTGAATTAGGTCTCGCCAGAGCTCGTCGATATCTACGGACTACACACATACAAAGACCGCGGTATGATTAGCACGTCCCGTAGTCAATCCCGTCCCGACAGCGCACCACGAACACTACACGCTCATGTCAGTCACCATGGAAATTGCCGAGCAGGTTGGAAGTGAATGTAGACTCCGAATCCTTCATAAATGCCCCAGGAAGCCTCGAAACTTGAATCAAGGTCGAGGCATTAGCCATGGGTGAAGCTCTGCTTGCGAAATCACACCCAACGGGCAACGACCGCGGATCCCACGTGAACGCCAAGCAATGTAAGAAAATTCGCTTGGCTTGGCGCGTTTACTGAGTTTGCAGTCTCCATCGAACGGGTATATCTTCTGCTTGATGCCATCCATTTTTCTTTTCTCTCTTCAGTTCGGTACGAAATTCCTCCCTCCCCCCTACCTTTTGATGCCACACACTGAATGACCTTCTTGCTAACACAATGTTTCCTAGACTTTACTTCATAGAATCATTTCTATAGTAAACGTCCTCCGTTGAGCTTCTCACACAAGCCGCGGACCTCAACCTGGCTGACGAAACAAAGTCCTCGGTACCCTAGAGTGAAGCCTTATGTTTGCTCTCGCTGCGTCCTGCGTCTACGGTCTTCGGATCATGACCAGGACAAGAGAGTGGTGATGATCTTTGACCTGCGTTTGGTGACTTGGCTTCGTGCCGGCCTGCGCAGGAGGTACCGATGGATTTACTCTGACAGGCCATTTACTTTTCATGAGCGTGGAACCCTAGTTGGTACATCCTTGAGAAGAGTATGACTCCTGCATCTCTTGCCTACAATCTACAGCCGGTCAGAAAATAACTGCGAGCGAGAGGTGAGGGACAAGAATCCTGTGCAAGATTTGCTTCGTCACTGACAGAATTCGCAGGCGACTGTGGTACTCCTGCCCGGCGCTCACTACACGCTGGCACCGTCATGCCTCGGGCGCCTCCCAAGTTGCTACCGTGCTGCCTTCCGAACTCCTTTCCCTCGTCGCCGCTGAGATCGGCCGTGCCTACATACCCGACTTGACGAACAACTCGCACAGACAGCTCGGCACCTCCAAGCATCCACGCACCAGGAACCTCTCAGCTATCTACACTACCCGATGTCCAAGGCTTCGAGATGTGAAACTGTTCTCATCAAGTCACGACAGGAAAAACATCTCACACGTTCGCAGGCTGGTTTGCTGTCCTTGATGGCCGAGCCGCTCAGTCTCGTAGCAACGCAGCCAGATATTGGAATACCATCACATGCAACGCGCAGGAAATTAGATGAAGGCGACATTACAGACATAGCGAAGCACCGTGTTTTGTGCTCATTTACAGCTTTCCTTCACTCTCTTCCTCCCTCAACACCCATCTGATGAAATTCTCAAGCTTCACACTCAGCGCATTTGCCGCGTCCACCAATTCTTGTTTCGCGCCCTCATAGCCGGCGATCAAACCAGTCGGCTTGTACCACACGATCCGTACACCGCCTTGTGCTTCTTCGGCGAGGTACAACTCGACAGGTACACAAAGTCCCGCATTCAAATCGTGGCTCAACATGGTGAGAGCGATGGCCGGATTCCCCAGGATGAATCGGATGGCTTTCAGAAACCTCTTCTCCCCGTTCTCGTCGATGACGGTGATGTTTGGTGGCTCGAAGAAGGGCAGCCAGCGTGTGTGGTTATATTCCTCGAAGTACATGAATCCGTGGGGGCCGACACTGGATTGCACCCATGTGTCGAAGGATTTCTTGTCTGTCAGTTGGACCTTTTCTTTGGAGTCCTTGGGCTTCTGGATCGAAGACCGCAGGCGCGATTCGGCCGTGGCGTAGGAGATGGGAGAGCGAGCAACGAGGCGCTCGGCGGGGATGGGTTGCTTCTCGATAGTCAACGTCATCTTCGCAAGCAAGCAAGCGCGCCGAGAGTATCGAGCTACTGGGAAATGGGAATTGAAGCCTCCGTTAAGGTATGTAGCTGGGAAGTTTGCCACGGCGCCCGAGGATTCGGCGACACAAAGGCCCCTCTTATCAACACTGCCGTCTACCTCAATATGTAGTCCATTCGATCCCAATCCGGTTCACATCTTAACCCGGGTATGCTACGAGTTCCTAGGGATCTATGCTGATTAGTTTTCATTCATTGCTCCGAATGACCCCTCCACTTGTACAATAGTAGAAGAGATGGTAAACATTAAAGTTCAGCCAGAATCGCTTGGTGCTGTACGAGCTTGACCAATTGAAGACAATCCCTTCAAGCTGGCCATCATTAACATTGCCGGCGGCATCGTTCAGTAATCCGGCCGCGCTGGAGGCATTGAGGGGGAAATCGTGTCCCAGGTCTCCGAGCCTGGGCATACGCAGTCCAAGCTCGAAGACTGTTTCTTAGACCGTGGCTGCCTGAGCTTGCAACTGGCTGCGGATGAAAATGCAGAACAGAAGAGGGTACATCGTGTCCCGAAGCGGATGGCGCAAGACATCACTCGTCGTGATGTACGAGGAGATGATTGCGACAAAGGCCGTCAGCGCTAGTTACTGGGGAAAACAAAAGGCCATGATATGTATGGATGTACGAAAGCCTGGGCCAGCTTCCTGCGCGTTGTTCACGGCCGTGAACATTGCAAGGAGATTTCATTGTCATTGCCACGCCCGACGTTATGCCTCGATGACGGAACCTTTGTATCTTAAATTTCTCATTCGTCCTCCTCCACCTCACCAGGGAGGGAGGATTTCCTCAGAGGACTCGATGGGCCTGGCGAAGGCATGCCGGACGTTGACAACTTTCTGATCCCGTGGGTTAGGATCGTCAAACGGGGCGACACGGGCGAGGTAGGTGAGGTGGCGCTTCGGTTCGCTGCAGTGAAACGCGTGTCCAGCTCTCCGATGCTGGGTGTATCCGACAGAAGAGCGCCCTCGGCCACTTGTCTCGATGGACGTCTGATGTTCTTCTTGGCCGTGGACTCTTTCCTCACTTCAAGTTGCTCTCTCAGCCGCTGTATCTGCTCTCGCTCTGCTGCTTCCTGCATGGCTCTCCTCCTGTCTTCCCTTGCCGCCGCAACGAGGGATGGATCCTTTTCCGGCGAATCAACATGTTGCATCAAGATCTTGTGTGTCTCTTCGGAGGCGCGTCGTGTCGCCCTGCTGGGCTGCTCTATCAACTGTTTCATGAATAAGTCGACCGCACCGGTCCCTCGGGCATGAGGCGGAGTATCGACCGGAGGGGAGTGATGGACGGGACTGGGCGTGGTGGGCGGCTGCGGCGTCATCACCATGCCTCTCGGCCGGCTGTCCTGCGGCCGGGGTCTATTCTTGATGTCTGATTTGAGGTAGTCGAAGAGCGCGCTTCTTCGGGAGTCGCGCGAGTCCGATGTTATCGGCGGTCTCGTAAGTCCATCGTCTGACTCGGCCTCACCAGGGCGGTGAAAATTCCGGCCACGCTCGCTGGATTGATCGAGCTCGTCCCACATGTCGCTTAGCTCTTGGTCGTCCTCCTGCCGTTGTTGGTACCATCTCACGCGCTTGAGATTCACGTACGTCTTCCCGTCAAACTTGGTCGCTTGCTCGAAGCATTCCGCCGCAATGGTCCGGTTGCCGCTGGCATCGGCTAGAAATCCCCTGATATACCAGCACTTCGCGATGAGTTGATCGCTCATGGAGTATCGATCCGACATGCACAATGCTTCCGCTTCCTCAAGGGCTTCTTTCCCTTGGCCAAAGAGATCGGTCCGAAAATCCACGTCCTCGAGGACCGAGTGGAAAAACAGAAAGTGTGCTCGGCTTAACAGAGCCTGGCAATACAGTTCGACTGCTCTATTCTCCGTCCAAGGGCTTCGGAAAGAACCACCATTGTTCTTGGTAGTTTCGTGTGTGGGCTGGGATTCAGAATCGCGTGCACTCGCTGAAGATTCGCTATCCGGGTTTCTATCCGGTGACGCACTGGGCAACTGCTTTTCGTACTCCATGGATAGAGGGCGATTAGTGCTCGTCGTAGAGCACCGAAGACACTTACATTGATCAAACTGTATCGTCCGGCCATGAAGTGCAGCCCGTGTGAAATAGCTCCTTTGTCTACCCGATTAATACTGCCTCGGTGCCGGGTGCGGTGAAAGGCACAAAGGCAACAAAGGCCATATGAGTGCCGGTGGACCCAACTTACCACATGCTGCCTTTGTGGCTGTAGTCCACGACCGTAGAACTGATTCCAGAAGAGCGGAGCTGTTGCTTTGGTGCTAATTGCAGGGAGTCATGAATGCTTGTACCAAGTGTCCATCTGGCGAATTTCTAGAGGTCTCCAGCACCTTTTATGTACCCCGGAGGCGCCTATTCGCAATGCCCAAGATATGACCACCAAGGCCTGGTCTGGGACTACCGAAAATGCCGTCTGCACTCGGCAGCCGAGCGGCGTGGAGGACGGTTACCGGTACGACATACCTTTTCTGTGGTGCGCGGTTTCCTTGTAGGAGGCACGGTCCTGGTGGCCTGCCTCTTCTAGATAGCTGAGGGCTGGTCTCTCCGAGCTTAGACCTGAATGCAGAATTGAGAAGACTTAAGTTCAGGCCACCGCATTTCCGAGACCCATGCGGTCGGCCAATATCAGCCCCCTCCGAGCACTGCGGGCGCCGTACAGCATGTAGAAAGCGTACAGTTTGTGGTGGAATATGAGTAGACCTATACCGTGGATGTTGATTTATGGTAGAGAAATCCTCTAGGCGATCTCGAACTGATAATTCGGTTTGACGAAGGCAAAGGCGTCTGAATGAGTTTGCCGACTGAACTCGACGACGGGGCGTATCCCGCCCCCTACGCCAGAGGATTCTCCCAAGGACAGCCGCAGGGGCACGTCCCGACGTTTCTCGATGTGCATATCCTTAGACCGGTATACCTCGGGACGCGAGCACCGTGTCCTCGAGAGAACGGCAAGTGCGTCAAGGTGTTCGGAAATTGTCCTGACAGGGTGTATCTACGGTAGGTCTTTCAACTCCGACAAGAGCTCCTCTGGCGATGGAGATTTGGGGCCGGCCGGATTTCCGCTCGCGCTGGACGTGGAAGGATATCCCAGGAGGGACCTTTTGAAACGAGGCGGCCAAGGGAAACTGGCACAGATGAATGAAGGGCATCTCCCTCTCTCGATCTCTTTCCCCGTTGATTCCATAGACACGAGACGAGACCCGGCTCGAGGCTTCTTTATGCCGACAATAGAGGGCTGTTTTTTTGGTCCGTAGGTATTGATCAGGAGACCGTCACCACGAGGTCGATACATCCAGATGGGGAGAGAGGTCCGACGTCCGGGTAGCGGACACCCTCGATGCGACGGGGCTTGGTATGTTGGGGGGAGAAGAGGACTACCGACTTTGCGACAAGGGTGAGCATCTTTCCAATCCGGTCGACCGTGTGAGGCCGCGCAGAATGTCAGTGGTGTCTCTGCCGCTGTCGGTTCCGTCACGGTTGCGCCACCGAGGTAGCAAAGAGCCGTCACGAGGCTCACGTCGGAGCGAGGAAAAGGGTACCTCCGCGACTCCTTCGTGGAATCTGACCCTAGCTCCATCCGGCTTTGCAGCTTGTAGAGTGCAGAAGAACGGGTCAGACAGACCTGGAGGGCGTCAAGATCACGGATGCGTCCGCTTCTACGGGCGTTTGCTTCGTGGCTTCGGTGTAGACGTAGGAACGTTCTAGGATGGAGGCTAGGTTGTCAACAAAGCGCCACCTGATGCTGCAACGGTAGCATCACCCGACGTCGACGATTCTGGTTTCGACGCGGTGCCGCCTCCGCTAACTTTTGGTTCCTGGCGATACGTCGCTACCTGTTCTGCCACCGCCGCTCGAGAAACAGACGGAGACTCTGTGACGAATTGGCTGACGAATTGGCTGGATAGATATACACCATAATGCGCCGATCACGGCCCCTCACCCTCGTCCGAACTGTGAACGGAATTGACAAGGATGTATTGGAGGTGTACAACGAGCGTCAATTCATGGGTAAGGGAAATATCTCGTCACCGCCGTCTCTTCCTGGTGATCATCTTGTGGTTAGTTGTTATGTGGAGGCCAAATATACGTTATATAGTCCTTAACCGACTCATTCTACCACCCGTCCGAGAGAGCTTTCGCTCTCGTGAGAGCCTAGACTTGCTGAACGAGAAATGATTAGTACCTACGTAGTAGTAGAGATTAGAGGAGGCTAGACGATAGCGTGAGCCGCGTAAAGTTCCTAAGAACGAACGTGGCCAAAAAATGGTCGGGTCGAAAATCCCTATAGTTCTGCCCACATAGTAGGATATATCTCATCTCTCAGCATGAGAAAAAAAGAACTCATGACCAGATTGAGGCTCGAACTCAAGACCTTCTCCGAATTCATCTAAATGATGTTAAGGAGATGTGATAACCACTGTTTATGATGTTAGAAGATGTCTAAATCCCAGGAAGGAGAAACTAACACTACACCATCCGGCCGCTCTGAGGCGATTGTTGAATGCAGTTGCAGTGTTTCAATTAATATCAGTTAAAAGAGGAAATTCTGCTTGGGTAGAGTTTTAGAAGGCGGGGGGCCCCACTGATAGCAGATGGGTGGCCTCTGATTTGTGTGTCCTGACAGTAGCTGGGAAGGAAGTAATTAATTACTCGTCGCACAAATGCGGGTCCTCCCGCGCCTCAGTTTGACACTTGGGCTCGGCTCTTACTGCTTCAAAATGAGATTTCTGTCTCTCAATAGCTGCAAAGTTGGTGCTTGTCCCTATGACAAAAGTCTGCATGGTACTCTCGACTTAGCAATAGCTTTCCGGATTGCTGTTGAGCTTCTAATCTTGCACATGTGGTTCGATCACTCTTCCCTGAATGGAGAGGCACGGCCATTCAGCTATGGCTTTCCCCTACACACATGCACCGTGAATTCCTTGATCAGGGCCTTCCAGGACATTTACGACGAGATGTGACCCTTGAACCCGTCAATAATCTCTTTTTGGCGCATTGATCCTACCCCCCGGTCTTCTGAGAGAACGCAGGGCCGAGAAGTTCGGTTTCCCAAGTGTGATTGAAGTTACGGAGCCCAGAATGTGGGTGGCGCTAACCGCGAATTTTTATTCGGTCTCTGCTGGGTTTTCATGTTTGGTGATGTCTCTCATGAGACAACGGTAGTCCGACTTCCCAGATTCTATCGCGAGCACAGTGCCTGCTCGCGAAACGGGCTGAAAGATGGTCCTGCAGCTACAATGCCACTGCGCGCAATAATCTAGTCAAGGACGATGCTGCCGTTCGCGAGCGGCTTGTAATCCTCCTCTCCGGCCCACTGAGCTTCATACAAGCTCTCGTCCATTTGCGACGCGTCCATGCCCATGTTGACCTCCCTGAGAGAAAGTTAGCAAAGCAGAAACCTAGCAACATTCCCCCGAGAACGACGTACTTATCTTCAGCGAGAACCTCTAGGCCTGGAATGCAATCGATCAAAGCGATAATGGCGAATGAACCGACAAAAGACCAGGTGAAACCGATCAGTGCTTCCACGATCTGCAAACCAAGCTGCCGGATATTGCCGTCGAAGAAGACTCCCCCATCCACCTCAACCTCTCCGTATGCTGCCACAGCCTTCTGAGCGAAAAGACCAGTGCAGATGGTCCCGAGGAAACCCCCGACACAATGGGTGGCAAACGTATCTCCGTTGTCCACCCACCTCCATTTCCGAGCAAAATCTGTGAACTTGATCCGCAGCGCTTGGCGACAGACGACCGCTCCAAGGACACCAAAGAAGAGAGAGGTTGGAAGGTCGATGAAGCCGGCTGCCGGAGTAATCATCACCAAACCAGCAATTGCTCCCATGAATGTGCTGTCCAAGGACCATCTACCTGTTTCGAAATAGGTGATCGATGCCCAAGTCAGGGCACCCGCCGACGCACAGAGATTGGTCACGCACAGTGCCATGACGGACTGGAAGCTGAGGGTGAGCGTGGTGCCTGCGTCGAAAGCCAGCCATGACCCCCAGATGATGATCAGTGCAAGAACCTGGCACATCGAGTTGTGGGGACGGTGCAATTTGAGGTGGGAAGGCGTTCTGACATCCGACTTCCGAGACCGCGCAATCGGGTACGACAGGTACAGGCTGAGCGCAGAAGCCGTTGCTCCGCTACAGATGTGCACGGGAGTACCGCCAGCAAAGTCAAGCACGCCGAGCTCACTCAGGAACCCACCGCCCCAAACCATGTGGGCCAAGGGACAGTAGATGAACGTGGACCAGAGCTGTTCCAAGGTGTCAGCGGAGGGTGAAACCAGGACCGCGTTCGTGACGTACGAAGATGAAGGGGATCAATGGCAGGATGCGGCCACGTTCACAAGCTCCCCCAACCGCTATGGCACAGACAGTGGCCTCGAAGACCAGCTGGAACTCGCTGAACAGCACTGCAGGAATGCTTCCAACTGGCTCTGCGAGCACGCCGCGATGGAAAGCATACCTGAGGTTGCCAATGACGCCCCCCGGACCCTCCCCATAAGCGAGCGTATATCCGATGATGAACCATTGGATCGAGCAGACACACACGGTCAAAACAGCAGGAATGAACGACGCGAGCCCACTCCGTCTCGTGGAGTATCCACTGTATCCCAATCCGACAGCAGGTATGATGGGCCAGCAGAAAACCGTGCAGACTAGGACGAAGACAGTGTCTATCCTGTCGCAGGCCTCCCAGTCTTTTTGCACGCCCGAGATCATGCCGTAAATGCAGGACCGATATTTCACGTGATGTCTGACAGATACTGACTTGTGTCGATTGAATCTCGAGATGAGAAGTGCTCACGAGGCTGTGGCGTTGCTCTTATCCTCGTCTTATCTTTCACACGCAATCTGCCAATTAAGCCGCGCTCTCGGCAGGACGGATCTCATCCAGCATTTCCCGGACGTTATTGGGTAGGCCGTCATTCTGCTTCTTCGCCCTGTCTGAGCTGTTTTGCTCCACTACCTGAAGATTGAGGAAGTATGTCGCAACCTCGCCGGGTCCCTCGCTCGTTAAGCAGCCGGGTCGAAACCATGGCGCAGCAGCTCATGGGTACCTGCATTTGAGCACACGTGGTTAGAGTCCCTTTGAGCTCCGACCAATCGACCGGGGGGTTTGCTTGTTCTCGAGAATTGCTCTCCCCGGAGTTCAATCTATCATGTGCCGAAGCATGGCATTTGTCGTGTCTCGGATTCCCAACAGCTGATTTTTGAGATAGCTACTTGACCTCGACAGAAAGCTAGGCAACTCACGCCGAGATGATTGGGCACTGATAAGGATTTGGGGGTCTCGGAAATCGACACAACCCGCACTAGGCCAAAAGCCGTATAACAATCCTGGCGGATGCTTCACAATATTCTAACGATGCTTGTCATTGCTTTATCGCGCACCGCCGTTGCTTGCTCACCCATACTTTCCAGAGTCCGGGGGCTGCGCGACATTGGAGAGGGAGATCTCCACTCGCCTTGTCGACCTATGTCGGCAAGCTTGTCCAGACCTCGACAGGATGACCGGAATTTCCTCGTTCCCTGGAGGGCTTGATCCTCGACCTCGGTGGTGAGTAGTCATAAGATTGCAGCGCCCCAGTGTCAGAAAGCGTCGATAGCTTTCTTCAACTCTTCCTCGCAAACACCGCTCCAACTGACCAGACTGCTCTACCACCATGGCTGTCGACGCCGAAAAAGCCCCTCCCGTGGGCGACGTGCCCGTCATTGATGGGGTGAGAAGGGCCTCCTTCAGGGCCGGCAGCATTGACGACATCCATATACTCGACAAGCTGGGCTACAAGCCCGAGTTAAGCCGCAACCGATCCATGGCCACGCTCCTGTTTCAATCGTTGGCCATTGCTGCCATCCCATACGGAGAGGGCGGTCCATTGATTTCCGCCATCTACGGAGGAGGCCCGCTGGCCATGTTTGTTGGTTGGATCGTCGTTCTCGTCCTCGACGAATGCGTGGCTCTCTCGCTGAGCGAGCTGGCTTCGAAATATCCCACTTCGGCGGGGCCTTATTACTGGTCTTTTCAGTTGGCAACAAGGGGGAGAACCGCACTGTCGTTCGTCACCGGCTGGACATGGCTGGTGGGCAACTGGACTATTAGTGAGTGCCTATCCTCTCCTTGCATCGCCCGTCCGCCACTGTTCAGTGTCCTCTTGTCGGTTGGGCATTGGCCGTTAGCTTTCCTATACCTCCGAGGTTGTACAGGACTGGGGTCATCCGTGTGCGGGACCTTCAAGAGCTGCCACGCACCGCTTTAATCAGAGGCGTGGTGGTCACGGTGCCGAGCAACGTCCAAGCTTGAACAGCAATGGCTGCCCTTGTCATCTCGAAGCTCGACACGTTTGCCTGTACGCAAGAGCTGACTGTGAGACAGCGCTTTCGGTCAACTTTGGATTTGCTTCGCTCATTGTTGCAACTGTGGCGATGTATCATCCCGACTGGGTTGCGAAGGACTGGCAGTTGCTCCTGATATTCTACGCGGTCTGCCTCGTGACGCTGGTCATCTGTGCGTTTGGAAACCGATTCCTCCCAATGGTCGACACGATTTGCGCTGCCTGGACGGCTCTGAGCATCCTCATCATCCTGATTGCCCTCTCCGTCAAAGCGGACGTTGGCCGGCATAGTGCTGGCTATGCGCTGGGCCACTACGACAAGTCGTTTTCGGGCTGGGGCGGGTTCACGTTCTTCATCGGTCTCCTGCCCGCGGCGTATACGTTCAGCGCCATCGGAATGATCTCGGCAATGGCGGAAGAATGCACGAATCCTACGGTCAAAGTCCCCACGGCCATCAGTCTCTGCGTGCCTGTCGGTGGTACCGCCGGCTTGTTCTTCATCCTCCCCATCTGCTTCACGCTCCCTCCGCTGGAAGACATCATCGCGGCACCCTACGGCCAAGCGCTACCATACATCTTCCATACCGTCATGGGCACGCCTGGTGGCGGTCTCGGCCTGATATTCCTGGTTCTGATGATCACCATGTTTTGCAGCATTAGCATCACCACGGCCGCCTCCCGATGTACCTGGGCCTTTGCCCGGGACGACGCCATGCCGCTTGCCAGTGTCTGGTCGCGGGTAGACGGACGTCTGGGGGTACCTCTCTACGCCCTGATCCTTACCACCGTGGTGCAAATGTTGCTCGGGCTGATCTACCTGGGCTCTTCATCCGCCTTCCTCGCCTTTGTATCGGTCGGCGTTATTGGATTGGCCGTGTCCTACGCCATCCCGATAGCAATCAGCGTGGTGCATCGGCGGAAGGAGGTCTCCACGGCTCGCTGGAACTGTGGTCCGATCATCGGCCCCATTGCGAACGGCGTTGCCCTTTGTTGGATTGGCTTCGAAGTGGTGCTTTTCAGCATGCCTACAGCCTTGCCTGTCACAGTGGTGACGATGAACTACGCCAGCGTCGTGTTTGTCGGATTCATGTTCCTGTCGGCGGTGTGGTACGCAGTTCACGCCCGAAAGGTGTACAAGGGCCCTCCCGCGTCCGACGGTATTGCGGCGGACTGAGACCGGCCACTTCAAGTCCCTCTCGGCAGCGCGTGAGCGTGGTCGGACAAAGGTGCCAAGTCTACCGCAGGGGCGAAGCATAATTCGACCTGGCCCCGTTTGTCTGCGGCGAGTGCCCGTGCGGTTGCACAGGTTTGATGCCCAATGCTGTGTGATACTATTGGGAAAAGCAAAGTGTCGGGAGAATGTGGACGAAGCACGGTCACTTTCGTAGCTCTACTATGTACAATGTCCCGGGATGCAGTAGGATTTAATGCCACCCAAGGCAGCCTAAGCTTGTGCTGGTACCCGCCCACTCCCCGGCGTTTACGCCCAAGGCTCTCCACTGCACCTTTTACCCTCGGCTATCGAGGGGATCGACAAAAGAGACGCTGATCGCATATCTCTTCGTTCTGGGGATGCTTACGTTGCAGAGCAAGAGTTCCACAAACAGCGTCGTGACGGGGTCCCATCCTGCCAGCAAGCTGCCCACTTCGCGGTGCTCTGCATGAGAGAGAGTTGCACGACGGAAGAGAGAGCCAGAAAAGCCTTCTCCTGGTATGTGGGAGGGTGTGGAGAAGGTGCCCAGGCTCGTTGGTGCACGACACACGACGCCTTGTCCTTGTTCCCTCTTTGCGACGTCCTGGATCTTAGAGTTTGACGCCCCGAGTCTGGAACGGCTCGCCGGGATCGAAATCCAGTGACTGCATCGGCCTGCTTCAGGTACTCCGAGGAAGGGCATGATCGATCCCACGACGGTGGTAATTCTCCGAGCTTCAGGCAAATGCAACTACTACCTGATAATGGGAACCTTCGAGTGCATAGAGTTCGGCAGGCTCTAAACCAGCACTGCATTCTTCGGTCAGGGCGCCCTGCGGCTCCGATTCGTCTGCCTGCTCGGCAACGACGCGCAGTGCACTGGGCTATCGTCCAACCTCGGGCTTGCCTTGGCCCGGAAATCTCTCAAAAGGGATGCTGTAGCCCATGAGTGATCTGCCATCAGCTAGTGCTAGCCGGGTCCCAAGCTTCACACATTACAGTCTAAGTACTAGTCGCCTCTCGATGCAAGGACAGGAGGGCGAAAGGTGACCCAACGTCGTGCAAGCGCTGGGCGACGGTCCAGGGCAGCTCCATTGCACGGCGCCGGTAGCGTGACGCAATTTGCACGCACCAGCAGGGCCGGCTCTAGGCGTTCGTCGTGCCTGTGGCAGCAGATGGGATACCGGGAGGAAGGATGTACCTACCCACTGTAACTCCCACTCCCCACGCAATAGCGCTCTACAAGCCTGGGCCTTGATAATGCAGCTCCTCCGGGCCTCAGCGGCGGCCAATTACGTGCCCACGTCCGGAGAAGAGCGTGGTTGATTTGACGGGAGCCGTCTCGAACCTCTTTTATAGCCCACCGGGGCGACTTGGCAAGACCCTGAATCCCTGTGCTGCGGTGCCGCGACCACAGTCACCACGAGGACCGCTAGGGATTGTGGCTCGACGCTACGCTCCAGGTAGCACAGTCGACCTTGGTCCCGCCAGAGCGGTTGGCTCGGGCTAGAGCAAAAGCTTCACACTTGCACCACTCGTGCTGTGTGCCACCAAACCCTACTGTGCACCCACAGGTCTGTGTATTTGAACAATGGCAAACCGACCTCTCCTCTCCTCGTCTCCTCCCTCCAGGGAAAGAGTCCATGACTACACCTCCTATCGTCCAGCAGCGCAACCCGGAGAAGCCAGACATGGTGGCCCAGCTCGCCCCGGTACAGTCGTCGCCCAACCCCCTCCACCCCAGCGTGCAGCATCGCCTTCATCCCGAGTATGTGGCCTTCTACAACAAGTACATCCTGCATGCCCAGCAGGTGCATCTCCTGCCCGTCGACGTGGCGCGCATAAGCGGAAACGTGCCGCCCAGCCATAGCAAGCCACTGCCCGTGGGGAAAATTCTGGACCTCTCGCTGTCCCGACGAGAAACCACCGGGCCAGAGGTCCCCATCCGCTGCTTCATTCCACCCGGTGTGCCTCCGCGGTCTGGTTGGCCGCTCGTACTCTATTACCATGGCGGGGGGTGGGTGTTTGGCGACATCGACACCGAGAACACGGTCTGCACGCACATTTGCGTGCGGTCTCGGGCCGTGGTAATCACCACTGACTATAGGTTAGCAGCCCGCCCCCCTACAGCACCACCACCTCTCAGCCTCGTCGTCTCGACCCCCGTTGCTATGACATCCTTTTTGGTGTGAAGCCTTTTGCTTTAGAAGAAGCCCCCCCCCTCTTGGTCGTCTGACTCACACGCAATCATGAGACAGGCTGGCGCCGGAGGATCCCTTCCCGGCCGCAATCCACGACGCATGGGAGACGTTTTTGTGGTCGACGTCCCAGGGCCCGAGCCTCCTCACCCTGGACCTCAGCCGAGTCGCCATCTCCGGAGCCTCGGCCGGGGCGAATATCGCCGCCGTCGTCGCGCAGAGGGCCGTGCTCCGACCCCAGCCCGGCGTGTCGCTGCGGTCGCAAGTCCTGGTTGTGCCCGTGACGGACAACACGGCCACGCCCTACTCGAGCCCTACGTGGAAGGCGTTCGAGTTCACGGCCCACCTCCCCGCAAGAAAGATGCTCTGGTACCGGCACCACTACCTGCCGGACCAGGCCGACTGGTCGCACCGCGAGGCGTCCCCGCTCCTGGCCCCGGACCACGTCTTCGAGCTGTTGCCCCGGTCCTACATCATCGTCGGCGAGCTGGACGTCCTCAGGCACGACGGCGAGGAATACGCCCGCAAGCTCACCGTCAACGGCGTCCCCACCCGGTTGACCGTCGCCGAGGGCATGCCACACCCCTTCCTGGCCATGGACGCCGTGCTCGAGGCCGGCAGGACGGCCATTACGAATATCTGTGAGGAGTTGAGCAGCGCATTTGTATGACTGTTCGTGTGCAATGGATGGCGTTGCGGGTGGCACTCCGCTGCATGCATGCATGCATGCATTCATAACTGCATAGAATGGCGATAGCAGCGACGGCGCGCAAATGGCGGTTCCAGTCGATCACTTACTTAGCTACTTACCTCCTCACATCCTCACATCCTCACATCCTCACATCCTCAGTTACTGACTTACTGACTTACTCGCTTGCTTCCTTACCCGCAAGCTCCGCACTTACTTTACGACGTCACGGCCGATACTTATCTCACGTCAAAAATACCCCTGGAGTGGCTGATTTGAACACCCGTTATATTACCTGGGATGGGCGGGCATTACTACACATTGACACAATCCACGCACACGCACACAGACACGCACACTCGTACGTACACACGTACACATATTGGACTGGGACCAGACTGGGCCGGATTGGGTTGGATTGGATTGGACTGGAGTTGGATTTGGATTGGACTGTACGTGAAACCGGACTGGCGGCCCCGTTCCAAATCAAACATCCATATATACATATACATATATACATACATACATACATACATACATACATTACATACATACATATATACATGCATTACATACATACATATATACATGCATGCATGACGCGCATATATAGACTTGGGTAGCGGTTGGATGGAGGCGAAGGGAGCGTGAAGTAATTGATGAATTCGATGACCGTAAAAACCCCGTTAGTTGGCAGTTCGTGATCGATCGATCGATCGATCGATTGATCGATTGATTGATTGATTGATTGATTGATTGATTGATTGATTGATTGATTGATTGATTGATTGATTGGGACGGCATTGATGGACCGTATCTTGCTTGGTCTTATGTAGCTCGTCAGCCATACTACCTTCCGGCATGACACGGTCCAGGGCATTGCATTGCAGCGCAGTGTTTCGTCGCACGCCGTTGTGTATCTTGTGTTCGTTCGAGTAGGATACTAGGTAGCTTGCTTCGGCAGAATCACAAGCACATCACGGGATACAGGATGTTGTGCCTGGCGTAGCTAGGTAGGTGGGTAGTCATTACGCGAAGCCACGGATATAAGCTGCTAGAGTTGCTGGAATGCACGGGAGCATCGACGTAGTACAGTACAAGGTACATAGTATATACAGTATGATCCCTCCTTTCCGCGCGCTTTTGGTCCGTTCCGTACCGGTCTGTATGGTTGGGCGGGCATCCAAATGCATGCATGGTCGAGTAAGGTAACTAAGGTAATAAATAGAGGGCTACGAAGTACGAGTAACGACTATTATTCGGTTATGTCTATGAGATATAACACGCTGTAGGTAACGCAACCTTCACTGGACACTGTACGCAAAATACACCTTCCAAACACTCTATTCATGACTTTGATAGTTTCAAGGGACCTCGACAGCGTAGAGTTGTGAGAAACTACACAGAGTTGGTTCGGATTGGATTGGATTGGCGAGAGTAGTACCGGGTATGGCAGGGCGTTGAAGTACCTACCTAGTACCCTGTACCCAGTACCGACTCAGGTGACTACTAGGCACAGCACATGCATGTACAAGTACTGGGTACACGATCCTGCAGAACCTACATATCCCCGCCCTACTTAGCACGCTGAAGATACAGTATCTTCCTGGACGACTCCGGTCCAGCAGAGGCCAATTTTCGGCTCCGTTCTAGGTATTCCCCTTCTGCTCGGTCCGCGGTGCCGTACCGTCCCGACACCGGGCCATTTCGAACGCACAAGGCAATGAATATTATGCGCTCCTACTTTCACTGCATACGGCATGCCTCCCTCTCGCGTGTAAGGGTCCCCCGGGCGGGCCAATGGAGCTGGTACATGTACGGATAAAAAAAGGTAGGATCCAAGTCCTTCTTCGACCTGAAAACATACCTAGTGTGGAGTGATCTTCGTATCCGGATTGCTCCTTGAGCGGTATGAAGCACAGCGAGGTGTTCCCAGCGTTATATCTGCATCTGTATCTCACCATGTGAGGATATGTCGTCTGTTTTCTTGTGGTATGGTCACGAGTGAGCGGAGGGATATGTATGTCTCGCAGACGGGAAGGGCCTCGCAGGTTCGGCAGGTGGAGCTCTCGTCGGCGGGAGGTCTATTCCAGGGCGTCATCGTGCGGGTGTTCTCCGGGGCGAGATAGACGTAGTTGTCGAACGGACAGAGGCAGGCAGGAGTTGTGGGTTGCTTTGGCTCTCTCGCTCGCTCGCTGTTGCTGGATGATGGGTTACCCGCGGAAGAGAGGGTGGGCGGTCTGAAGAGAAGAGAACAACGGGAAGTAGGTAAGTATGCAGGGGTTGGAAGGTGAGTGCCTAAGTCGGTAATACATCCATGTGACGTGGGGTGCAGGATACCGTAGGAATACTGTGTACTCAGGGTGTCCTCACGCTGGCATTCTCCAGGTACCCCGGGTGTGTGGCCACCACTGCTCGATCTTGCCCAGGTGAAAGTTTGTTCTTCCCCCTGTCCTTTTGTCCACGTGGGATGGACGGCGCGTGCGAGAGATAAGTCGCTTGCCTGCCGGATGAACAAGATCTCCCTGCTTGCCTGGCGCTCTTGCTGGCTTGCCTCGCCGTCATCAGGGAGGCATGGTAGGGAAGTCACATGTCGTCAGTCTGGAATGATGCAGTCCCCTGATCTGGTGAAAGATGATGCTGATTTCACTGTAGATATGAGCAAAGTGTGCTCGAGGCGGCGAAGATATCGTGACTCATGGATGAAATATGCGCACAGTGCGACAATCATGCCCGCGGATATGGCCATAGTCTGCATATCCTCGTCTTGACGTCCCCGAGCTTCACATACCTCTTCATTCAATGACAACACAGTCCTCGACTTGGGGGAGGGACAATGTATCACGTCTACCATCGAGTCCAGCTCACACAAAGCTTACAAAAATAAGGATAGTCAAACATGCTGAGAGACAGCGAGGAAACCAAGTTAGACACAAAGATACATAACGTTCAATAATACTCACTCAGGGACTTCGTGTGGATGAGAACGATTCCGTTGAGTGCAAGTTAAAGCGGCACGGGACCAGGACACCCCCTCCCCGCATCCATGTCCTCGACTTTTCTCAATATTTGTCCTCGGCGAAAACAACAAGTTGCTCCCAAAGCCATGGACATGGGCGAAGGAGCGGCGCCGGTCATTCTGGCAGACTGGCTGGACCGCCTGTTGACGTCGTGGCATGACAATCGGATCCTTCTGGCCTCGGTACTTTTTCTGAGTGTCCTTGCCATCATTGTGCGGCGCAGGCGAGCCGGCAGAATCGCCCTCCGCGAATCTTCTCCCGGCCTAGAGAAAGCAGAATGGCTCGCAGTAGTCGATGATGACACTGCCAGGATCGCCACGAATGAGAAAAATGAGACAGCTTCCAGATACATTGATCAGCTTACGTCTGGCCAGGCTCGAAAACCTCGACCAGCAGCAGCCCGTACCGTGACCGGACGCAAGCCGCTCGGTCCAAGAGGGCAAACACATGCGCAGAGACAAACGGGCCTATCTTCCTTACAGCCTTTAGTCTTCTTCTCGTCTCTGACAGGGACAACTGAACGACTGTCAAAGAAGGTCGCTGCTGAACTCGAGTCCCTTGCGTCCACCCAATCTACAATCCTGAAGCCTGAAGTGTATGATCTCTCATACATCGACCTCGACGAGTACTTCATCTCCGGCCCCAAGACACCCAAGTCAGTCGCGAATGTCCGATATTTCTACCTCCTCCTCATTCCATCCTATGACATCGATACCATCTTGAATACCTTTCTCGCGCACCTGGATGAAACACACAATGACTTCCGCATTGACACCGCCCCGCTCTCCACATTGGCAGGGTACACGGTCTTTGGCATTGGAGACAAAGAAGGATGGCCTACAGAGGAGAAAGGATTCTGCTCACAAGCCGTGGAAGTGGACAAATGGATGGCCAAGCTGACGGGCCGGAAAAGAGCATACCCGTTAGGACTGGGCGATGTGAAAAGCACCATCGAGCAAGCGACGAAGGAGTGGACAGGTGGAGTGTGCGACGTCCTGCAGGAACTCAGTGTTTCCGGTACGCTCGGAGAGGGTGTGCCTGGTAGTGGGTTCGCCGTGGAAAGCGACCAGGAGGACGAGCCAGATGCAGGGGACGACAACGACGTCGACTTCCCGGACTCTGGCCGTAACAAGCGGCGGAAACTGGCCAATACCACAGATCTCGAGGACGTCGGCGGGAAGAGCGCACCCATGGCGATCGACTTCACCACGTATTCCGCCACATCTGCCTCCGCACCTGTCGCTCTGAAAGCCATGGTGCCCCAGGAATCACCTACTCACGCGGCCTTGACCAAACAAGGCTACACGATCGTGGGCAGCCACTCAGGCGTCAAGATCTGCCGATGGACCAAATCTGCCCTTCGAGGCCGCGGTTCCTGCTACAAAAACTCCTTCTACGGCATTGCGTCCCACCTGTGTATGGAAACCACGCCGTCCCTGTCATGCAGCAACAAGTGCGTCTTCTGCTGGAGACACGGTACCAATCCAGTCTCCACGACGTGGCGATGGCAAGTCGACGACCCGCAGATGATCTTCGACGGCGCCAAAGAGGGCCACTACAAGAAGATTAAAATGATGCGCGGTGTGCCGGGCGTCAGGAGCGAGCGGTTCGAGGAAGCCATGCGAATAAAGCACTGCGCGCTGAGTCTCGTGGGCGAACCGATTTTCTACCCGCGGATCAACGAGTTCGTGGGCCTTCTGCATGGAGAGCGCATATCGAGTTTCTTGGTCTGTAATGCCCAACATCCGCAGCAGCTGATGGATCTGAGAAGAGTCACGCAATTATACGTGAGCATCGACGCAAGCAACAAAGACAGTCTGCGGAAGATCGACCGCCCTCTGCACCGTGATTTCTGGGAACGCTTCAACTCTTGTCTGGACATCCTGCGGGAGAAGAGGTTCGAGCAACGCACCGTCTTCCGCCTCACGCTGGTGAAGGGCTTCAATGTCGAGGATGAGGTCGAAGGATACGCGGACCTAGTTGCCAAGGGACTACCTTGCTTCATCGAGATCAAGGGTGTCACCTACTGTGGGACCTCGACTTCCTCATCAGCCGGTCTTACCATGCAGAACGTCCCTTTCTACGAAGAGGTTGTAGCGTTTGTGGAAGCTTTGGGCGCTGCTCTTGTCAAGAGGGGCCTCGATTATGGTATCGCGGCGGAACACGCACACAGCTGTTGCGCTCTGATTGCGTCGAAGCGGTTCTTGATCAATGGGAAATGGCACACGATCATTGACTATGACAAATTCTTTGGGTTGCTGGAAGGGGGCCAGGATTTCAAACCAGAGGATTACTGCAAGGAAACGCCGGAGTGGGCGCTCTGGGGCAACGGCGGGTTTGATCCCCGAGATGAACGAGTTGATAGGAAGGGGAAGCCAAAAGCCGGGAGCAGGACGGACGAATTAGCCAAGGGGAGGAAAACAGGAACAGTCGTGGACGCGCAGAGCGGCGGCCTGGACTTCTGAATGAACACTTCATTGGCAGTGCAAGCAGGTCAACAAACAAATCGGATGAGTTCCTCCTTGTTTACTTCCCTCGCAGATGTGCTGTGCATGAGCCGATACTGTTAGTATCTTGACCTCTTAGTTTTCCCCCGAAAGTCCTTCGATGGATATCTCTCGCTCTAGCCTCAGTCCTGGTCTTGATCACCAACCGACAGGCTAGATGAGGTCGAATACGAAGCCTCCAGGGAGGGAACAGATATATCCATCCATCCGCGGTAGGCGAGCGCCGCAGGGGGGGTAAGATACTGATGTATAGCGCCAGTGCGGATACCGTAGGTACCCCATGCTATATACTTTGAAGGATTCTGTCTCGATTCATCGCGACTGACGGGCCCACATCCACTTCAAGCCGTAAGTCGCCGAATTTACTTTTCACCTCACTTCCTTCGACCTCATGTCAATATCAATCACCACAGCCTCCCATCGCCAATATGCGTTGATGTCGACGACCACCACATGTCCAACACCAGTTTGGGACCCGCCAGTAATGCAGTGACTTGGCGCAGGAAACTAATTGTAGGGATCAGAGCCTCCATGGAGCCGGCCTGGATGCTCCACAAGTTTGCATGCCTTGCTCGTGACATCCAGTACCCTCGAGGGTTGATCTTAAATTCCAAGGCTACCCGACAACCTTGCCCTTCTCTAATGTCAGCAGCATCACCCTACGTTTTCGTCTCCCTCTTAAGTTTGTCCTACTTCTTCCGATACTTTCACGCAAAGCCTCGCGAGTGATGAACCTTGCTCGATAGGCAAATGCTCTCCAGGTTGGAGGATTCCTCTGACTCTATGGAATACTCTTGTTAAACCCCATGAGCAAAAACCCAAGGCACCGAAAGTCCTCAAGATGGAAAACTTCCAGCTAACGCACACATGTATACCACGATACTCAGCAGCAAATCTTGGTCTCTCCAAAGTCGACGTCCTGGAACTCCTCCAGAACAGCCACCTCAATACCCCCTGAGTATTCTGGGGTGCCGAACCGCGCACCGAGCTGATTGTTCTGGGTTTCTAGCATCGGCCACAACCGCGGCTCTCACCTAGAATGGGCGAAGTTCTCCAGAAAGTAGGTTTGAAAAAGTAGAATGCTATCCTGGCTGACGCGGCCGATGTGTTTCGATTTCACATTGTGTTCGACGGTGTATACCTTCGCGAAGAAAATGCGACTCGCCTTGTCTAAGTGCTCATCCCTCAGGGTGTGGATGGAGATTGGGTTTTTGGAAAGTTTCGGTTCTCCCTCCAGCATGCAAGGCTCGGTGCCCGCGGCGAAAGCCACTGCATGGCTCGAGACATCTGACTCTGAGAGGCCCGGTTTCAGCAGACCCCGACCTCCATAGGTCACGATGGGCACGCAGACTGAATATCCATGTCTCTCTCTGACCACAATCAACCGACGTATCGTGGAATATATCCTCTCCCCGAAAGCACCTTGCGTGGTATAAGGATCGGAGTAAGATCTTGTAGAGCTCGCTTGGCGGCTTGCTGCAGCTTCCTCATGCCAGAGGACAGCAAAGACTGTCCCCACACTATAGAAGGATGATGCGTGAACAATAAATCTCGGATCAAGGGTGCGCAGGTCGGACGACCTAGCGACTGAGAACGCCCGTCTGTCTCTCTCGGATGCATTTGAAGCATTTTCGGACAGAGACTGTTTGCCAGTGGCTTCAGCATCCTGTTCCCTCCGAAGAGCCTCATATCGCAGGTAGGAAGATCCTCTCGCATGGATATAAACTGTTTCTGAAATATTCTTGCCGCCGTCTCCCTCGTACGTCTCGCGACTGAAGTTGCGACCCTTAGGGAAAATAGGATTAGTTAGAATAGAGTCGGTTTCTAGACGTCCGTAGTGACCCGACGGCTGAATATGTGCATCCTTGGCCTCATCGATGGTGTTCCCCATCGCGTGAACTTCCTTCAAGGCCGCATCAAAAGACTTTTGCAGAGCCTCAGTAGTCGCCTGATCGTCCTGGGCCAGACGTTCGTACAAGTTTTGTGCGGTATCCAATGTGTGATTCCGCTTTAAATGTCGTATGACAATGGCTCTCTCGACGCATGCATGTGTAAACACCAAGTATCTCTTCCGATACGCCTTGATAGCTTCCTGGATCAGGCGGGCTTCATCAAATTCCAGGACTTTTGGATGTTGCCCGACATAGTTTTTACATGCTTCGTGGTCCCCTCGCACTATCTCGGTGAAGCGGACCACTGCTTCAGGGAGACGGTCTCTCAGTCGCAGGATCTTGATCTCATCATAGAGTTGACGTTCCAGCTGTCCAATCTCAGCAAACGGAGAGGCGTTGGCAAGAGCACTCGAGAAATCGGACCCGAGCCCTGAGTCGCTGAAACCAGGATTGTGTCCCATTCGGCGGGCTGCAAATCTGGAAAGCGTGCTATCTCGCAGTAGAGATGTTTGCTCGTTTGTCCAAAGTTGCACAGACTGGGTGTGGGCTGCGCTGCCGCTTTTCAGGACCACATCCAGATCTTTCAGCTCATTTGTAGGCAACATGTCGTGTATCGTAACTTTACAGGGCCAGTTCGATAAGATGCTCTCGAAGAGGTCCTCTGCACGAATGACATACACGATATTCAGCAGCGGCACGCTCGCCACCACCATACCATAGACTGTGGTGCCATCAGTGCTAAGGACCCAGGAGCCGGAATCTCCTTGGGCTGAAATGAGAAACGTTAGCCTCCATTCGTCAGGCACAGGTATCGACTAGATGTCATCGATAATGAACCCTACTCCCGTGGAGATCACGTACCAAGTTCAGCTTCCAAAGTCCATAGTCTATGGGCAGTCGTGGCCCAAGGGAAGCGGACACTGCTTTCCGTCCCCGAGAAATCGACCTTCCTCGCGCCTGAAGTCTGTGCAGCCAGGATGGCCTGAGGTCCTGGCGGATAGCTATTGAGCAAAATGGAGGCGGGGCACAATTTCGTGTTCCACGGAGTCGAAATCTGATTCCTCTGCATGAATCGCGGGTCCCTCACGCGGATGAGAGCCCAGTCGAGGTCCATAAAGTACTGGGATGACGAGTCCGACGATGTGGCGGGGTCAGAGTGGTTGAGCCGCAGATCAATGTCTCCAACATAGGCAAGGGACTGCGGACGCTCTTGCTGCTGCTCCAGATTTTTGGTCCTTCGGAAAGAGCGATCATCTTCAGCATTGATGTACGCTCCACAGATCGCGTTCGGAAGCCATCTTGTACGCAATTCCCGCTCTGACACGTCGCTAGGTTCATCCCCACTGATCGTGCGGAAGCTGGTGTGGCTGGTGTCTGATTGCTGGCTGAGAATGGTAGAATCACCAGACTCATCGTCGCTCGAGTCCACGGAGTTAGCGTCGGCGCCAAAATTGAAACAGTGCGCGACAGTCACCGCAAAGTATTCCTTGGTCTTGGGATTGCAAATCACGCCGCCAACGGTCGCACGCTTCCAGAGGGATTCTTCTGTGGGAGGAAGCTTGGTCACGAGGACTCCCGCGCCACAGAGAGAGTCGTAGAGTCCTCTGCCCGGCCTCTCTGTCGAAAGCTCGTCCTCGGCAGCCGGGAAACGGAACAGTCGACCTAGCCGGAGCTTAGGAGTATCTATTGCCTCGATGCGGAGCCCTGTGTTGAGATCCTGGAATTGCTGATGGTTTTCGAAGAGGTGTTTCATCCTCTGCCCGAGCTTCCTCGCATCAATTACGATAAGCACAGCCGGATGTGCCATTCGAGAATCGTCGGTTTGGCCAAGAAGAGAAATATGGAGAGCCCTCATCATATGTTTGTTGCCGGCTCCGTAAATCTCGGAATAGTTTTCGTTTTCCAGTCGGTTCAACAGAGGAAGAGTTTTTTGACTCCAGATTTCGTCCCTGAGCCGGCCCTTGACGTCCCAGCGGTACTGGGAATTGAACTTTTTCTCCCACAGCTTATCGACACAATCGGCTTTCTCTTGGTCAGAGAGTTCATCCCAGAGAGTCTTAACCATTGGGAGTTTAAGATGTCCGGCACCATCAGCGGAGATACATGTGTTCTTGTTGCGGATGACTGGTGCTCCTAGACTGGGAGGAGCCCACTGTAGGTGTGTCGAAGGCGACCGGTCTGGCACCAGCTGGGCGCTTTTGGATAGTATCTCAGTGCGCGACATTGCCATCTACGAAGATGAGAGTCGGCATCAAGTCAGAACAACAAGCCCTCAATCCTTGTTAGATGGACAGACCTGGTTTGCAAGTAGTAAGTGACCGCACCCTATGTGCAGGACTACTCACTGTGGATGGCAATGTTGGTTCGACTCAAAACGTTGTGATATGGCAGTCGTGGGCAGTGCAAGGCGCAAATGCACAGCCCCAGCATGGTGGCCGCCACACACCTCACCGTGCAGTTCGTCGAGCTGATTGGCTTGAACATCCTGCGCCATTCAAATCTCTTTGGCGTTTGCCTAGTCTTGATGCTGGTGGGTTCGCTGATAACTGGTGTTGCCTTTTCACCAGAGGGACCCCCAGAGTGAGACTAAGATTCGATTTCCTGTGCAGGCAAAGTTCTCTGAATTGTGCCTCTTGTTCATACTCCAGGGGAAAAACAATGGTCTGGAAGTCCCGGGACCTAGCCAGACGCCACAAGGAGTTGCTTCAGACGGTTTGGATACCTGCCGATGCTGATGAGAAACACTGGGCCAAAAGATCCGATCCATATGTCAATCATTTCTCACAGTTGATACCCAACAATCGCGAGACTGCATCTCTTGACGCGTCAGATGCGGCAGGAGAGATTGTCAAGCTAGTGGACCTGATCAAGAAATCATTCAAGGCAGATGCTCCAGTCCGTGACATTGCTAACCACATTCTCTCGGCGAAATTGTCATGGCTCGGCGACAACAATGATATTGAAGCAGCCAAAAGCGCACTATCGCTGGCTGTGGAATTGTGGTTGTTCACTGAACCTGTCCTCGACAATTTGGACAAACCGTTCGACCAGGCCATCAAAGATCGCCTCCAGCAAAGCGTGGCGCGCCGACCAGGATCTCCAGCCATCTCAACAATGCTCTCGAGCGACATCTCTGCAAAATCCTTGGTCAGAAAAGCAGGCTTTCGTTTGATGTGGACAAGCAATCTTTCCGAACACTTGCTACTGAAAGGAGACAAGTATCTGTCTGTCTTCTGCCACGCACGCATCCTCGCCCGGTACCAGAGCGGCATAGAAAAGTAAGCCGGATAGAAAATGGTCAATACCTCACGGAGGACAGAGCTGACGGATTCGCAGAGCCATGTATCCCGACGGATTCCTGGAGGAAGTCAGCCGCACGCTCGATCTTCTTTTCCCAACCACCAGGACCAAAGATGCCAAGCGGGTGCTGAAGATCAGCAGGAAGCAGAAAGTGGACATCGAAGCCATCCGTATCGACAAGCAGATGATGGACACAGCCAAACACCAGTGCAGTAACTATCAATATTTCGGAGAGCGCCTGGCCATCATCCAGGCCAAATATGATGCTGCAAGACCTCACAGCCCTAAGGAGTGGTGGTACGACCGTCGGAATTTGAGGGAGTGGGCGGCCTTGTGGATTGCAGTTGTCGCTTTTGTTCTGGCGCTGGTCTTTGGTGTTATTGGATCTGTTACTGGGATTCTGCAGGTTTATGCATCTTTCCATTTCAGATAAATGATGGGTGAGAAAGTACATCACAATTGCCAGTCTGGTCGAGCCTGGTCATACTGATACTTACCAACAAGAAATCTGCGCACCACAGCGTCTGCCGCCATAATGAAACCTCGACCGTGAAGGCACGGCTTAATGGATTCGAGGGAAGCAAATTACAAACCTGGAGGAAACCCTGTGGATCAGCATGATCTCCCCAGCTGAAGTTTGTCGTGAAAGTGGCGATCGATTCTTTCAAGTCCTGTCACCTTTTGTACTTTGCGCCGTGATGGTCGAATGTGTGTGTGATTTGAAATAGATCTAGATTTCCTCTTTTCTTGGCACTCATCTTCTGAGTTCTCACAGCCTCACTGGGCACTCACTACGATGTTACTTATTCACCACCGACCGCAGGTTTGTCTCTTCATCCGGTCAGTCCCAGCGTTGGTCCATACGATAAATATCTCCAGCGTATCGTCTGGTGGACACAAGAGGTTCGAACAGTTGTCGGCGCCGAGCTGTGAAGGAGGACATCCCATAAACATGCCGCACTAGATTCAATCGCCAATGTACTGCAGTCGTTTGGTGCAGCTCGCGGGCAAGAAGGTACAGTATGTGGCATGGTCTCCGGTATCAAGACTGAGTATGTGTGTATCAACCGCGCCGACGGAAGAAGGAGGTCGTTAACTTCGCGGGCTCGCAATGCGTCTCAAAGCCTGGCCTTCACTTTGCCCTCCATCTCTTGGGCATCTCGTTTGGCCCACTCCTTCATCAACTTGCGGACGATCTTGCCGCTCGCCAGCTTTGGCACTTCGTCGATGAATTTGACCCCGCCGGCAAGCCGTTTATGCTTAGCCACCTTGCTTGCGATGAAATCCTGGATGTCCTTCTCGGTTGTCTTGCCCTTGGCTCGATCCTGAAGGACGACGTACGCGCGGGGCAGCTCCTCGCCGTGGAGGACGATGCCCACGGCAGCCGCGTCGGCGACATCGTCGTGTTCGAGCAGCACGGCTTCCAGCTCGGCGGGCGCCACCTGCAGGCCGTTGACCTTGATGAGCTCCTTCTTCCGGTCGACGATCCACCACTTGGCACCCTTGCGCACAGCGACGTCGCCGGTCTTGAACCACCCGTCCTCCGTCTTGCTCTCCTTCGTGGCTTCCTTGTTCCTCCAGTACTCGAGGAGCATCTGTGGTCCCCTGAGCCAGAGCTCCCCCGGCTCGTCCTCGGCTGTCACTTCTTTGCCCTCTTCGTCGATCATCTTGGCTTCGGTGTTGGGCAGGAGGTACCCGATCGACCCGGTTAGATCCTTAGTCATCCCGGGCATCATGATACCCGCACAAGTCGTCTCGGTCATGCCCCAGCCCTGGACGATTGCCACATTAAATCGCTCCATGATCTCGTTTTGCAGATCGCTTTTCAGAGGCGCCGCCCCACAGAGGATCTGGTTGAGGCTGCTGATGTCGTACTTGGAGGTCTCGGGCCGTTTTGCCAACATGATGAGCACCGGCGGGACTAGTTGCAGGGTCGTGATCTTGTATTTCTGAATGTACTTGAGAAAGTCCTCGTAGACAAACTTCGCCATGACGTAGACCGGGACCTGAAGTCTACACGCGATGTTGATCGTCCATAGCTGGGAGTATGCGTGATAAAGAGGCAGGAAGGCCAGCCACCGCTCTGGACCGGGGTCTTGCTCCGAGTACTCGGTGCCCTCGTATTTGTTGAAGATCGTCTGCGCAGAGTTGGCGATCAAATTGCGATGAGTGATGCACACTCCCTTTGGCAGGCCAGTGGTTCCGCTGGAGAAATTGATGGCCGCGACGGTTTTCAGAGCAGCGTCACCCTCGAGGGGGTCCCATTTCCACGACTCGGCTTCCGACTCCGAAGCTGCCATCGATCGCCAGTCTCTGATGCCATCCGTGGTCGGGTGCTCGGAGTCTGAGAAGATGAAAAGCCTGTCAACGGGGATGTTGGCTTGTTTTGCGGCCGCGGCGCCTGTCTCGAGCAGCGTCGGGTGGATGAGGACGATGGCCGCCTCTATCGCCTTCATCTGATGAGCGACCTCATTGACCGTATAAATGGGATTTGCCCCCGTGAAGAAGCGCTTGGATCCGGCTGCCGCGAGATAGGCCATCGGAACATAGAGGTGATTTGGCGTAAACACCATGACGGCCTCCTGCTGTTTGACGCCGAGTCGATCGAGCCCGACAGCGAATCTCTTCACCCAAGACAACATCTGGGCAGGCGAGAGGCTGCGCGACGGGTCGGCCGCATCGATCCATAGCGGTTTGCTGGACGGTGTTTTCCCAGCAGGGAACAGGTAGGAGAGGATGTTGCATTTTGGGATGTCCAATGGTGGGAAAGGAGAGCTGTACGGCATCTTCACGGCTGTTCACAGTACAAGTATCCAGGAAGACGCCGGTCCCTTGAAGCTCTGATACTGTTAATTAGCAGCGATAGTACGAGGTAGTCGACAAGGAATTGTTTAATATGTAGTAGTCCCGTGCTGGTTGGTTATCAACGGCCAGGCCGGCGTCTTGCATAAAGCCGAGCAATCTTGCCAGCTGCTCGAGGGTACGGAGTACTTTATCCTCGTGCGGCCAACCATTGTGGAGGCCGCAGGAGATATGGCTTCTTCCGAGTTGAATAACCTCGGTCAAGCTGGGGGAGTTGGGGTCGAGCTGTGGAGCCAAGGATGTGGAGCGGCTTGATCCTCCACCGGAGGTCCGGGTGGAACGAGGAAGTCGACCATTACGATGCGTGGTCTCGTCAATGTGATTTGCTGCATTGGATACAATAAATGCATGAATGCTCTTATGCGGTCAGTACTAGATTATGTACTTAGTACTTACTTTACCAACGTCGACACCAAGACCCCAGCAATTCTTCAAGTCGTCCACGTATATCGGACCCGGACTCTGCACACGAGTTCATCTCTGCCGTGACTCAACACTTGTCTACGACTATAGTACGTACCATGTAGGTACAAGTATACTTTAGTACTCACAGATTACAAATATTGCTCCTTAGTGAGCCACAATGTGTGATGGGGAACCAACGAACGAGGCGCGGCCGGGCAGCATTCCCACGTACAGGAATCGGACTCGTTGATCGTTCATATATTTTTTTTGAGAGACGCTCAACCCTCGCAAACAAAACCAACTGGCAGAACCAAGTCCATCGCCGCTATTAGCTACTAGTACTTGACTTAAGGACTAACTCACATAGCAGCATACAGTTGTTGTCCTCTCGTACCGAACACTGTACCCGATAGTGGCATCGCACAACGATGGATGCACCAAATTAAAATCAGTCTCTCGAGTCCTTGACCGGAGCACATCGGCCCGGATCAAAAGGCCGACTCGGGCTTCAAGCAAACTCAATTCGCCTGGTTCACTAGTGGCTCAGGTTCACCTGGCTTCGATTAGATAGAAGGCTTAAATCTGGGCAGAAGCCGTCTTCAGCCCGAATCAACCAACCTAGGTAGGTTAAGGGCATGTTGAACTGAGCTGAATCTCAGATACAGATTAGATAAGTACAGCATTAGAGCAGCATCAGACACATGAGAATATTGAATCTCATAGATTTCAGGATCTAAGACAGCATCAGATAGCGCATCAATACAGCTTCAGCACAGCTTCAGCACAGCTTCAACAGACAACAACTGATAACTATATCGATACAGGATCGATACAGCTTCAGAACAGCTCTGATTCAGATTCAAACTACTAGAGATGCGCAGTAAGTACTGTAAGGCTGAGGCATTTCATGAGGCTGAGTCTACACAGATCCGATATATACTTATCTCTTTGATAGTGTGTACCTGTGTATATACATACTTAGTAGTACCCTGCTTTACCACTTACTATTGGCACTTAGCCTTCAATACTGGAATATAAGTATACTAGTAAGGATATAGTTCAAGTGTTTAGCACGTGTCTAAGAGCCTTTACTGGAAAAAATTCGAGGTTTAAGTATAGTACATACACTAACCGTATTAGGCGAATTTTGTGCCGCGTTTCGTTATTTACTACTACTGTGCCTACTCTTTGACCGGATGCTCTTCAGCGACTAGCCCCTTTACAACTCTATAATAGGCGGATATAATAAAATATTATATATATAGCGAAGTCCAGTTCCGTTTCCAGATCCATGCACGCACCATTACACCTGAGCCACGACTAACTTAGTTATTCTCGAGCTATCGCTGTGTAATCTTGGGCGCGCCCTGAGCAGCCTCAGTACGGTCGTGAGCCCAACCTCACTCCTGCCACACTCACGCCCAAAAACCACCTCTAGGCACTGGTTCCGGATTAAAGCAGAAGACAATTTGAGCTTAGCTCGCCGGCTTCAAGCTGTAACTATTCTGGATTAGCTGGGTCAGTTGGCAAGCTACAGCCGTTGCACAGTTCTTTTCTATTCGCAAATAATCAACGCCCTTTCCATCACTTCTAACTAATCTGCCGCGCAGATACAAGTTCAGGTCTTCTTTGAAGCCCCTTTCTCATGGCAGATCTGAGTGTTGACGCCGCTCCTGCGCAGCCTGCGAATGCCGCCGAGCAGGTCGTGCGCATCGCATAGTGTCTGTTATGCCGAGCCTAGACAGCATGGTAACTATAGGGTGGAACGGCTCTCGCATCGAATAAGCTTTTAGGAACTCGATGAAGAGGGCCACAATCGCTGAAGAACAATCGACTGGGAAAGGGTGCTCCGACTGGTCCCTACAGTTTACTGGCCTTAGTAGGGCATAGATATGATCATGAGCAACGGAGCAGGTTCTGTTCCCCTGACAGTTGAATTTGTAGACTAAGTCCCCAAGACAGCGGCGAGAGCTTCTAAGCTTATCCAAATAATGAGCTCTAAGGCCTTTCCCGACGCCCTGGCGGGTTCTTTGTCGTCTTCTACTACACGATAGTAGAAGCAGCTTGCGATAAGGTCGGCCACACCAAGATGCTGAAATCGTTTCTGTGAGATCTTGCGTCTTCCCCAGAGAAGAATGATGATGTCTCTTGCGAGAGCGATCTCTTGCACCGTCCACATATGGTACCAGTGAGGAAGTTCTATGAATCTTCGTGCCAGCGCTAGCGTTAAAGATTCAAGTGCCAATAGTCGAAGTTTTCGCAAATCAGTAATCACCTCAGATCCAGAGTGCGGGGCATGCCTTTCAGATCCAAGATATGCTATGTATTGGTCCATCTCGCTGGTCGCTGGACCGAGCCACGTAATCACTCAAGATGCGTTGCTGTGGATCAAGGGCATCTGCTGAACCTGATGGTTCTGTTCACTGATAGATGTGGTCTATACAAATCGCGTCAATCCATAGGAGAAGATACTAGTACTCTCCGTTTTCGATCATAGCTCATAACGACAGCAAAATGCTGTAAAGATTTGCGCGAACCTTGAATATATGGCCATTGACGATGATTTGAGCGGTTCTTGCCATTTTGAAATAGCGCAATATTGTCGCCTAAGCTCCAATTTTAGGGATGAGGATCATTCAGAAGAGGTTTCTAGCACATGTAGATAGCAGACAGGGACCAAGATTTGCCTCGAGCGAGTGAGGGCAAGTGCGGAGGCGTCGAAACGGTCACGTGCAGGATATTAGCCAAGTACGAAATCAAAAGCATATGAGACTCTCATGATTCTATAGATGACTCTAGGCTTCGAAAAATAGCTGGTCTAGAGGAGGCTAAGGGCTACGTTGCTAGTTGATTAAAGGGTCCCCCAGGCAGCAATTGTGGCCGAAAAAGCGGCCCGTCAAAGCGGTGGCAACGATAACCGAGCTGATGAGCATGGAATTGGACCCTTCCAAGCATTCAAAACAACCGAAAACTAGGAGCCTGGGGTACGAAATGCGGCTCCCTAGGCAGTGCTCACCCTGCTCGGGGGACGCCTCGGGTTTGCTAAGCCAGGCTCAGGACTGCACAGCGTAGGTGTGACTCATCCATCGGAAGACATGATGGTAATATTCAGACTTCAGACGGTCGGGGCAGCCAGACTATGGAGACTATGTAGGCTATGGACCGTGCTCAGAGCGTGACAATACTACTCATCATTTCGAGTGTCACTTTCGCCAAGGACCATTTTGGTTACACTGGCAGGGACCCCGATCTTGGCACTAAAGTCATGCGGAGGGCTAACCTTTGAGAGGGCCACGCATTTCCTGGGCATCTGGCTTGTCGCCGCGCTGATCGAAGAAAGGACAAACAAACGCCAACTCGAACTTGAACAGGCAGCAACCTGGCCCAAGAGTATTTACGGAGATGTGCACCAAGGGTATTCTCGCAACGCTCAAATTCCACATTTGAAAAACTTTTGGAAAAGACAAGCTTGTAGTTTTCTTGAAATTGGAAGCAGTAAGTGAGAACGGTGCTCGCCTGTTGCACTCTTAGTCGGCGTTCGAGTCTTGCGTCCCCTCAGGAAAACTAGCCGTGAGGCTTGTTGCTCCGAGTTCAGCGCGCACCTCCGTAAATATTCGCCACGTGACTTTTTTGCAGCGACTTACGTAAGATGTCTCCTCAACATCCCAATGGACGCCTCCGCCACTCCTCTGCAGATTCCGTTTGAAACCAGTTGATTTTGCGAATATCAGGTGTCTTGTACGCGCTTGGGCACTTCCAGAATTAGGAGGCAAAAATCTTTAGCCCAATGCCAAGCGGTCTGGGAATGACATGACCGGCCACCACACCTGCACAAGGTGTACCGAGAAGTAGATATACCTTATTGACCGCCTTAGATTTGAACGTACCTCGATTTACGACTCTATGTTCAATGGACACTCACTTCGATTTACGAGTTTACGAATGGATTTGTCCATTAGAGACATTAGGATAGGTGCCAAAGATGCCGACCCTCCCTTTCAACAGATCACTTGATGCTCAAAGCTGGAATGAGACCCGTCCGCAGAAGGACATGGACTGGGACTGCCATTCCACCGGCGGATGGAAACGGGCGCTGCCGCTCCTCGGCTTCTGTGTCTTCATGATGTTCATGGTCACGTATGTCTTCCGTCAGGATACGGGTACAAAGGTGTACAGATTGCTAACTTCCTCTCAGAGTGGCAGGTCGGCACAGAAGACAACCTCCAAGCAATGGGTTGTCGCGGATCAACGTGGAGTCCTTGATTCTGTACCCAGAGTACACGATCCGTACGCTCAACGAAACTTCACCCTTACTGAAAGCTGAGACTTGGAAGCAGGTGAGAACAGCCTCACGCATCGCTACACCTGCCAGTCTATCTGACACACTCACATGGTACCTATCACTCTTCTCCCGCTTGGACACTCATACTGACTTTTGAAGTGCTATTTGCCTCTACCCTATCAAGCCTAAATACCGGATACGAGAACTGGTTTGTTTCCACGTCTTTCACGGGGCTTGCATCGACGGCTGGCTGCGCAGAGGCCATGAACTTTGTCCATTATGCAGAAGATCAATGTTGACGACAGCTACTAAGGCCCAAGTGTAGCAAACTTTACGCCAGGCTTTGACTGCGGTCGCGGTTGACTCGTGGTCATGGCGCGGACACGAAGCGGGGAGTGAGCATGGCTGCGAAGGGTGCTGAAGATCAGGACGAGTTCGAGGATGCGTGAGTAAAGCAACCCGAGTCCGGCGAGCAGCATTTTTAAAAGCTGACTGGAGCCGCAGGGTTGGTCAAGAATGAGGTATCTCCTACAGTGAAGACGATGGGATCGCCGGATTCGCTGTCCTTGGGTGTGCTGAGAAGCGCGCATATTGGCTGATTGACAGTTTTAAATGAAACCATTTTTCTGTCTGTTTTAATTACGTACCTGAACCAACCCTCATCGAGGGCGAGTTGCTTCGAGAACGAAAGTGAAGAGGTGTGGAGATCTTGAACAGTAGACAGCCTGCTACGTCTGCGGTGCTGCACGAAACGGCGAAAAGATAAACAAGCGCTAGATGTGTCGTGAATTATGGGCACTGCCAGGTCCTGCTTCGACAGATCTTTCCAAAAGCAGGTGCGTTGGGACAATGTCTGAATGGTTCAAGCGTGATCCAAAGCCTAAATAGGGAACCAGGGAGTGTCTACACAACCGGATAGCAAGCAAAATCCGTCTTTCTGTGTATTTCCTGAGGTGTGACGGCATCGGGCACTTCCATGTTCAATTCTTGTTACGGCGCTGCGGAACTCATACCTAAGTCGGAGGTGAGCACAATGACGAGCAATCCAACCTTCTAGCCCTGTCATTCGGAACACGCCTTACTCGGACCCCCTGTGTTCAACTTGGCTGTATGTCTTCTTCTCGGTGACAATGTCCTCTTCTTTCTCAGAGGGAGATTGCTCCACATCAACCTGCTGCTCTCCGGTATCATCCGCGCCGGTTCCATGGCTGTAGATTTGACGAGGGACGTGACTGTTGAGTAAATGGTCATAGTCACGCATGCACAACGCTGCGACAACTCCAACGAAGTTGACAGGGATCGATGCATAGTAGATGTACGAGTAGGACACTGCGCGTGCCTCCAAGAGAGCCTTGATCGCGGCTTCTTGGATCCTGGGGCTCATTCCGGGAACAGTATTGAAAGCCGCCGACGTGCCTGCAGCCGCAGCTTTGAGCAGATCGGCTACCGAGGATTTGGGAAGACCTGCCGCAATTGCGGCCGCAGGAACTTTCGAGGCCACCTCGGCTGGCAATTTGTTGTTGAGGATGGCGAGGTAGATCGTTGCAAATATGGAACCCAGGGTGGTTCTGGCTAAGAACAGAATTGCAAACACAGTCCCAAGGTCAGCATCGTTGGCTTCCATCTGGACCAATGAGACTGGAATCAACTCGAGGATGCCACCGGGAAGGGTCGTCAGGAATGAGAAAGCCGCGCTCTGGCCTCGATTGTACTGGTTACTCGATGCCAGCGCTCCTGAGAAAGCCATGACCATTACAGCCAGTCCGACTGTCTGCCACTTGACATGTTTGACAATGGCGATCATGGGACCCCAGAGGTAGATTCCGCCGATAATACCAAAGGCAATAGTGGTCGATAGCCATGCGTTCTCTTCCCAGCCAGTTGCGTTGATGCCGTAGATCGAGGCCACTTGAGTTGGCCAGATGATACTGGGTGCGACATATGAGATGCCAGAGATACCGCAGATGATCACCAGACAAGTAAAACCACGCAGGTCTTTGAAGAAATACATTGGAACAAGTGGGTTCGGAACACCCGAGTAGATTTCTACAACTGTAAGCATGAATGACGTTCAGACGAGGAGATAGATTTACCGTAGAAGACAAATGCGACCAAGGTAACTCCTCCCACAATGAGGAGGCTAAGAATCCGAGCAGAAGTCCAAGGGAGAGGAGAACCACCTGGAGAAAATTGTCAGCAGAAGTCGAGAAAGGCACCAAGGTTTACCGACCCCAAGACACGCCCAACAGAAACATGGAGAGCCCTGCGACCATCAAGAAGATGCCGACAAAGTCAATCCGCTTGAATTCCTGCATGAGTGTTCGCTTTCCACCGTGAAGTTGCTGAAAGCTTGGAGGATGATAGAACAAGAACTGCAGAACAGCAGCAACACCCATTATCATGAGATATGTATAATAGCACCACCGCCAGCCGGCGCCAGTGTTGACAAGGCGCAATGCTGTCATTGTGTCAATAACCATCAATTTGGAAAAGCAAAACCACAGTGCAGAGACTCACAGATGTAAGCACCGAAGCCAGTAGTCAAGATGCTGGGGATGACACAGAAGGTAATGCCGAGAAATTTGTATCGGTTGGGACAAATTTCGCCAACAGTCAGGCCATAGCATGTATGGACACCACCCGAGAGACCCAGGAACACGTTGGCGCCGATAAGAACGTTCATCGTTTGGGCTCGGCAGGCAATAACACCTCCAACACAACCCATGACGGAAGCTCCAATCATGAAGTAGCGACGCCCAAATTTATCGGACAGTCTACCAAACAGGATAATGGCCACGGCACAGGCTGCAGTCCACACGATGCTGAATAGACTAGCATTTTGAGCATCACCTGTGTGAGGATCACCGTCAGAAAGAGCCTTCAATGAGAGACCGACTTGATGGACTGACCAAGATCCGCAGCGATGTAGGTAAGTACGGCAGCAGGAGGACTGAATCCCCAGTACGCCGCCACAGTCCCGAGAGAGATGCCGGCCACTGCAGACGAAAGCCTCAAGAGATATCTGAAATTGAATTTGGACTGATCCGTCGTGAGAGCTCTCGAGTTCTGAAAGTCCGCAAGGGTGCCGGCATCGTGTTGGGCGTGCTCGAGTTCGAGCCGTTGCAGGTTGGTTATGGCCCTCTCTTCGGACGCCATTGCTGTCTATGTGTCGGAGGCCCCAAAGGTGAGCAACGTATCCACACTGAAGAACTCAGCGTACTTGGGAGTTTCACGGAAGAAGAGATTGATATTCATCTTAAGCGAACGTGAGTATTTGAGTCTTCCATAGGAGCATTGAGGATGAACGTGTGTTGCTACAGACACCCATGTCCACGCGGGGCCCCGCCAAACCTGAAAGAACAGGCTTTCGACTGTACGAACAGCGCTGTCAGCAACCCATGATGCAGATTTACGGACGCGTTTCCATCCGAGCTTCATGTGGGAGCAGGATTGGTCGGGCACATCCCGTCTAGGCCGAAGTGGATCAATATGCAACACCGAGCCTTGGATGTGTTGAGCATTTGATGAGTTGACCCCGGCCCCAAGTACTGTGGGAAATCTCCTCCCCTCATCCTGACTCGGCCACCAATGAGTCGGAATGATCTTCTTGACAATCTGGAAAGACTCTTGCGAAGCTTAGAAGCTACAATTGACGGCCGAGAACGTACTAAACTCTATTGCTCAAGAATCGGTCTGGAATCTGCCGAGCGCGGTACCGCACTCGCGGATCGCCGAGTCCTTGGAGATCAGTTGAGATATTCATGAACTAAGAGACAACCTCTGGGCGCCAGCTCTCTGTTCACTTAACGTCACGGGATAACAGACCAGGTCGTTTGGATCATGGGAGAGTACACAGCCGACAGCGCTTGGACATAGAATAGCCTAAGCCAAAGGCTTTAAATTTCCAGGAGCGAGGACGTATTACTCTTTCCAATCCGTGCTTTACAGGTGAAAAATTAAGAGTTGCCGAGATGACGGCAATATCCAATTTTCCGATGTCGATTCCTGAGGGTTTTCCAGGCTCCAAGCATCTCAACGCCGTTCAGGTCGCGGACCAGGAAATTCACACAGCCCACGAGGCATCAAATGGAATTGACACTGAGTATAAGATCAAGGAGCAATGGCATTCGCAGCGACGTCACCTTCGTGTCATTCATGTCGGAGCCGGAGCTGCAGGCTTGTTGATGGCATACAAAATGAGAAAGGATTTTGAGGACTACAGTCTGGTCTGCTATGAAAAGTACAAGCATCCCCGCTGCTCTGGGAACATCACACTGGACTGACTGACTCGCCCAATCTCAGGAACGCCGAATTGGGGGGAACTTGGTTTGAAAATCGCTACCCGGGCTGTGCCTGCGACGTGTAAGACAATTTTGCCAGAATTCTCAGCTACTGGCCGGCGATACTGATGAAAGCAGTCCAGCTCATGCATACACATATTCGTTCGAACCAAATCCAAACTGGTCCAGTTTCTACGCATATGCACCGGAGATTTGGCAGTACTTCCAGGACTTTGCCACCACTTACGATCTGATGCCCTTCATCAAGCTGAACTCCAAAGTCCTGAGCGCGGTGTGGCAGGAGGACAAGGGGATTTGTGAGTATTTCTGTGCACGTGTACAAGGAACATTGAGACCTGACCCGTAAAGACGAGGTCGAGGTCGACATTGAAGGTCAAATTGTGCGAGACTGGTGTCACATCTTCGTCAATGGTACCGGCTTCCTCAACAGTTGGAAATGTAAGGCGTCCAACGTCTGGTGTATTGCTCTGAAACAGATACAACTGACCTCATTTTCTCTGTAGGGCCCACAATTCCAGGTCTACATGACTTTGGAGGCAAACTGATGCACAGCGCCGCCTGGGACAAATGTACTCCTAAACGTTCCTTCTGGTGCCCTTTCACATGGCTAATTAGTCTCAAGCATGCGACTGGACCGGTAAACGTGTCGCAGTCATCGGCACTGGCTCTAGTGCGATCCAAATCGTGCCTCAAATTCAGAAAAGTAAGCATTGCTGTTCGCGCTATCGGGTCAGAATATCCTAATCCCTCGAGTAGCTGCGAAACATCTGATTTCATTCATGCGGTCGGTCACTTGGATCTCGCCGATGGTCGGCCAGGCAGCACTCGATGAGCAGAGAGAGCAGGGCAAGGGTAACGTCCCTCCCAATGCGCAATATTTCTTCTCCGAGGAAGAGAAAAAGAAGTTTCGCGACGACCCGGAATTTCACTTGGCCTACCGCAAGAAGCTGGAGGCTGCTGTCAATAACCTGTTTGAGATGTTTCTAAAAGATACCGACACCAATCGAGAGGCCGAAAGATTAATGCGAGCCGAAATGCACCGTCGGATTGGTCCTGGCCACAAAGAGCTCAAGGAGAAGCTGATACCTAGTTGGCCTCCAGGATGTCGCCGCATCACACCGGGCGACGGATATTTAGAGGCCCTAGTGCAACCCAGTAAGAGCTTCAAGCAAACTCGTAAAGTCTTAAAGAAACTCATTATCTTTCAGATGTCACAACCATTCACAAAGAGATCGCTAAGATCGTTCCTGAAGGTATTGTGGACGAGTCGGGCCATCTTCATGAAATTGATATTCTAGTGTGTGCCACTGGATTTAACTTGGCATTTGTACCACCTTTGTAAGTGCGATTCCATCAGTCTGAGAAGACCCTCTGCTGAACTCAAAACAGCGAGGTTAGAGGCGTCAACGGCGTCAGCATGGCCGATGAATTCAATCCCGAGCCACAAGTCTACCTCGCCACCACCGTGCCCAAGTTCCCCAATTATTTTGTCATCAATGGCGTGCGAGGGAATTGGGCTGCTGGAACAGCACTCCCCTCGCACGAGGTGTGCGTTGAATATGTTCTCCAGTGCGCGCGGCGAATGCAGGCCGAGAACATCAAGGCCATGGAAGTGCGCCAGGAGCCCGTAGACCGGCTGTACCAGCATATTGACCTCTGGCATGCGCGGTCCGTCTGGGGAGCGGACTGCAAGAGTTGGTACAAGGACAACATCATCGGCGGGAAATTATGGATTTGGGGTGGATCTGCACTACACTTTATGAAAACCATCAAAGAGGTCAAGTACGAGCATTACGACTTTCGATACTTCACCAACATGTGGGAGTATTTGGGGAACGGGCAGGTCGAAGCCGAGATCAAGCATGATTTGCCAAACTTGACTCCATATATGAGAAACAAAGATGTTCCTTGGGATATTAAATAGGCAGAGAGAATTATACCATATATGTGTATTCTTTGGATGCATACTTTGCTCCGCCTCGAGCAGTTTCAACAGATATACAAGAATGTGGTACTCTGTCGTATGGAATCAAAGTCTATGTAGCATGGCCGTAGGTACGGAGTAGCAGCTATATTCCTCAGCATGAAGAATGTGCTCTCGTAGCAACTGCGACTTCCTACTGGAGTTTGACCCATCTCCGCGTATTGGTATTCTCTTTGTGATCAATTTTTTCCATTTTAATAGATGACTATCACAATATTCCTCCTTCTGCCGCCATAGAGACATCAAAGTACCACCTTGCCATCTCGGTATACTTTGTCAGAGTACTGGTGTCCAAAGGCATCAGCACGGGGGCTGAATTCTCGCTTCCAGTTTGTGGCGGTCGTATAGCTCTACCACGCGCAATAACATCAGCCGTACTGTTTCTGTAGAGCTCTGGGTGTTTTTCGAAGAAGGCTGGAGCCAGCTTCATCGCTCCAGGGCCACGGTCCATTCCAAGCAACCTAAATGCTTCAAGAGCCAATGCCTTCGAGCTGAATATGGCTGCCAAAGATGGGGCCGGGAGGCTCTCTGACCGTGAATAACCGTGTCTGCTGTGGGGGATGGTTGAGGAGAGTTCATTAGATGGCATCAAGGGGGGCACCCCTACGCCAGTTTTAAAGCTGGTCTGTTCAACCAAAAGAGCTGAATCGAGTCCCGAACCCGCATCCCGGGGATCTTCTGGACCCGAGATCGCCGCAAGGAGGTCGAGTGCACGTACGTACACCATACAAGACTCGACTCTTGATACCAACCTCGAGAAGTCAATCTCCATTACGTAAGAATCTGCAATGCTGCAAATGATCTCATCCAGCCGCGGATTACAGGAGTGAAGGAGGATCAAACTGTCACGTAAGGAGGGGAATGGCACCCAGTTGATGACTGTTGGATGCGGCACGGAGAGCTGAATCTTCGTCGGTCGATACCATGGCGCAAGGTTGACGTAGCTTTCTGCGTCAGGCCTCAGTCGCCAGGTTGTGAGATTGACCACTGGGCGGTGCGCTTTTGTATACACCCAGAACGGACGCATCGTCTCCCATGACATGGTCGTAAAGGCTGATAACATGAAAGATACATGGTTTTGTAGGCTAAGAGATCAAGAATCTAGTTAGCACAGCAACTTCCAACACCTAAGCGAGTTGGACGTACCTCAGAGAACGTTCTCTACTGCCCACTGTAGCAGAATCACACCATTGTTGCCTTACCAGATGCTCGACAAGACTAATGTGATCTGAAAAAGGGGAGTTGGTCTTATGCACTCGATGTCCGTTGCGGTCCAGCATTGTAGGGCTTAGCTCGGTCAAGTGCCGGAAACTCTTGTAGCCCATTTGAGAGATATCGTACGGTAATTGGGGGGGTATGGATGAAGTCTCAACACTGGGCTGGATGTCAGGTAGAAAAGGATCATCCAATAAAGGACCAAGCTGAGGGGCCAAGTAAGCTTGATATCCAGTGCTCGACATAGCCTCGTTCCCCAATGTCAAAGCCACGCCGGGTTTCAGTACTTGATCTGGAATTCCAAAGACCTCAGACATCATCAAAGTCTCGTTCGACGAGTCACTCAAGTCGACGAGTTCCGCCTGCGAAACATCGAAAGGATGACCATTGGCCGGAAAGATGGACTCCAAAACTGGGGGAGATTCGTACTGCGGCTCAAGATCCAATTCACCAGTCTCAGAAAAACCAAGTCCGCTTCCATCCGAGGGCGAATTGATTTGACCCGAGTTTGTGTCTTCACATCTCTTGCATCTTCCAGTTCTGCTCGGAGTCTGCTATATCAGCAAAGGAGCAATGGTGGTGCTATTGAAAAACTTACCTGTATCCCGATGGCGGCAGCAACAGAATGCAGGACAGAGTCCAGGGTGATGCGCGTGCTCTCGAGCTTCTTGTAAGCCTCAAGAAGTTCGTGACAATAAAGCCTGTTGCTGTCTTCCAGGTCCTTCAAGCGGTCATTCTCGGATTTGGAGGTGCTGCACAGCTTCTGTTCTAGCTCTTTGACATAAAGCGTCTGTCGCTGCCTGTATGCCTTTTGTGCTGCACAATTTCGCTCTCGCCTATTGTCGCTCGCACAAGTTAGAGGCTGAGGAAGGGTTACTTCCTTTCTCGCAGTTCAACATGTAGGTTTGATGCTACCTGCCTGTATTGGTTCGACGGTCTAGTATTCTTCTTTCGCTGGAGGCCGGCAGTCATGACGTCAGGCTTTCGCTGTGGTCTTCAACAGATTAGCAGTATTTGCTGGCGATAACGTTCAATTTGTTGTGCTTTCTGGAATTCAATAAAGATGCACCGATCGCAGAAAGAAAATGAGACTGCTGACTCCGGTGCATCTCCTAAGGTGTCTCCTGGGAAGTGGAGAGCGTATTAGAAATCTAGAAGCTCGAGAGCAATGGCCACGAGATTGGGCGAACGGGATGCAAAATTCACTATTGTTCGCGAGACTTGTCTGCTTTCAGGCGACCTAATCATCTGCCCTAGATGGGTCTCTAGGGGAGCTAGAGATACGGCTTTCGTGTCAGAAAATTCTGAGTCACGATTGCCTCTTCTCCAGGATGTTTCCCCATGGACTACCCCAGATATGAGGTGCCAGGGTCACAGAGACTAGCCTAGACCACTGTATTGGCTTCCAAGGATGCTTGCAAGCGGCGCGCGTCTACAATTTAGGTTAGTTTCTGGGCCTGACGGCAACCTTGATCGCCGTTATCTCCACTTTTCAAATTCAATTTCTTTATGCTGTGTTGAGCAAAATCTCACGAGAAGATGCTGGAGCCACGAGTGAAGATCCGTTATCATCCCGGACAATAGCGATGTTCCAGCTCCAAGCTGCCAGAACGCTAGGTCACGCACGTCCTTGGCGTAAGATTTGCTAGATCAGATCGCCTTTTGAAAAGGCAATCCTCACAGATTACCGCTCCTGTTAGCTATGCTCACGGCAACAGATTCGGTCTGGATCCATTGAAGATTTAGTTGTCCCGAGACGGCAAACAGAACATCTCGTGCCCAAAGAGTGGTGCCTGAAATGGGGTCTGCGGTCGAAGGTGGAAATAACACAAACCATGCAATGGTCTCGGAGTCACTTTCTGCGCAGGGTGATCCCAAGCTGTCCAAGAGATCAGGCCCAAATGCACCAGGCGTAGCTTTCGTGACCGGCGGGGCTCGAGGGCTAGGCAACGCAATTGCCGTGTCATACGCAAGAGAAGGAGCCAGAGCTGTCGTTATCGTCGATATCCAGGGTGAAAAGATCTGTGAAGCAGGGAAGAAGGCCGTTGAGGCTTATGGCACCGAGGTAAGCAGTCTCGGCCCATCTCTATGCCTCAGCACCAAACTTCGACACTCAAATCATGCTGATTTCTTGCTAACAATTTTTCATTACAAAGTGCCTAGTCATCAGGGCGGATGTTACGCAGGAGAAGGAGGTCGAAGCAGCGGTCGAAGAAACCGTCGCAAAGTTTGGCAGGATCGACTATGCCGCGTATGTTTAATCATCGACACAATATTGCGGGCAGAAACATCGAGCTAATGTTTTGATTTGTGTTCCAGGAATTTCGCTGGAGTCATCGGTCCAGCTGAGCGAATCACAGATATTGATGTGAAGGATTGGGAGAAGGTGATGGCGGTCAACACAACGGGGGTTTTCCTCTGCAACAAATATGAGATGAAGCAAATGGCTAAGCAGGAGTCTATTGAAGTGTACGTCGCTCGTGTTGCTGCTTGTTCGGCGGGCTAGGTATCTAATCAATCTTTACAGTGAGCCTGGGAGACCCTTGCAACGAGGCGCCATCGTCAATTGCTGCTCGGTAAACTCGATGTTGTCCATGCCAGGAACTGGTGGGTACACAGCATCAAAACATGCTGTGTTGGGCATAACTAAGGCAGTCAGTCATTCTTGTATCTCTGATACCCCCCTCTGCGCTCTTTTGTCTAATGTTTCCTTGTCAGGCAGCATTAGAAGGGCGACAGTATGACATCCGTGTGAATGCTATCTCGCCTGGCTTCTTGTTAACACCAATGGTCGAATCGAGTGTAATGGACGAAGCTGGTCGTCTAGGCAATGCTCTGTGGGCATATTTTGAAGCTCGACAAGGACGAAAAGCAGTCTTTGCAGAGATCGGTGACGCGGTGGTGCTCATGAGTTTACCGAGGATGAGCTTGGTCAACGGGCAGAATTTATTCTGTGATGGGTAAGTGTCACAATCTCCGAAGATGCAGCGACACTTCAAAAACGATGTGAGCATTGCTGACTTGCTGCTTAGAGGCTTCACCATCAACGAAGCAAATTTCTAGTCAGATGATAGTTGGAAAGGGCCATTTTCAATGCAATTTACGAGTGAGTGATTTAGATACTGGAAATACCAGAAATTTACCGCTATAAATACTGACGGGCTCCTGGTCCGTGCAGAGAGTGCAACTCCGATCTTCGACGAGGAGACATGCACACCCCTTACAACAGCCATTGAACACAAGATTTATGCTTTATAGTAGCTGTCATTTTTAAATGAAAGCACCACCTGATGTCTTTACTGTGCTAGCTATCCGGCATAATCCTGGCATCTCTTGACCCTGGAAGCCAGCAGTCACGGAAATTTAGGTACAGCCACTCCTGACCTGCCATAACATCGTAGATAGTGGTATGCGTGCCTTCTTTGAGCTTCGTCCCTCGCGGTGTGTTACACCAGCCTAACTCCCTGGTTCACCATCCAGCTCTTGTTGAAGACTACCCTGGTGTAAGCAAGGTGAAAATTAATTGACCTAGAAGATGTACATGCAATTAGAAAATCATGTTCCGTGGCTGCATCGTCAGGACGGTATTCACCTTGGGACCCATGTATTTGAGAAAGTTCGGACCACCACTATGGGCGGTCCATCCACCGTCGGCGACCACGGCTGTTCAACGCGAAGAGTCAGTAGATATCGGATCAACGCCGAAGATAGAGTTGCGGTGGTTGACGGGAAGAGGGAGCAGTTCAGCGACTCACCTTGACCAGTGATATAAGAAGCATCATCTGACGCTAGAAACAGTATTGTCCGTCCCACCTCCTTCGGGTCAGAGCCTCTGTGCATAGGGATGCTCTCGAGAAGGACTTCATGGACGGTCTCGTTTTCTCGGAAAGGGGCCGTCATCGGCGTCACCATGTATCCCGGGCATACGCAGTTCACACGAATGCCTTCTTGTGCGTGATCCAGCGCCATGACCCTGGTAAGATTCACCAACCCAGCCTTGGCTGCACTGTACGAACATAATCCATAGTCGCCTGCTAATCCAGACGTGCTGGCCGTGCTGACGATGGCGCCCTTGCCCTGTTTCCGCATCTGAGGGATTACAACCCGTGCCAGGTAGAAAAGTCCACACAAATTGGTATTGATGACTTGTTCGAAGAGCGTCACGTCGTGGTCCACGACTGTCGCGACTCCTGCGAGTCGAGCTCCGTTGTGGAACAGAACGTCGAGCCTGCCAAAGCGCTCAATGCAGATGGTGACAGCTTTTTCACAGTCTTCATGCTTCGACACATCACAGTGTTGAAAAGTCGCTTTATCCGTCCCCAACCGTTTGAGGATTCCGCGCTCAGCAATGTCCGTCACAAATACTGTCGCTCCCTCCTGGATGAACAGTTCGCAGGTGTCTGCACCCAGACCGGAACTCCCGCCAGTTACGAAGACTACGTTGTCTTCAAATCTTTTCAGAGTCATTCTTAATTCCCAATGCTGGAAAAATGAATTCCGAATGATTACGTCTTCAGTAGTCGAAAGGTATGGTAGGTGGTAGGCCAAAACTGCGAGACGATTGCATACACAACAGAGAAAGGTGGTAAATGACTGAATCTGAAAAGTGCGCTCAAAGCAGAATTGCTAGCTAGATAGTTGCATGAACGATTGAGAAGCCTCTTTGTTTACCTACGCTATGTCTCGCGTACTGGCGTTTCGAACGCTGACTGTGGTTCGTAATGGATAAAATTAGTCAACAAACGCTTACGAAGAAATGGAGAGAGGTTCAGGGACAGCTCCTGAACAGTTCTGCAGCGAATTGTAAGTATCCCCTATGCAGTATGGGGTCTTGTGACCTTTTACATTCTGATAATTCGACCATCATTTTGATATTCTAGCTGGAAAAGTGGTCACTAGCTCACCTTCAAACGTGGCATATCAGCTTCTATGGTTCAATTACTGCTGTGCATTCTACCGATCGATTCAAAAGTACGTCTTCTAGCATCTTCTGTGATCTCTACATCAGCACCTGGCACAATTAAAACGAAAGTCCCCTGGGCTGTCGACTCTCTTCATGAGCCGAAGACAAGAGCCGTTTCTTGTACATGAACCAGCAGTGGCTTAATCCAAGGTTCGGTTGGTGCTGAGCTCCCGAATTGCTGCATCGCTTTGACTTTGGCAACCAAGATTTCCAGTGTACCATGAAATGAAGCAGTTATGATAATTAAGTCTCTGAGATCGCGGTATATCTTGGACTTGGAGGTGGTAATCTAGAAGGCGTTAACAATTACATTGTAGTGAAATATCATGACTCCTTGAGGTAAGCCGATTGTACTACTGTTGTAGCACAGGATCGCTATTTGGCAAATATTTTGGCCTACGCTTCATCTGGTCGTTTCGAGGTCAGGCAGCGCTGTTTCGATTTCGAAGAATGGATACAGTCTTCAGATCCGTTGGAAAGCTCTTTGCCTTGTCTCCAGACATCTCAGTGGCAGTAGTTGACGCTGGATCAAACAGCAGCAGTACCGTGAACAAGATTTGCACCCCGGAGCTGTTCAGTTGATGAGCCAATTCATCGACAGGGAAGGCGGCATTTGTGGAAGTTGACAATCCATCGAGTCTTAGGGTAGCCCAATTGACGATCGGTATGTCAAATTTATTGAGAGCGAAGATGCCGGCGATCTCGGAGAACCAGCACTACCAGTTGTAGAACATTGATTGGTCTACAGCAGTCACTGATCTTGGTGGGGTAGACCTCGTGTTCGTGATGGGTTCCATCCAAGTTGATCCATTGAGACGGGAGGATAGAGGAGTTAATAGTCAGACGATGCTGACACGACTAAATACAACCTCGGCCAACTGGGTCCGAAGATTTCGGGGTCCCTCCCATCAAGCTTCTGAGAACCCGTCACTTCTGAAAATGGAGCCTGGCCATGAATATTTCCAAAAGCACCGATTTCCATTCATCTCATGCCACTGGCTACCCCAGGTGACCCCTGTATTCCACTTTTCTAAGTGAGATAATGCGATTCGCGCACAACAAACCTGAGCTGCCGAGTCCAATTGTGGATATCGCAACGACCTGTAGATATGCCGACATTCTTGAAGCGTCTGAGCGAAATCCGATTGCGACCTCAAAAAAAAGGTCTTCGACTACCTACAATTATAATGTCAAGGGAATCCTAAGAAGAAAAAGGAGAAACTAATTGTTCGAGTTTCTGGAAACAAGAATACTACATCTTTGATGGCATGGCATCAGTCTGGCCGAGACATCAGAATTGCCCATGCCGTTCGTGAATATTTCGAGCTTGCGGCAAAGAAGTCGGTCAAGCCCAATGTGTCTAGGGGAGTACGGATCGTCTTGTCCGGGCTCGTAGTTGATCATCTTGGTCTTCAACTGCAAGCCACCACAACTCCAGCGCTGACCGCGCAAGGTTTCGACCTAGTAGAATACCTAGGCTAATAATTGGCCTGGCCACCAATGGGTCCTTGCACCTAGCAGATTGGAAGGCAAGATAGGCGTCTATCGGAACCGAAAACATCTGCTTGGAGACTTCTCCCTGAAGCTCCCCCGCAAAACTGGGGGTTGGCCGGGGTAGGTTCGGAGTACGTATCAAGCCTGGTGGCAGAGATCTCAGATAGCACCTAGATGCGAAAAGCTTCCAGTAAACTTCTTCTTTATTACCAACGACTGATCCCCCAATCTCGTCTGAATTCTGCGACATCCATCCAAAAGTTCCGAAAAATGGCAAACAAAACCAAATCTCGACGATCAACCGCCGCCGAGCCTGTGAAGCGCAGCGAGAACTCGGAGATGAGAAAACTGCGCAATCGCATCTCCCAGAAAGCCTTTCGAGCCCGCCAGGCTATGCGACTGAAAGAACTTGAGGAACGGCTGCATGATGGAATTTCTTCAGATGCCGAATGGAAGATATATTTGCAAGATCAGAATGCAGCATTACGCGGACAGCTGCTTGAATGTCACAAGAAGTTTGTCAGCCTGCAAGTGTCAATGAAAGCTCTTGTCAACGCCAGCGCGCTTGCCCTGGGTATTGAAAGTCTCCACGACGTTAACGAGGTACGTCTCAAAGAGCAGGACGCTCTCCAATCGACTAAAATTTCTCGAAAGATCGAGTCTATCTCTGGGAGGCTGATTCCGCAGTGTCAGTGCCCTGTAGATGAGCAAGACGAAGATTCTCCTAATGCTACAACCACTTCAGGCCCAAAGAAGCGAACCAGTGACATCACATCACTTGATCTGTCCAACCCCGCCAGCAACGGTAATAATGGCAGTGTCAATCATGTTCAGTATCGAGCCGATGACCACGACGACCAGGTTCCGCGTGATGCAGCTAAGGACACTTCGGACGGCGTCTGGGCGGACTTCACAGAGCGTTCAGAGAATCAACCAGCCCCAATTCTCAACCTGAACTACTTCTCTCCCCTGGGCTGTACTAAGCAATTCGAAATTGACGGCCAAAATCACCTCAGCGCGAAGGATAGATTCTGCCCTGAGCCACTTTCCATGAATCTGGTCGTGTCTGAGGATCTGGGGCCGCTAAACTTCTCTCCCCTGGACTGTATAGAGCAAATCGAAATTGGCGGCCAAAATCACCTCAGCGCGAAGGATAGATTCTGCCCTGAGCCACTTTCCATGAATCTGGTCATGTCTGAGGATCTGGGCCCGCTAAGGTACAGGAACATTTTGGAAACATTGCCTCCTCGTGCATGCCAATCATCCAAATTAAAAAAAACCAACTCGCCTTTTTCCGACCACATTGATGCATTGGAACACTGCGTCGGTTGGAGCTGCTCTCGCTGGAGCACATCTCCAATCCCAGATGACAGGTACGTACATTGCTTGACCGCATTCCTCACGATCTCCAGATTGACGAGTGGGGGCTGACAAGCTGCTAGGATCTCTCGTTCGATCCAATCAATCTTGTTGACCTTCGTGAGCCTGTCATGGCAATCCATGACGGCATGGCATACACATACCAAGGCGCATGTTCCTCTGGGGGAGTTAATGGCGTGGCGAATCTGGAGGACGCCGGATAGATATGTGAAGATCGTACCGCCCTATCAACCGACAAAGCTGCAGATGAGCGTATCCTATCCCAGTATCATTGACTGGATTCCTTGGCCGCAATTGCGGGACAAACTCATCATCCACCATGCCGCAAACCCTTGTCTGGACAGCATCATCTGCGACATCGGCGATTCCTACGTCGTGTGTGCAGACCTCTCACTGATCATAAAATGTCCTCAGCCCGTTCTAGGCTATGTCGGAGTCTGGGATCTAGTGCGAGCGATCGCTCCTGAAGCATCAGGATCACCCGAGTCCTCCCCATCGAAAAGCAACGCGCAGCTGCAGGCCGCTGAGTATCAGCCTTTCCCCCCATTTCCAGCGCCATGTCGGGTGCAAACTGATCACACCAACACAGCTGTTTTTGGGAACTTGGCACTTCCCGCGAAAGACGTGAAATCGCTATTCTCCTCACGAGAGCTGGCGGCGCAGGCCTTCAGAGTCCTGGAATTGGACAAAGGCGCGTTCAACTTCCGTCTAGATCCCGCCTTCTTCGGGAGACACCCCGAATTGTACGACAGCAGTGCCGATCTAATGGCACAAGGAGTAGCATTACGACCCAACGATCGGATATCAATATCGGCCCCTCGGGAGTTGGATGTGTCCATCGTCGGACAATATCAGGAGATGTCAAGATATCTGGTAGACTCGGCTTTGGAGTCTCGTCATGTCGTCTAACCAGTTTGAAGAATCTGCAAAGTTCGATCAAGAGTCCATTGTGTTTCAGGGTGTGTCATTTGCGATGGAAATGAGAGCACAGGTACCTAAGTTCAACGTTAGTCTTCGGAACCCAGTTGCCTAAATCATCGTTCCCTGAATACTCACATGGCGATGCTTTGACCGAATTTGTATCAATCCGCCATTATCACTGTCCTGGCACTTTTGACCGGCATTCTGCTCCTTAGCTCTTACGAGAAAGCCGAACGACGTGAACGAATGCTTCCGACAATAGAACAAAGCACATATTTAGTGCGAGTTCTATTCCTGGAGCGGTGGACTGGTTGTCCAAGAGATAGTGTACTCATTGAAGCAGCGCGCTCCAGGAGAGGATGGTCAGATCTGTTAACACATGGTGACAGACTTGGTAGATCAATACCCGAGCGGGGTGAGCTTCGGATGTGCTTCACATGCAGACGATCAAACTTTAACAGACTGAGTAAACAAATGCTGACAGAGCTTACAGTATGTCTCTAGACCATCAAAGACTGAGGGCTTGAATTTGAGCTCCCAGTACCTCTGTCCCAATATCGTTAAATACTTGAATTTATCTTGAAACATGATCACCCACTGAAGAAGCTAGACGTTTCTGCGAGAACTCCACGGACGTCAACATGGCGCCATCAGGAGCAGAAATCCACGAGCACAACGCAAATGGAGTGGGCAAACAAACCCAGGTCCGAACCCTGAAGAATCCTAAGAAGAAGGACGAACGACTCTTGGCGCTGTCCTTGATCAAAGAGAAGTTGCCAAAAATGGGGATTCTCGATGCTGTTCTCTCTTTGGACCTTGGCCTTGATGACGGCCCGGTCTACCTTGATGCGCGCGGTGAACCCAAGCTTGTGCGCTCGGTCGATCACGAACCGAACTGCAGCCTGAAAGTCAAGCCCGAGTACATCAAGCAATTTGTGGAAGGCAAGCTGGAGCCGCGTTACGGCTTGTTCAAGGATGGCTTTTTCGACGAGACGACCCTGCCCAAAGGAGAAATCAAGGTGGCCGTCAAGTTCGCCGATTGTCTATGCCCCAACATGCCTGTCCATCCGCAAATCCCTACCGGCTGCAAACTTCCAAGCCCAACTGAGGATCTGGACCAAGTCATGGCTGATATCCGCGAATATGGGTATGGGCTGGTAAAAAATGCACTGGACCAGGAACAAATTAAGAAGTTAAAATCAGCCATTGAACAACAAGCCCGCGGCGAGGCCGAGGCTGGTGTCGCAAAGAAGGATGGTGGTCCACACGCTCCGAACCAGCGAATCTGGACCCTCATAAATAAAGGAAAGGAGTTCCACGACCTCCTTGAGCATCCGCTCATCGACGAGGTCGTTCCTGAACTGCTTGGGGAGCATGCTCTTCTTCACAGCTACAGTGCAAATATTGCCAGACCAGGAAATGTGCCTATGATGCTCCATACCGATCAAGTAGCCATTCAACCACCTTTGAGGAACATCTGCTACGGTCTCAATATTATGTGGTTCTTGACCGACGTCACGCGGCAGAATGGCGGCACGAGGATCTTCCCAGGAAGCCACATTGGCCATATCGCGCCCGACGACCCTTTCAATATCGACGGGACCCTAGCTGCAGAGGGTCCTGCTGGCACGGCTCTAGTCTTTGAAAGCCGCCTGTGGCATGCTACAGGGCCCAACGAGATGACCTCTGGCGAACGCCCTGTAATCCTCATGTTTTTCATGAGGTCTTTCATCCGACAGCAGGAGAACAATTTCCTTTCCATCAGACCAGAGGTAGAGGCCACCATGTCAGACAAAGTTCGAAGACTCTTGGGATACTGTACTACCGGCGCCCTTGGTGGTGTAGAGGGTGAAGTACGTGAGGGGATATACGTGGAAAGGCTCAAGAATCCGGTCGGACCCTTCAGGGATACGCATAAACATACGCCGTATAGGCAGAGTTTGTAGGCCATGCAAGTTTCCGCTTCAAAGTTGATTCACACGAACCGTTGATCGATGGTGGTGCTTTCATCAAGAGTCTGCCGAAGAGAGTGGATGTCTATCCGGCCCGGACGATAATCGAAGCGTGTGAGGAGAGATATTCCTGCGAAGGCGCTCACAAGCCTTTGCGACTCAGATCGATAACCTGAGGTTGTAGTACTTTTCCTTTAGCTCAATGTCCCTTTCGCTAAGACTCCTACCTGACTCAAATTCGAATTCTTGACATCATTGGAGCTGCAGAAACTGGATGAGGAAATAGGACGCTGGCATTAGAATGACGAAGAAACCGTCAAACTTCATTCACCCCCATCCCGGAATAATGAGTGGAGAACACATCAACCAAGGAGGGGGGAACTGACCGACTGTGGTGCTCATTCCCCACTCTAATCTGATACAGCATGTTCATGGTCTGGGCAAGAATTGTCAGCACCTGCTGACGAAGGCCAGCCTTTTGGGTGCAGGTTTCCATGTACACTTTTCTCTTTTGTAATTCGACAGGCGCATAGCTCGGATGAAAGAACTGCTTCTCCTTCCATCGGTCAGTCTATCAGGCCGGCTGTGGGTCAGTCTAGGGCAAATACCACGCTACTGTCGTCCGTGTCATGCAGAGCCGAGTCACAATGGTGTCGAGACGGTTTGCTTGTGGGAAGCTCCTAAATCCCAAGATTTCCGCACATGTTCCTCCGGCTATAACTCCTTCTAAGCCCCGGTGAGGCACCTTCTCCAAACAGGTCTATTCTACAGCAGGAATGATGGCCTCAGAGACCCGGCCACTATGGGAACGCCCGATTGACAACAACCGGACGATCAAGGTGGTTTGTCTTGGGGCTGGATATTCTGGCATTTTGACAGCTATTCGGTTCCCCCAACATATTCGCAACCTTGAGCTTGTCATCTACGAGAAAAACGATGATATCGGGGGAACTTGGTATGAGAATCAGTCAGTTCGACCCCCTCAAACAACGCGTGGCTGAATAGGCACTGAAGCTCCTGATAGATACCCTGGAGTAGCATGCGGTGCGATCGATAAAATTTGAGAATCCATCGAAGGACGAGCCCGCTAATGCTTCATAGATATTCCGTCCCATGTGTATCAATTCACTTTCGACAGTAATCCAAACTGGTCTCGTTTTTATGCCAGGGGTGGAGAGATTCAGGAGTATTTAAAGGACATTGCATGGAAGTATGATGTGGAAAAATACATCCGCTTTCGACACTACTTTGAAAAAGCAGATTGGGACGAAAAGACACACAAGTGGCAACTCAAACTGGTCAATTTGAATACAAACGAGGTAAGAGAATAACTCTGGGAGATTTCGACGCTTACCGGGTTTCCAGACTGTCACCGATACCGCGGACATTCTTTTGAAGGGCACCGGACTCCTCAACACCTGGAAATGGCCGGAAATTCCTGGCCTCCACACCTTCAAAGGACCCTACATGCACTCTGCCAAATGGGATACTAGCTTTGACTGGACCGACAAGCGCGTCGCCCTAATAGGGGCAGGCTCCAGCGGGATTCAGATCCTCCCTCAGATCCAGCCCAAAGCCAAAAAGGTTGTGCATTTCATGAAGGGTAAAACGTGGATCTCGCCCGTTGGGTATGGGGCTGAAGATGGATCCGACTCCAACGAAGGTATTTGCGACATTATGTTCTTCTTCCAGGTTCGTCGTGTTGACTTTCTGTTGAGTCGATATTTCCGCGGAGCGACGTAAGCTGTTTCGCGAACAACCGCAAACGTATCAAGAGTACCGCCATCGGATAGAAGGAGGGATGAACAAAAGCCAGCTCGTGACGTTCCGCGACACCGAGATCCAAAAATTGTTCTGGAAGATGAGCGACGACTCCATGAAAGAGAAGCTGAAGCGGAAACCATGGATTTACGATTCATTACGCCCTGACTATCCGCCGGGGTGCCGGAGACTGACCCCTGGCCCTGGATACCTCGAAGCATTGGTGGAAGATAATGTGGAATTTGTCGGGACCGGTATCAGCAAAGTTACGGAGACCGGTCTCTGGGATCACGATGGCAAGTTTCACGAGGTGGATGCCATCATATATGCGACTGGATTTGATTAGTGAGAAGAGACTTCGATCCTGTCATGCAGAAGGAGCTAATTCGCAATCTAGCTCTTTCACCTCGGCCTCGACACCCTTCATCGGCCGGGGTGGTGTCACGTTGGAAGAGGTTTGGACGCCACATCCAGAAGCATATCTCTCCCTGTGTGCGCCGAGGATGCCCAATCTTTTCTTCTTTCTTGGCCCGAACGGCGGCCCTGGCGCAGGGTCTTTTATTGCCATGCTCGAAAATGTAGTCGATTACATCATCAAATGCGTACAAAAGATGCAGAGAGAGTATATCGCGTCGATGGAGGTTTCGTAAGCATTCACTTCCCCAAGTCACACTTTCCTGGCACTGTGCTGACAGCTGCCATACAGAGAACATGCACACAAAGCCTTTTCAGAGCATGTTGACCGGTATTTTGCGAAGACTATCTTTACATACAGGGTGAGTACGCGCTCTTTTTCAGCGCCAGTCGCTCAACAAACTGACGTCTTGCCTCTCGGCACAGTGTAAATCTTGGTTCAAGCGGAACAATGAGGATGGCCGCATCATCGGACTATGGCCCGGCTCGTCCGTGCATGCACAAGAGGCTCTCAAAAATCCCAGATATGAAGACTTCTTGTTTGTTCAGATGCCAGAGACCCGGCGGAACATCATGACGTGGCTAGGCAACGGATTAACCGTTGCTCAGGAGAAGGACGAGAAGACCACGGGCTATCTTGATACGGTGAACATCCCACCCGCCATCAACAAGGGACCGCGGCCGCAGAAGAGAACCATTGCGAAGGGCGCAATTAACGGCTTTCCGCACCCAAGCTCGGAACCCAAAGTACCGGCCGCTCATATTGAAGAACTGGCGACCGCGGTAGCGACTGTACCGCTCTAGAAAGTACCCGTTGTCCTCGAAAAGAAGGCGAGTGCATATCATCCAGAATCGATGCGGCAATTTTGAGACAGAGACTCGCACGTGGTTGCGCAAGACCAAGAAGTACGCTCTTGTAGACTGTAGAAGCTTTCATTTCCTCTCCTCGAGATCCCGTGGTTAGAGGATGAAAATGGATAGCGAATAATCGAAGTTTTATACCTGAGTGTTTTCTTCTGCATCGATTTAGGTCAAGCAGCCCATGTGCTGTGTAACATAAGTCTGACGCCCCACGATTTCTTATTCGATTACCTTATGCTATTGTCGCACATGAAGGCTTTGGAGTGACCAGGATTTTCACATGATCGTCTTTGTTGTTGACGAGCTCTTCAAATCCTTTGGTCACTATATCATCAAGCAGTATCTGGCTCGTGATAAATCGCTCCACCCCCTTGAACTTGCCTGATAAACATTAGCATCATTGAAATAGACGGGCACGGCGTGTCGCACTGACCAGCGATGAAATCCTCGACGACCTCGCGGAAGTTCTCACTGGTGTATGACATGGTCACTTTCAAGGTGAGCGCTTTCATCATGAAGTGCTCCATTGGCACAATGAACTGTGGTGAAAAGATGTCAGCTCGATTTTGACAAACGAGGCTCCATATGCAGTTTACCGGCTTCTCCCATCCAGCCACATTCACGTAAGTTCCACCAGCCCTGAGCGCGTCCATCCCATCCTTCAAGGCGGCTATTATTCCTGCACAGTGGAAAACCAGATCAACGCCTTTTCCGTTTGTCAATTCGCGCAATCGAATCCCCAACTGAAACTTTTAGAGGATTGAAGACCTCGTCAGCAAAGTCGGCTAGCAGCTGCTGCCTTTTAACAGCAGGCTCGGAGGCGAATATCTTGTTCGCACCCCGGGCTCGAAGGCTGAGAATTATAGCGAGACCGACGGGTCCGCCTCCCAGAATGAGAATAGAAATGTCTCCAAAAGACTGAAAGCCCGATTACTCAAGGGCATGCCTCGCCACCACCAACGGCTCAATTAGCGCAGCGTGCGAGAGGGGCATAGGACTCTGGAAGAGCATAGCACATGTCTTCGTCCACTGCAACAACTTCAGAAAATCCACCGCCTTGCCCGTGAAGTCCTCTGCATGCCCACTTTGTGCAGATGTTTGTCTGCCCCGAGTTGCAGCGATGGCAAGACTTGCAATACAGTCGGGGGTCCACCATGACTGGTAGTCCAAGCTTCAGTTTGCTGCCCTTCCCAACCTTGCCAATCTTCCCGCCAAATTCGTGGCCCATGATCACTGGCAAATGCTCTCCAGTCAAAGGGTGCGGATTACCTTCGGTCGGAATGACACTCGGCCCTTGGGAACAAGTTATCTCGGGCCATTCAACAGAGGCTGTGCAAAGGAGAATACTAGTAACATATTCGTGGAGATCAGATCCGCAGATTGCACACCACTCAATGTTGACAAGAACTTGATCGGGCTTGATTTCGGGAATGGGCACCTCGCTGTCGACACGGATGCCATGCCGTCCATAAAATCCAGCGGCCTTCATGCTTACTAAAATCTTCTAGAAATCTTCTAAGAGAGAACGTCTTTAGACCCGCTCTAATTTTGAAACAAATATTCATTTTGGGGATTTCTATGGCTTCTACACCTTTACCTGAGGCTGCACAGAGGGGAACCTCTCTCTGACAGTAATTTGAACAAACACTCTGCTCCAAGGCATGAAGAGTGCGTCGTCCTTTCTGACTCGCCTACTCTTGTCCAAACAGGTACTATTTGAGCTCGCAGGCTCCTTGGAGGGATGGGGGGTCCATGGTCAGATTGACAGCGAGGGCTCAACCCTAAAATGCTCATATTCCGCGGTTCACGGGGGTCGCAATTGGGAGCACGACCTGGTGAGAACATTCTGTACACGGACAGCATCGCATCATGGTGGCTGGGGTTGGATTGCACCCAAAGGCGAAGGTACGAATCGAACTATACGGCATCCATGCGTTAGCACAATTGGCCAACGTGGCGACAGGCGGGAGTCCTTACTCCGAGAGTAGCCATTCCGTCGTACATAAGTCGAAGCTGAAGCTGCAGAAAGCTTCGGGCCAAGTCGCGCCTAGATTCAAGCATCGTGCCGTCCGGCGAGCAAATCAACCCCTTTGAACAACCAAAAGTTATTTAGTCTGACCAGGGGACCTCGAAAACTCCCGGCCGATCGCTCCCTATCCCGAGCTGCTTGTGTCATGGACTGTCCTCCAAGGCCGCCACTTCTGCCGGGGTCTGCCTCTCATCGACAAGTAAAGACGCACAGCACAATACCGAGTCGCGGGAGCCTGTTTCTGTATTGGGAGGGACACGGCATGTTTGGGTGTCAGACAGCGCTTCGGTTTCAAGCCGGTTTCCCCGCGTTTTTCGACCTGGACCAACCACTTCAAGCTCGCCTGAATTTATGGCCCGATCTCTGACGTAGAAAAGGATATATACCGTCGCATCAGTCGATATGGAATCTCCTAGTCTGGAGATTCCGCACCCTCAATCCCCGTTATCGTCACATCTCTAACTCTCTGTTCCAGCTGATATTCCAATGGCGGCTACAGTCACTACGTCCAGTCCCAAGGACCTCCCCGAGAAAGTTCGTGCAATCCAAGGCTTCATCCCGCGGCCCATGCTTGGCTGGCTTCGCGAAACTCCCGCCGACACGCCCGTGGAGGAGATTCGCCGCCGTTTGCTCGCAGACGAATATGTCTTCGTGAAGGGTCTCTTGCCTCGCGACGACGTGCTCAAGATGCGTGAGCATTATTTCAGACAATTCGACTCTCTCAGATTATTGAAGATTGGTACCGAGCCGGTTGAGGGCATTTACAACTCAGCTGAAGATCCGGCGCTGCACAATGGCATCGGCGGGGGAGAGCCCGCTGGCAACGAAGAATTGCAGCGCCTTGTCGAAGCCCATGTGCAGCAGCCGTATCTGGACTTCGTGGCCCACTCGAAGCTGCGCGGCATGGTGCGTGATCTCATGCAATGGGAGGAGGAGGTTCTGGTCAAGAGGACTATGCTTCGGCACAACATCCCCGGCGGACAAAGCACCGGTGTGCATTATGACAAGCTCTTCCTCCGAGGTGGTGATGCCTTCTTCCTCACAGCGTGGGTGCCGATCGGAGACATTAGGCCGCAGGGTGGCGGGTTGGTTTATCTGGAGGAGAGCACTGGTCTGGGGAAAGCCATTGAGGACGACTTTTATGCCCGCGCCAACGAGTTTACCCTCGAGGAGAAGATCTCGGCGTTTAACAGCAACATGACCGCCACTGGCGTCCTGTCAATGGACCCGATGGTATTTCAGCAGGACAATGAGCATCTGTCGAAGAAGACGAGATTTCGTTGGCTCGTGGCGAACTACGAGGCCGGCGATGTAGTCTTCCATCTCCCGTTCAGCATTCACACCGCTGCTGCCAACGATGATCCCGGCGGGCGCATCCGGTTAAGCACTGATTTACGGTTCTACGACAAGAAAGACGTCGACGCAGGGGCTACGGACGAGAGATGGAATAAGTACTGGACGCCTGGTGACGGGCTCTAGTGTGGTCGATGCGGTGGTTAGGACTAAGAATTTTAGATAAATTGCGACCAGGACACTTCGATCGGCCTTTATCATAGCCCCGGTTTGACACCTGCACCGCCTAGTACGTCCCTGAGAATACAGTGTTACATGTAGACGACGAATCTGCCGTTCTGTTCTCGCTAGCTTCTCCTCACATCCCCAAGACCACGCCAATTTCTATTTCCAGCACGATATAGAGCCTTGTGATTGCTGGAGATCGCACGTATCTGCCGTCTTGCCGGGAGCACGAATCCCTAATTGACACTGCCACGAAGGCGGTGCGATGCGACCATATGGCCCCACCGAGCGCCGCGTAGTGCCCATTGTAGCTTAGGGCTTCTTTTCCCCAGCCCCTGCGCGCGGGCAGAGCCTGGGGTTCTTGTCTGGTGATCGACGGCTTGGGCTGCGCAGTTGCGTCATTTAACAAGGCGTCGCTGCCGAGTAGCCACGAAAGATACCAACACTTCTCACGACGATCTTGGCCTGGAGGGACGAGTACTCACTCCAACGCCCAGGACCGTGAATGCATATCAATGCACGGCCGCCAGCACTTTCTCAACGGGATTCTCTTCTCGAGAATCTCTATTATATAGTAACCGCTCGCACAGACACTGGCGAGCCGCAATCACGCATTAACGCACCCGATCGAGCCAAAGTTGACATCCAAGTAAAATTACATACGTATCCAACATGAAGAACTTCTTCAACAGAATCGGCAGAGAACACGATCCCGCAAGCGACGTCCCTCCTTCTCCGCCGTACGAGCAAGTCCCGGACAATCCCAACTACAGCACTATTCCACCGCAGGAATACCACCAGTACCAGCAAGCCCAGGACCTACGCGCCGTCGACCTGCCAGACAATCCGGGCGACATCCGCACCCTGCACGTCACGTACGACAACTACTGGAGTCTGCACACGACCATCCATGTCACTTCCGCCAGTACCACCACTGGTACGAGTACCACGCCGGCCATACCCCCCACGGAGCTGTACACGATCGAGGCCCGGCACCGCAAACCGCAAATGAGGATCTACTCACACTCACACTCGCCGGGACCCACCGAGATCGCGACGGTCGACTACCACGCGCTCAAGACGCGCATCGACGTGACGCTGCGGGGCCGCCCGTTCACGCTCGACTCGGCGGCCTGGAACTTGAACCGGCAGTACTCGTACACCTCGGCGGCGCTGGGCGGGGAGAAAATGACGTGGCGGCCGCGCAGGAAGCTCGACGACCTCAAGCTGGTGCTGCTGAACGGGCGCGGCGTGGCGATCGCGAGGTTCCAGCCCGAGTATTGGGGCAAAAAGCGCGGCGGGGTCTTGGAGTTGATGCCGGACTGTTGGGCCACGGATGTGTTGATGGAGGAGGTGGTCGTCGTGGCGCTGGCGGTCGTCAACTACAAGGAGAGGCAGAGGGTCATGTCGTCGTCGACGACGGTGTCGGTGCCGGTCGTGGGGTCCTAAAGTGCAGGGTGAGTAATTAAATACTTGAACTCGTACTATGTGTATGCATGTGATTGTGTGTGCGTCCTTGCATGTCATTCTATGTGGTGCCTTGTGGCATCGCGAGTAGCCGTGCTCGGTGTGATTGCGAGATCCTAAGATAGAGTGAAGGAGTCAGGAGTCAGGAGTCAAGAGTTCAGGAGATCGGTCATGCCGAGAGAGTCTCCAGGCGGTGTTGAATGGGAAGATGTCCGACCTTTGTACATAGTGTGCACTTTACCGCGAGTCACTCTGCTCTGTACGAGTGGAAGACAAAAAGTCCAGCGGACCGAGTATTCGCCGGCAAGCCAGAATAAATTCTAGGATGGAGCGCTTTTCATCGCATGCGGGCTCACGGGGTACACTCCGGACTCGGGCGTGGTTGAGGTAATTAATTATTCCGTCCACTGCGACGAGCTCGTCGTGGAGGAAGTAAGTGCGTTTCAGTTCTCATTGAAGTCCACTGTGTAGATATTTTATTTACGTAGTACGCAACAGTTGGCCAACCCCCACCCAATGTAATGCATTGTTAATCTGCAACGACGGCTGACTCAAAAGTGAGCAACCATGCTGCCAAATCCAGGGATAGGAAAAGGAAAGGCTAATTAATTCGACGCCTGAGTGCCCCGAACGGGGAAGCAATGACGTCTGCACCTGGGTGATGATTTCGGCACGCCAGGCTTGGTTGATTTAGGCTGCGCCAGGCTAGAAGAACCTCGCAGGGTCCAGCGCGGAAGCCCTCGGCGGGCGGATCTACAGGGGCTCCATTGGCGTCGCCTGCGAAACAACCCTCGACGACGAATCATAACTGTGCATTCTGGTCCATGGGCCCCGGGCTTCCGCTGCTGATGGCCAAAAACTTCTGCCGCAACGTCCACGAACTTATATAACGGGGGTTGCTGAGTCAACGCACGGTTCCGCTCTCCCTTTCTGGTGTGGCCTGGACGTGCATTCTTATATGGAGCCCGTGTCGCCCGTGTGGCGTCCAGGTTTTTAAGATGACTGGGAGAAGTTGCTGGTAGGAGAAGCCAGACCAGATTGTCCATGTCCAGCCCACGGCACATTATGGAGGAGGAGAAAAAACACCCTCAGCCTGAGCGTGTCACGTTCGATGATCACGACGGGGGAGATGCAGCTTTCGATGCTGACGTCGAGAAAGAGATGCTGGGACACCAGCGGGACAGTACCAGTGAAACGCCCGACAGCGGCACGACCCTCGACGTGATTGATGAAGCAGGCGAAGAGAAAGATACGTCGGTGCCGGCGCCGCCACCAACCGCCGACGACGCGAGCAGTGCACCATCCAGGCCTGCGCTTCAGACACGCTCCACGACCTATGCCTCGAATGCCTCGGGTCTGCGGGAGCTGCCTCGGTTGAAACGAAAGGAGACAGCGATGATGCAGAAGGAAGCCCATCCGATGCAGCATCTCGGCATCACGCTCGGCCTGCCGGCAATCCTGATCTTCGACATCGTGGTGCCGTGCATCATCTACTACACGTGGTGGAACCACCATAATCGGCAATGGAAAAGGCAGTGCCGCGAGCAGCATGGCAGTGTCCCGCGAGCACAGTGTCCGATCCCCAAGCCGGAATACGACGAAAACATCCTCGGCTACGCCATCATCTCATTCGGAGCCGGCGAACTCTGGATCTTGATAGCAAGAGTATACCGGCTTTTTGTCCACACCGAGGACTGCGCGCCCCTGTTGTCGAGGAGCAGGTGGGAGTTGGATGCCACGTCCTGGGTCTACGGCGTCGCCATGATACTGGCCCTGATCCCTTTCGTTGTCGGCAGCTCCTTGGTCCAGCCGCATCTCTACCTCTATTCGCCAACCTTTATAATGGGGTTCCTGGGCATGCTGATGCTCATAACGGAGCTCTTCCCCTTCGTGAAGATCCCGATTGGGATTAATTCGCAGCCTCGAGGCACGAAGCTGCGGCCGTTCATTTACTACGCCGCCGAAGATTTCATTGCTGTCGACGGACTGCAGGACCGCGAGTTTCGCGTCCGCTACAACGACCGATACGAGAACAACAAGGCTTTCCGGAACATGTTTCGATACTTGACTTGGTGGTGGCTTCTCGGGGTGTGTGTGTATATCGGGAGCGTGTCGGCCGTGATCTGGACCTTGGAGTTCCACTATGCCTTTGGACTGTCCTTGGGCGTCCTGTTTTCATACATCGCCATCTGGGCGGCTGTTTCTTATCTGTGGGTGAAGATCGAGATTGAACGCGAGCACAAGGCGTTTGAGGAGGGCAAGTTGGAGCCATAGTGAGCGGAACGATTAGACAACGACCATGTATTAATAATAATAAGACATACCTGCAGTAATGTGGCCTGCCGGACAGGACACGGTCGAAGCATTATTCTCGGGTCCAACACAGTGCTCGCGGTACAAGCACCTGCAGTCGTAATTGCGGATGCGCATGTGAAAATGCGCGCCTGGGTGCTGACTATGACGTCATTGAGACCCTCGGCCCTCATCCTGGTGTGTCCTGTGCATCAACATCATCATCACTTTGACATTCCGCGACCACAGCCTCGACTTCATGACGCTGCTGCACTTCAATCCGCAACCAAGCATGCGGCGTAATATGTCCATCATGGAGTGCGATTCTTGTGAGGCACTCGTGCCAACTTCAAGCGGAGTTCTAGAGCTTGGAAAGCTACCGAGTCGGTCACGGCTTCATCGAAATCATGTCCAACACCCTTGCACAACGTAGCAGTCTCGCGCAGTCTTCTGGTCAATTCCAACCAGCATCACAATATCCCAACTTCTCACGTCCACGATGGGGCCATCAACAGAGCTATTCGACCGGGCTTCCCTTCGGATCCACGAAAGGCGACCCAGATAAAAGTCAACACCGTGCACATGGTCAAACAGAGGCCCCGTATTGCGCGGACCACGCAGCGATCGTCACGGCATCGTGCCAAGCCTCTCGTGTGCTCGAGGCAGTGGACGATGGGATCATCAACCGGTCTCAGAGGAGGAACTTCGCCCAAGAGCGCCAATGTGCCGAGCAAGACGTGAAGGATGCTTTCGAGAGATGGGTTCTGTCCGACAAAGCGCGTAAGCGGCTCAAGCAGCCGTATTTTGCTCGTGAAGACGAAGAACCTCAACATTCCCCGGCCTCGATGCATTCCTCGTATGATGGCCATGTCTGCGGAGATGCGGAGGAGAAGGGACCTGTGTATGAAAAGGTGGACGGGGTTGTCATGGATGGTCGTCCAGGATACTCCGCAAGCCCGTACGAGATGGAACAGACACTTCCGGAAATCGAGGCACATGACATCTGTAAGATTCAAGACGGATCGACGAACAAGTCCGCCGGCTCACCACCGGCTGAGGATGACCGAGCAACTCTTTCGCCTTCGTCGACTAATTCCACTTCTGGCGGTACCGGAGCTAGTTCTCAACTTTGGTCAGAGAGCTCGGGGTCATCCTCCACAGTATCGACTGACAATGGCATTGCGAAGCCCTATCGGCATATATCGACAGAATTCACGTCCTCGGCGATGGATGATCAAGTCCGCAAGCAAATCGCAGGCTCGCGAAGGTCAGATGCTCCTAGCATTTCAGAGCTAGATGGCGGGCAATTCCTCTTGGCCGAGTTGCAATCTGCTAACGCAGTGACCGCACACATTTTCCCGTTGGGAGCCATTGACGAAGAGAAGCAGAGCAACGTCTCCAACAGTCAGGTTTCGAATGCCACACCGGCCCTCCACGCCAAAGGAATCAGAGACGGGGGGATTATGGGTTCTCAGTCAAACCCTCCATCAACGACCAAGAGAGAAAGCGTGGCTCCTGTGGATTTCAATGCTCAGGACGCCACCTCTCATGGCTACCCTAAGTCGCCACCTAGGGTGCTCGGCGCTGCTGGAATTGGTGCTGATGGGCATGTCTATGAACTTGAGGCGGTTGTACCTGTCATACCCAGCACCAATAGTACAAGCCCTTCCGCTACTCACGATGATAACGACTGCACCGTCAACGGGCGTAATGTCTTCGCCAAGCTCGAGCATGGTATCTCGAGAGCTGCGCATGCCGTCCATCTCAAAGTGAAGAAAAACGTCACATTCAGCCCAGTCGATGATGTGAGGTTCATGACGCCGTCACCACATCCTTCGTCAATGGACACTACAACCGGTGTTGAGGTAGAACCAGAGTGCTAGATTGGTCGGAATCCCCGGACGATGTAGTCGGGGTGTTATGTCAACAACAACTACAGCATCGACAAGGTTCATCCCCTGTGCTCGCTTTCATTCCCAAGGTGCGGCCTGTAATACACCCAACAGCCAACAGCAATGCAAGTTCTCGCGCAAGAATAGTCAGGCTGCCTCGGAGTCGCTCCGTAGTGTCTCCACGTGGGTGCTCCCGCTATTCCCTACGCTTTGATCGTACATCGGCTCCTATGCCTTGGCTGTCACCAGAAGCTGGCCGATCCAAGGCGTTCTTGAACAAGACTTTATGAATTTCACAAGCAGCCTCTGCAGGTTGAGCTTGATGATCATGGCCACATGGCCTGTTCCCAATTCATGCGGTTCCATGACGAAATTGTCCTTGTGTCTTTCAAAGGTATCCAACATTTTCTGCGGTATCTCCTGCCTTGAACTCACACACTGGCAAAGCTTCTATCGCAAGAGGAGATGTGCGATGATATCATCCAGAAAGTCTTGTGCACACTTCTCACCGGCCCCGCGGAGAACTCTAGTCTTGTTTAAACATCGGTGTAACTCTGTCGCAATGTCTTCCAGCTTCCACCGAGTTCTTGGCAGCGTATTGTTGGCTACGCTCTAAATGGCGCATGGGATCCAGACGCACCGAGCCAGCGAGGCTCACTAGGCTGTCAAAAGCTTCTACAGTACCGTATTGGCGACCGCCAGCGACCTCCAAGCTGGCTGGTTCTTTTCTCTACCGTCCGCAATGCGAGGTTGCCAAACTCCGCATGATTCTTTTTTACGCGCTCTCCACTGCTGTGCCTCGGTCGAGACAGGAGCGACCCCCCTTGGCAGTGAAGATATATCAACCGTGGTAGTAACCGAGCATTGTATATGCTGTTTGTATCAGGGTGGCTAAAGTCGATATTATGGTGAGTATGAAGATAACGAAGGCTAGCCAGAACGTCCAATAGAGCTGTGGATTACGCGTGTCCTTGAGCAGCTGAGTCCAGGTTGTAGGGGGTGTGGCATAGATCTCATCGTAGAGCTCAAGCAGACGAAGCCTCCAATGCCCGGCCTCCAAAAGGTCGAGTATACGTGGCCGATCAAACGGCTCCTCGAGGTGGAAATTGTAGCCGTGCTTTTTCAACAACTTGTGTGTGGCTGGATCTTCTAACGGGAAAAGGATGTTGAGAGAGAGGATGGTTTCTTCCAGGACGCTTCTGGGGATGATTTGCCTCGAGCCAAGTCAGACATTTTATGGTAGGAACTGTTCTGCTGTGACTTACCCCTGTGGATCCTCCATCATTGCAAAGAGACAGCTCTTGTGCGGAAAGACGTGGAGTTCCCTGGTACCGGGTGCCCTGACCAGCTTGAGGTGGTCTTCCAGCCTCGATGTAAAAACTACCTGCAGTCTGCAGACGTCAACCATAAAGGCTACTGTAAATGTTAGGCCCAGCTTGTTGTTTCTGCAGTCAAACAAGCCTGTTGAGCGTGGGAACAGGTTATCAGCAAACTTGACAAGGCTATCGGAATCCTTCCATTGCCCATCAGAAACTCGGAGGGTTTTGGGCGGGTCATGATTGCGCTTCGCATCGATCATTAGGCATAACCTCACCGTGAGATCGATGGTCCTATCGATGGCATCCGGCATTGAATCGAAGCCCAAGAGCAATTGCACTGCTTCATGTGTCTCTTGTCTGGTGTCGCGCTTTTTGGCCTGTAGGGTGTCTGCAATGTTCAGCAGCGCTTCGTGCTCACTGATTGCGAGTTGTCCAAGTCCTTGAAATCCCAGTCGCTGACCCAATGGTTGTTTTCTCAGCTCCTCGTGGTAGAAGTCGAAGTAAGGTTTGCGGCTACCAGGACTCGGAAGGTTGCCTCCAAAGAACCTCTCCCAGATTCTGACCTCTGTCCGCGCATCCGGTCTTGCATTCAGATTGATCCTGGCCGCAAATGGCGGCAATGGGCTTGGCATGTTGCTCTGTGTTTCCTCGTCTCACCGTAATGACCACGGCTCCGAAGATAAACGCGACTCATCAGTCTCCGGCGCTGTTCATCCATATTTGAGGCAAGTGATGGGTCGTGCAACACACCCCAGCCACGTTGAAGGCTGATTCTTATTGCCTTATTGTGGCTATGTGTCTGTCGCTCCTCAGTTGACCATGCAGAAGCCGGCGGAACACTGCAAGCGACGGCCAATAGGCTCTACCAGACAGCTCAGTGGTGGCTGAGCTTGCATCGACGAGTCGGGGCGGTTGCTAGCGTGCGTACAGGGGCGACTGTCTCATCAAACCCAAGTTGTCGCTTTGAGGTTTCTTTGCAGCCTGCTCTTCTCTCCTTCGACAAGTCTAGCACTGCTGTCCGCTGTTCTCTACTTCTGACATATTGCAGCATATCAAACGCATGGTTAGTATCGGCATAGGACGCCTTGCTGCCTGCTGAGTACCTCACGCTCGTCTCGACAGCAGCGAAGGGGAACGAAGCTGGTAGACACTCTTTGTGGTGCCCTGCGCTCATAGCCTTGCCTGTACTTTGCAGCAAGGGTACTCGTTTCCCATACTGATCCATCCTGCCAGACGAACTTACCATTGCACCCTCGAGGCACGTCATGGCTACAGTTGATACGAGGCAATCGCTGCCAGCGTTTGGTGCTGTTGCCCAACACTCGCCCGCAGTGTTACTCAGTCCCCCGCCTTGCACCCCGTCCGTCTCCCGTAACCACGCTCCGCATCACCCGATCAACGATTGTACCAGCTCATCAATCGTCCGGACGCCAAATCAAGTTGCGCCGGATGTCGCACCTGTTGTTCATTCGGGGACCACAGACAGCACAAGCAACATAGTTGCACAGATCTCCGGCTCGAACTCGCAGGTACTCACCATACATCCACAGCCAGATACTTCTATCTCAACCGTCCCCCGCGCCTCTGCACCTGTGCAACCCTGCTCGGGCTACAATCCCAAGCTGGTATACCTGCGAGATTGCATATTGGACCTGGAAACCGAAGTCGACACTGACACTACCGAACTCTGGCAGTCTCAGATCCGCGACCAATTGCGGGTTGTACTTGATCAGCTTCGGCCCAACGACTATACTCAGGAGCTCATGCTCGCGGCTCCTCGACGACTCTTGCCCGGGAAGCCAGTCCTGTCAAAGTCTCTTGTCATCAGTGTCTGGGACAGGGACACCAAAACCCTCTTTCAGAGGAAGTGCAAGCGGCTTACCTGGCTCAAGGATCATCTGAGAAAGGGAGGTCTACAAGTCATCATTACTGCCGACGCAGTGAGACTAACCTCACCTGGCCGCGTCTGCGATGCAATTGGTGTTCATACTGTCAGGACGGTCTTGATTCCTAGATCTCCGGATCTGTCGACCTGGTGTGGTCAGAAGCTCGTGAACATCACATTTCCGTCTTCTCCGCAATTGACTTGTACCATTGGCGGAGTCATATTGATTGACAGGACTTGCTTCTTACTGACATCGGGTCATGCATTTTTCCAAACAAAGATGGATCCTCTTGGCCGCAACTTGCCTACTCGGCCAGAGGCAGGCCAATTTGGTGACACGGCCTCCGATTCCGCCGATCCGTCTGACGACGAGTCCTGCTTCCCCTCAAGCACTTCATTGTGCTCCGAAGGTTCCGTTTCCCCTCTGTCCCCGGACCAGACAGACGTGCCAATTCCGTGGCTCACGCCTGATTTGGAAGCCTCAATTGTGGATCGAGTGCATGTGCCACTCCTAGTCCCAAGACTTGCGGAATCCCAGGATGATCGTGATGGGCTCGAACGTCGCGAGTGTGACTGGGGCATCATCGAGCTGCCTTCTCTTCAACACGCCCGATCCAACGTTTATAGAGATCCCTACAGAGATTCCCATACGTCTATTGTCGGTGTCACCCCGAAGGCGCCGCGGGCACGTGGCGACGTGGCAGTCATTCTTTCTCCGGACCATGTGATCAAGGGATTCCTCAGCCCGAATCCCGGCTCCTTGGTATCGAATGGTCGTGTGTTCGAAGTCCAGTCCGTATTGCTCAACTCCATTCTAGGTACGTGATTCACACTCGCAAAGGGCACAACTAACTGTGCTAGTTGCTGGTTCTTCCGGTGCCTGGGTCGCGCAAGATGGCCTGCTCTGCGGGTATATCATCGGCTCTCGGCGGATCAGCGAAGTGGCGTTTATGGTACCCATCAATGCCATTTTAGAAGACATTATTGCTGCCACTGGGGCATCAGATGTCTCTGTTTTCTGTCCAGAACGCATGGAAACCCCATCACATCTCCTCCCCGCAACAGAAGATATGTCCCAGGTCACTGGCTCGTCGGCCACGCCTGCGGTGGCAGCGTCCTCAAGTGATTATCGTCGCGAAGGGCCTCCGCCCAAACGCAGGCGGATCGGTGATTATGGTTCACCTGAGGATGCAGTCAACACTTCAACAATTCAGAGCAAGCTTTCCAGCCCATGGACAGCCACCGCTGGTTCCATGCTTCTCTCTACGTCTCAGAAGTCAGAACGAATTGCCGACAGTCAAGGCCTTTTCCAAGTTGAGAACATTGCAGAAGGTGACCCTCTACTAAGCCTTCTAGTATCGCTCTGCAGTGCAATGGAACCGGTGCTCTGGGCATCAAGCTCGAGATCATCCGACCGACCAGCACTGATTTCGCGCCCAGTAAGCCCGATGGAGATGCCACCGCCACCAAACCCGGACGCGTTGCGCGGGACACCAGCTGGGCAAGAAGCCCTCGCTGCAACACAGTTGGACGTTCGATCTCATCTTAACTACACAGGAAAAAACATGCCTCGTTTCCAATCAAAGCCAATATTCAACCGAGTCCGAGCCAAAAAACACAGCAGAAATGTTATTTTACCATATCAGACCCTTTTCGAGAGATTCTATATCCACGAAGGACGAGAACTCAAATGGATCATGGAATATATGAAGGTAGAGTATGGTATTGATCTTTCTGTCAAGGACTACAAGTCTCAACTCACGGCCTGGGGTCTACGGCACACGCTCACACGACGTGATGCGGCCTTTATTCTGAGACTGCTGAATGACGCAAGGGATCAAGGTTTGGAACAGGTCGTCACCTTCGGAGGACGCCCTCGACGACGAGAGGATATCATCAAATATATCCAGCGAAACGAGAAAATCATGGATGAGGCCCAGCTCCTCTCTTGCATCTCAGACAAGGATGAAACACCTTCTTATATCAAGCTGAGAGCATTGGAAAGAATTTCTGTCGAAATACCCGTCTCAGGTCCGAGCAGTGGCACTGTCGACACTATTCCCGACTTCTCCGGGACGAACATCCCATATGAAGGTATTTACGTCAATACCGATGACTGCAGATCAATCGATTCTGGATACGAGACCGGACCACCTTCTGAAGTGAATATACGGGGGAATTTCGCCTTGTCTATGAATGCATACGAAACTCCGCCCTTGTCTCCCAGTAGCGACGACGCAGTTTTGGCCCCCGAAGATGCGACAAAGGCCAGCCCCAGTCCAGGAGTGGGGGGTTTAAAGGGAAAAGGACTTCAACCCTCTCTGGTTAATAGGGACGCAAGTTCGATGAGGCTCGTACCACCTCCAAATTCGGCCCATGGACAGTCAATTACGGCGAGCCATGGCGATCCCGCTCTGCCAAGCATCCAGATACCTTCCTGGATTGAGCAGACGTTTGGTTCATCCGGCCAGCCTGGGATGCAGGAGGACACCGTTAATCAGTGGTTCGTGGACTTTACTCACGCCGCTTTGTCCGTAACGCCGGCAGTCGTGGCCGAGGATGACCTCGATGTCGGTTCGGGATTTCCCTCTTGCCCCTTGTATCAGCCGTCTCATAGTCTCCAACTCGACGACGGAAGCCTTTCCGCGAACTTCGTACAGAACTCCATGCTCTGGTTGATCTGCGATGGACAGGATGGCGCTATCTTTTCCTTGAAGAGCGAGTTCTACTTGAACAGTGCTATGTTTGCCTATCTGTTCATGCTTAAAGATCGAGATTCACGTGGAGAAGAATGCCTGGCTGCGCTCAATGTTCTAGCCCCACTATTCGACTGCTATGGTCAACACGATAGACTACGAGATCTACTCACTCGGTGCGATGAGTTAACACAAAACCACTACGGAGCCGACAATCCGTTGACAAAGACTATCCGATTCAGGAAGACAATGCTGGATGTTTCGCGCTGCCCTCCACACGACGTTACTGTGCTTGGAGAAGTTGTGGCGGATATGCGGGTTGCCTTCCTGAACCCCAAGCCAAGTCTGGCGGCTCGGTACAACCTGGCGTGGGCTATGCTCGAAAACGAACTGAAACAGAGCGTAAAGATGCCCTCGCGCTTCGAAGCGGCTCGACAAGAGCTACAAGACCTTTTGCAGCAGTGCGAGCAGCATTTTGGAGCGGATCGCATTGAGACGATAATGGCGGCAGCCACGCTCGCAAGAGCAACCTTTTATGCTGGCAATGCCGACGAGGGAGAGCGCATCTTTGCCCAAACTGTTCTGCCTCGGATACGACGAAACTTTCCTGAAAGTCATCCGTATGCCTGGGAAGCAAAGCATCGACATGCCTTTTTCCTGTTTCAGCTCGCTAAAAACGAGAGTGGCACAAAGAGACTGAATCATTTACAGCTGGCCGAGCAGCTGGAACGAGAGATTGTCATAAATCGGCAACGAGTGCTAGGAGAGACCAGCCCGAAATCAATGAATTCATTCCAGATGCTCAAGGCCATATTGAAAGCACAAGGCAAGTACCGCGAAGCCGGAAGTTTATGGGAATGGTGCAAGAGGCAGTTGAGGGTATCTAGACCTGAGGAGCCCGAGTCATCGAAAAATACGCCCGCCCACGACTTCGAAGCAGCAGACCACCCGATCCCTCCAGTGGCTTCAGAGACAATCTAGGATACTGTGATAACTTCGGGAGAGGCTCTTCAGCCGAGAATCATCGACGATTCACCCGATCAGCAAAAGAACCTTGGAGACTGACATCTTGCCTGCCGACTGGGTTTGGGTCACAGCGGCGGGACTTAAGGAGAGCAGGGTATCAGCTTCCTTCGCCTTCTCTCCTACATTGAAAACGTTGACATTGGACTGCTGGGTATGCGTCGTGGAAGTTCTTTAGTGAAAGTCCAGTTGAAAGACCAGGTCGAACAAGATGGCGGCGAGGTCTGCTGCGGCGAAAGGTACCAACCAGAGCGGGAGGGACCCCTGGCAAGTGAAACCGACAGAGATTGCCGATCGCGCACTGGAATTCCCGCCAAAAATGGAGGCGAAAGCTGGGTTCAAGAACGGCTGCGTTCGGTGGTCAAGGGGTGCTTGCTTGCTGCTCGTCATTCCCGGCCGCGATATTCATATTCAGGTGGCTTTGAACGCATAGGCTACCGAAATGCCAGCCTTTTGCAAGAAGGTGCCTTGAACAGCTCTGGACAGTACTGTAGATCGCTAGAGAGGCCCAGATCAAAGCCCTCGGTGTGTGTATGTATTCGCACACGGAGTGGCTCAGCGAGCGAGCGAGCGGCGCTTCAGTATCCTATGTGATGCTCGGCCAAAAGGTCGGTTTTGCAAAGCTCAGGTTAGGATATCCCAAAGCGGTCCTTCGCTCACTCACTCACCCTCTAGCATCAACACGTGAATGGCAATTATGTAGGTTTTTTCGTTCTCGAGTAATCTAGGTACTGTACAGTAGTACCTACCTACCTAACCTATCTGATCTGTGTGCCTGCCTTAGGTTACCTACAGTGCCTGTGTAGCCAGCCTTGCCCAGCCTTGACACCCCTTGACGCCCCTTGACTTGGTTTTCGTCGGGAAGAGGATCTCGTTCTTGTCTCGCTCGGCCTCGCCTCGCCTCGCTCTGCCTCAACCCGTAAGCGGTACTTCTAGTCACTTAAGGTGAGGTGAGGTGAGATGAGGTTGACCGATTCCCTTATCTCTCGAGGAACCTTAGGGTGAGCTATCACGGTATACTATTCCCAGTTCAGTATGGAATACTGCGGTATCAATCGTCAAGTGCTTCAAAGGCCGTTCAGTCTCTGCGACGGGGTGCCGCACCCTTCTCTTGTCATTAACCAAGTCAGTCTTAGTCTCGTCAGGTGAGGGATAACATTCACGAAAGAGGAGTTGCAAGTTGGGTATCTTATTAGCTGTCGCCAGCGCTCACGTTTAACCTTTCAAGCCGAAGTATTACCAGCGTCACCACGACTCAATGCTGATACATGCCTGAACACCTGCCAGAGCGTCCCATATCGTTCCCGAAAAGTCCCAGATAATCAATACGCGAGATGGGAAGCACATCGCTCACTCAGAGAACCTTCAAGCAAAGTGCTTAACCTTGCCATATAAATAAGGCGGGTCTCGTCAGAGCACCGTCGCAGTCCGCGATTTGCAGACCCGTGTATCAAACTTTGGTCGTCTTTACCACCCTGGTATCAATGCCATGTCCCCAGCCATAAAATCTACAGTCCTCACCATACCAGCATCCATTCTCGTCCGGCTTGTTCTGCGGGCAGCGATGGCCATAAATACACTCAGCGTCGGCACAGTCCATCTTGTAGTAACAAGGAGTCATGCGCGCAACTTCCCGCAGAACATTCCGCTCGGCCTTGGAAAGAGGGTAGGTATGTGAGTGGGAGCAGTTGTTTGTGGTGCAATACGAGGAACCTTGGAGGTAAAAAATGTTGCAAAGCTTGAGTTTCTTGATACGCTGAATCTCATGGTTGGGGATGGAGTTGTCGACTTTGTCAATGCGTTGACCGTGGCGATTTCGGTCGATGGTTCTAGTGGATGGCTTGGAAGCGGGCGGGGCGGATTCAGGACTCTTGAGCGAATTCGGAGTCGAAGTTCGCGTGGTGCTTGGAGGTTTCGAAGCAGGTGGCGTAGGTTGGGCGGTCATGATGGCCCAGGTCACTGCCGGAGTGCTTGAACCAGAAGCGGTTCCGGTTGTGCCGTTTGATTCGACGCGCGAAAGAGCAGGGAGGGTTGCAGTAACGGCCTGCAACGGGCCCTTGGGCATGGCAGGTGCGGCAGCCAACTTTGTGGTCCGGAAGACATTTTCAAATTTTATGGTCTTCAAAGTCTCCTTCAACATGGCCAGGTCTCTTTCCAAGGGGACAGCTTCCAGGAGGGTGATGTGGTTGATCACAAAGGGGTCTTTTATCGTTCCTTCGAGCAGCTTGGCATATTGGCTGTTGTTGGAGCACCCAAGTATGACCTGGTGACAATGACAGTCGTAGAGGCTGACTTTAAACTGGTCAGTCACTTTTTCTCGGGTGCTTTCTGGTCGCGTTCCGGCGTCGACAAAATCCAGAAGGAGCTGAGTGCTATTCATGCCACGCACAAACTCGTCGAATACAGCCTGTTTCTCGATGACTTTCAGCTTGGCCAGGTGTTCGGACAATGTTTTAAAATTTGCGTAAATCTTGGTGACGATCTTGGGGGAGTCCAGGTGGTGAAGGTGTTCGGCGATGAAGGCTGTGACATTGTCGAAAATCATATTTGCCGCCTCTTTACCACCATCCTCACCCTTTGACAACAACTCTCTTGTGAAAACCATGCTGTCGCCATCGAGGAGAACTGAAACGAAGGAGTTTCGATCCTGCAGACACGGTTAGCTACCTCTTTTCGAATCACCTGGGTATTGAATGGTGTACCATGACAAGCTTCACTGCGGACAGTTGATCGCGTAGGGCTTGTTCGCGGATATGGCCGTCTCTGTTATATTGGGCTTCTCTGCTGTGATCAAGCTGCAGGCGATCAAATTGGTTCTGAGCGGTTTCAAGCTGGTACATCAAATCCTAGGTCGCCGTTAGAGGTGGACGGCTCTGGAATGCTTCACCAGGCCGGCGTTACCTCGATCAACTGGTTCTTGTCTTCTTCAAGATTCCTGAGACGCTTGTGGCGCTCCCGAAACGACATCTGGCTCGTGATACCGCCCATGTCGCCGATGGCACGGCTGGATCTGAAGGAGCCATTGCGGGAAGCGTAGTCTGGGCTGGAATTCATGAGAGGATGGTCAAATGTGGGTGAAAATGGGTCGAAGCGAGCCATGTCGGGCATTGAGCGAGTGAAATAGGGCGGGTTTGACGGCAGACCGGAGAGAGTTGTGAGACAAGAGACAAAGGACAAGAAACAAGAGGTGAGGTGGTGGGTTTTAATTTGACGGCTTGTTGGACTGCTGGCGGTGAAGTACTGAGAATGAGGCGCACACATGATATGCAGCCGCGCACCCACGCACAGGCAACTTTTTTCTTACAGAACCTGGGGTTTGCCTTTGGACGCGTTGCAGGTGGGTACCGACAGGGCGCTTTTACTGGCAGAGGCGGCGCCAGAAGGGCCACGACGGCCTCTAGCGTGTCCCGCGGCTGCAGCGTCACCAGCGTTGGGCGGCTACGACGCAGCAGCAGAGCCTTGCCCGGATCGGGTGGTAGACGAGCCACTTGGAAAATCGAAACTCTGTCTTTTTGCATAGCAATTGCCAACATCGGATTGATCCCATCTGCACCCCTCTCTTTCTTTGTCTACCTGTCTGCTGTGTCGCAACTATGGGTCGCTTCTTGGATCTGGCTCTTCTGCTCTTTGGCTTCCAGGCCGCAGGCGTCTTCGCCCAGGCTGACATTGTGAGCTGCAATGCCCTTCTGGTGGTGTTTGGAATTTTAGCTAATAGGACTATTTTCAGGAGGTCGAAGAGGAGATCGAGAATCCATCGACGAGCCCGGCCCTTGCCGTCTCGGTCGAAGCGACATTCCCCGACGCTGAGATCTTTGGCATCAAGATCACAAACGGGAAGCCATACGAATCGCGCCTCTCTTTCCTCAATGAAGAGCCCGACCCGGTCACGGTGCAGTTTGTGGGCGGGAGCTTGTGGACATTCGAGGGAAACCCGGCGAACCCTACTGCACGCATCGTCCGCAACTTGACCACGGCTCAGTATGCCGTCGAGATCCCGCCCGGCGAGAAGCAGACCCTCCCATATCGTTTCCAGACCAACCTCCACCCGCAGGATTTGAGGCTCAACCTGGCAGCTGTGATTAGCTCGCAGAACACCTATTACACCCTGAACGCCTTCAACGGGACAGTCACTGTCGTGGAGCCCGACGCCAGTATTTTCGACCCGCAACTGTAAGCTTCTGAAGCTACCGTGTCTTGGTCTGTCACTAACTCCGCACCTAGTCTCTTCCTCTACTTCTTCCTGCTTGCCTGCGCCGTCGGAGTCGGCTACTTCTTCTACAACATCTGGATCGTCCCCTACTTCCCCAAGCAGCGTAAGGTCGCCAAAGGTGGCAAGAGAGCCGACATGGCCAAGAAAGCCGACACTGGAGTCACATCTGACTCTGAAGGCCCTGCCGTCTCCACCGGCAAGGCATACAATGAGGATTGGATACCAACTCACCATATCCAACGTCCCGAAGCACGACGAGTCAAGAGCGGCGGACGACCTAAGAGTCGTGGCAAGCCTGAATAGGAGTTGGACTCGAATGACGGGTATAAAAACACAGTCGAGCAAAAAGGCGAAATTGCGCCGCCACCTGTTCGACCGCGCAACCAGTCTGGGATAGGATCCCACTCCCGAGGTTCGGAGGCGTCTCTATGCCCTGATATAACACGAAGATGGCAGCCATGCATGGAGGTTGAGCATGTGGGATCGAAAAAGCCATGCTTGCTCGACGAGCTCTCTACTTGGCTTCAATCTATCCGTTTGTATTATTATCATCTCCTCAGATTTGGCTAGGGCAAGCAAGGACTGTAGAAAAGTAGGGAAAAGCCAGTTGAAACGGGCGCGTTTGGCAGGGGTTTCGGAGCAGACCTTGTACCTGCCCTCAGACAAGCCTGCAGAGCTTGCTTCATCTGGACTTACCAAACATGCAAGCTAGCAGAAGGAGAGGAAGAAGTACACACAAAATCAATTAGGATCAGAAATCTGAAATCAGAAAATGTTACAAACATCGTGCATGACGCGACACTGCCGTCTAACCGACATTCCATGCCCCAGACATTTGCTTGCAACTGATCATACTCTACTAGGTAGAGTATCCAGGATTCATACAAGCAGCCAGTCCAAGAAAGCATTGCGGTAAAGAAGACCGGATTGGAAATCGAGGAATTCCTCTTACCACCGTGACCAACCCGGTCGCGTACACACTCACCATCACGAAGCGGGCAAGACAGGCATAGACAATACAGTACCGATCAGTCGCCCGAGTTGTACAACATGCATGGAGAGGTACACACACATTATGTACACAGTAGGTTCTGTATGTAGTCAAGGCTGGCTGGCTGGTCTCCGTGTCCATTCTCTCTTCCGACAAGACGAAGACGAGACAAGATTTCTCGCAACCTTCTCTGCATGTCTATAGACCACTGTAACCACATCTACAGTTACATACAAGGTCTGTCTGTTGTCCGTACTCGTACATGCTACGGCCGTGCCGTGCCCTTCCCCTTTGAGGGCTTGCTCCCCTCCTTACTTGCTTACAGTAATCAATCAAAAATCAATCAATCAATCGCCCATAATGTCGTCGTCATCGGCGAGAACTTCCTCGGCCTGCTGCTCCTCGGCTTCGTCATGCCGATCTTGATCCTCGATCTCATCATCCTCTTCCTTCAGATCCCTCTGCTGTTGAGCTTCCTCTTCGTCAAGCTCTTGCTCGTCGGGCGCGTCGGGATCGTCAATGTCGTCGAATTCGTCGTCCCTGTTGACGGTCTTCCCACTAGCTTCCGGAGTCTTTGCTTTCTTTCCTGCTTTCTTGGCGGGCGCTTTCCCCTTCTTCGTCTTCTTGTTGCTTTCAAGGTATCCGACCAGGGTTGAATAATTCTTGCCGAGCTTGCTTCGGTTCAGGAGTAGTCGTTGTTTGACGCCTTTGTCATCCTTGATTGCACCACCCAAGACCGCGAAGATGACCTTCGACGTGAGTTCGCAGAGAGACTGTTCCGCCAGCAAGGCAGCCTGCTTTTTCGTATTCTTGCTCTTCTTGCCTTGCTCGGTGTCTTCGTCTGCACTCTCATCACCTTCGTCGGCCTCGGAATCGCGAGCCTCATCATCCTCCGAATCTTCAGGTGGCCTTTCAATCTCCTCCTGCGTCTGGCCCTCTCCAACCGCCTTGTTCCCTTTACCGCTTTTCTTCTCCTCGCCGCTTATGATATCGATCTTCCGGTGCGTCCTCTTCGCGAAAGATTTCTCGATCTTCTCAAATGTAATTAGGACTTCGCTGACAATCTTGTCTGGTATCTGCGTGATTAAGCTCCGCAATACTATTTCAACTTCGTCATCCAGCTCGCCTTCGTCAGGTGCCATGGCCTGAATCGTCGAAAACAGTGCGAAGAGTTCCAGGACGCTCAGGATCGCCTGATACCGCACCGGATCTAGCGGCGCCCTCATCTGAATAATCGGTCCCACGTGTTCCACAAAATTAGCCCGGGTCACGGCCAATTCTCTCAGCGAGGTGGCGGATAGTTGGGCCTCATCTTGGTCAGCAATGGCTTGTTTCATCCCGAACACTTTCCAGCGAAAATAGAGGGAGAAGAGCTCCATCACAGCAGTGCAGAGCTGATCTTCTAGTTCGGCGAAGGTGGCCGTAGTGTCTTCGTCTGGTTTACCGCGTTGGAGGAGTCGAAAGAGGAGGTTAAGAAGGGTTTGTTGAGTGGTGGCTTTGCCCTTTTCTTTACCTGAGGGGCCAGAGGGTAGTTTGCCTTCGACGACGTGGCTGCAGTCGTGCACACCGGCAAGCTCGGCGAGGCGGACGACAATGTCAACGACTTCGGTCAGCAGCTGTTTGTCGAGCATGCCACGATTTCCCACAGCTTTGTTCCGGAGAAGATTGGCCAGTGCGGTAACCAATTCGGTCCAGATTTCCTGCACCTTTGCATCAGCAGCTTCTTTGCTCTGTTCATAGCTTCGAGCATTTCTAAATGCAGCGCTGGCGGCAGCGAGGACTTGCTTGTCCGAGTGCGAGGTAAACTGTTTGCTGATAGCGTCAAGGATGGCAGAGTACGTGGCCTCGCCGCTCTGCAGGTCACTGATCAAACCGATGTCAAGCAATTGCTCAATGCGCAGAATCGAAGACGCGGCTTGGGGCGTACTACCAAACTTGTTCAGCAGTTGAGGAAGGATGACCGTAAGGTTCTGCGCCGCAGTTTCCTGCCTTTCTCGGATTTGGTCTTTTGTTGCGTTGGTTCTGCGGTTCGTTGATGGCTCCAAGGTGGATTGCAGATATGATTTGACCGCAGCATGTAGCACGTCCAACAAGATCATATCTTCGCCAGTGCTCAGTTTGTAAGCTTGCTGGACCCGATATTCGATGTCGTCGTCGTCGCCTGACGCTGGAATGGACGAATGGTCGTACAGAAGATATCCGGCCAGGCTTTCCCACTGGCGTAACTCTGCCATGTGAGGGAAGATCGACTGGGTAGCCAAAGTGTAGCGTGAATCAGATACTGTGTTCAATGGTAGAGATTGACTGGCCTCTTCCAGAGATTCGTCGTCATTATCGTAGCCAGCGAGGATGGAGCCTAGACATTTGAACTTAATCCATGATCGGTTGGGTATCTTGAAATCCTCCACGTCAGCCGACTCCGGCACTGCAGCCGTGTATTGAGCTTGGTCGAAGTCCTCGATCGTGGCCGCGTAGAGATCCTCCAGGTTGGACACGAAGAACTTGGCAACAGCTCTTCTGATTGCTGGCTCGCTGTCGAAGATTAGTCGTCCAATGGTGTCAATATCATCAGGCTCCAGCAACTCCGCGTCACGAAGCCGGTCCAGAAGCTCAATTGCCTCTGCCCGCACATTGATATGTGCATCCCTTGCGCCCATTTCAACCAGCCTTGAGCGGAAGCGGTCGGTAAAGGCTCTCAAAGCGGCAATATTGCGCTTATTGGCGAACAGTCTCTTCAGCTGTTTGATATCCTCGAGCCTGGTGGACGCACTCGTATCGTTGAGCACCCATCCCAAGTAACGCAAGTACTGGCCTTCGAGGAACATTTTGCGGTAGATCACAATCCAATCACCCAGTGCTGCGACGCAAGGAGCACGAATTCTCTCTTCGACGTCTCGGTATCGATGCACATAAACCGTGTCAAAGGCATCCTTCAGTTGTGCGTCGATCGCCTCCAGGTTCGCCTTCGCAGCTTCCTGGCTCTTCTCAATGCTCTTTATCCGTGCCTTATTGGCGTTCCTTTTCTTCTTCTCAGCATCAAGTTGGTTCTTCAGCGTTGCCATGGTATCTTGAATCTCCTTCGCGACCTCACAGAGAGCAGTAGTCATGGCCAACGAAATGATAGTGGCTGTATGCCTGAACGACTTGTAGTTGGCACCAGACATGGTGGCAACCCAGACGTGGATGTTGTCATAGATCTCAGGCTGCTCGTAAAATGCCGAGGACGCGTGTAATGACTTGATGATGGCCGCAAAGAATTCTTCCAATACATCCCGGAAACCAGCATACTGTTTCTGTTTGGACGCGAGAGGATAATCGGAAGCCTTCTGCTGCTCGTACTCTTGAAGCACATCGCCAAGCTTGTTGGGTACTGAATCTAGATCTTCGATATCCTGTGTTTCAACCTCAGAGTTGCATCCGACACATTGCAGGATGAAATTGACCAAGTCTCGTAATGCTGCAACGCTGTCCTTCTGCACCGATTCAAACCAGACCGAGGCGGCATCTTCGGGCGACTGACCCTTTCCAAAAACTTCTGCGTAGAGTCCTTTTTGCTGCGCCTGGCTCGGTCGAGCACGCGCCTTCTGTGCTTTTGCTTTCGATGCCTTCGCAGCAGGCTTCCTCCGAATGTTGGCTGAGCGAATGGCTAAAGTCGTGCTGTGACCGGTCGTCGTCTTTGCTCGCTTAGCGGCCGGCTTTGCAGGAGTTGCTTTGGATCTTTTCGCACGTCGGTGTTCTTTCAATTCTTCCTCATCGGGCTCATCCTCTTCTTCATCCTCGTCATCGCTGTCGTCTTCGGATGTATCGTCCTGCCCTTCTTCCTCTTCGTTCTCCGCAGTGACATCGTATGCTCGTTTCCGCTTCGACGCACCGTTTGTCAGGGCACTGCCGGCGTGATGCTCCTGAGAGAAGACTGCTGGTTGTCTCACCGCTCTTCCGGACTTGCGACGAGATGCGGGGGAGGTATGGGGCGTATTGGTGTCCAACTCCATTGTGCGTAGGGAGGATGTTGGCTGAGGGCGACAGTCTAGAAATCGCGACGCGTTCCCTTAGCGATCGTCCAGAGGGATAGGGACCATAGGCGAATGAAACTCGGCCCGCAATGCGATAATGATAGCGAAGTCGGCGCAAAATACGCAAAGTAGCTGATCAAGAGAAAGGCGTCGCTGGATATTCAGAGATCCCAACGAGGAACCCGCAACAAACGCGTGACGCGAAAATGAAGTGGAGTTGGTACTTAGCTGAGTGGGATTTGCGAGGTGGTTCAAGTTGCGCAATGTCTAAGTTAGTGGGTGCTTGGGCACTTTTAGGGGCCTCTAAGCGGCTCCGGGCAAGAATCCTCCCGCACTCTCCACCTAACCTCTACAGATAGGGCACGGTAACCAGGTCCCTGCTAACCTCGTCGGTGCTCTGATAGTCTCACCTTCAAATCGAGATTTCATGTCTCGGCGCGAAAAGCAGATGCCAGAGCTGTGCGATTGTCACTCTTCCTCATCGTACTGAGGAATGTCTCTCCCGACCTCCCCGTTTGCAGCCTCATCCTCTGCAGCAGGAACAGGAGAGATCATCTTGGCTCTGCTTCCGCCGGGCAGACAGGCCTTGCAGAAATGTACATACCAGTACCCTCTCAAACTCATAGCCCCTGACCCTCACCACTCCAGCGAGCAGAAGCACGTGACAATCGCTTTTCTTCTCACGTACGGCGGCGGTCTTGTGGGCGGAGACAAGATCGATCTGAAGATCGAGCTACAGGATGCTACCAGACTAGTGCTCCTCACCCAAGGCAGTACAAAGATCTTCAAATCTCCAGAGAAGTCCGTGGTCAGCGGTCAAACCCTCAACGTCAGGATCGGCTCTCAGGCTGCTCTCTGCTACTTGCCTGACCCAACTCAGCCTTTTGCGGAAAGCGTCTATGAGCAGAAACAAACGTTTTATGTTCAGCCCGACGGCACAAGCAGCTTACTGGTGCTTGACTGGGTCAGCGAAGGACGGCGCGCCAGAGGAGAGAGCTGGACACTGTGGAGTTGGAAAGGCAAGAACGAGGTCAGAGAACACAACGATCAGAGCAAGGGCAGACTTTTGCTCCGAGATGCAGTAATGTTGCACGGAGAGAATCTCGGCGGCATGGGGCTCGTCGAAAAGTCCAATGATATGGGTATTTTTGGCACGCTAATTGTCTACGGTCCGATCTTCAAGAAACTGGGAGAATTCCTCCTTCAAGAATTTTCCGCTCAGCCTCGAATCGGGGCAAAGAATTGGTATTCAAGCGAAGCCACAGCCCAGGTCAATGGCATCCACCAACCCAAGCAACCCGAGCAGCAAGATGGTCTGTTATGGACGGCTGCACATTTGCGAGGATTTGTGCTGGTGAAATTTGGAGCCAGAGAGATCGATGGCGCCAGGAGGTGGCTGGGAACACTCTTGAGACAGGAAGGCTCGGTCGAGACGGTTTTTGGTCATCAGGCTCTCCTTTGTCTTAGGTGAACTGGAGGCTCCTCTCGATTGGCAAGCTTCAAGAATGCCCATAACCCCAGCCTATTATTGAAATGAGTCGAGCGCGAATCGGGATATCCCCACCAGTACGTCTACCTGTTCTCATTCCATCAGAAACCCGGACAGACCTTCTTAAACATACGACAACCTTCCATATCACCATTACTTCCCCAAGGTAAGGAAGAGACGATCGCCGATATCTCCCAACCCAGGCTTGATCATGCCTCTATCGGTCAGCGCACCGTCGACGCCGCCTGCCCAGAGCTGAGTACCCTCTGGCCATTCTTCAGCCGCGCGGGTCAGACCAGGCACGGCTCCCAGCACGCACAAGAAAATGATTTTCTCCACGCCCCAGTCCCTCAAGCTCTGGATAGCAGCGCAGGCGGTGGCACCTGTGGCACACACAGGGTCGACGATGATGGCCAATTTCGCGACCTGCTCTGGGGATTGAGGAAGGTTGTTATAGTATTCAACGGGCTGCAGGGTCATCTTCTCGCGGAAGAGACCGAGGTGATGGACCGAGACAGGATCGGGAAGTAGTGTCTGAATGCCTACAAAGGGAGTCAGCTTCGGGGCCAGCCTCACCGCAGCAGAGCAGCGCACCTTCGACCATACCGAGCCCACTTCTCAGGATGGGGACAATGGTTACTTTGGAGCAGTCAATGCTCTCGCGAGGATATTCAAACCCTATCGGCGTCACATCCTACAAGTCAATGGTCAGCCTGGATCTCAATCAGCGCCGACGCTCAAGAGTGGGAGGAAATGCAAACTCACTGTTCCGGTGCTATCGAGCTCCAGCTGCGCAAGCGCTTCTGAGCCCAACAGCAAGGAAATTTCGTGCACGAGGGTCTTGGTCTCTCGAGCGTTCCTGCTTTTCGAGCGCAGCTGGCTCAGCTTCGCACGAAGGCACGGATGTTTGGAGATGTGGACATTTGGAGGCAGAGAGGACGCCATATCTATGAATAAAAAGAAAACTGCAGGGAGAAAACGCGCAAGGTTGCGGGCGGAATCAAAGGTTGCAGGGAGGAAATGGCCAGGAATGAGTGAGGAGGATGATGTAGCATGCGCCGCGTTGTCTTTATCTCTGGCAAAGTCCGAGCACCAAACGTTGAGCAGGATGGAGGTGGGCCGGGCCTCATAGGCTCCTTGTGATCAGCGATACTACCTCGTCCTGTGTAGTTCTAATCGCCAGCGATTTCCATCCCATTTCACCCTGAAGATATTTCGCGTTTAGAATTTGACTTTCGCTACTCACTGCGCGAGGTCATGGGAATCCCAGAATGCATTGTATCAAAAGTTTCGAAGTCAATTCGCGTCGGTGCACATTTCGGTCGAGTTCCGCAGCTCACAAAGAGGTGAGGGGAGGGGGAGGTGGGGTAAACGACCCACAGCTGCTACGGCACAGCACAGGCATGTATCCTTGGCTACGGTGCAGCGGTACTCGTCGAGAGGTACCGGTAGAGCAATAACGGGACTGGGTTCTTTTTCAGCTTCATCGGTCAACTTGTGATTATCACGCTGCTCACCTTAAATCTTCATCTTCACTAATTACCACTCAAGCCTCGAGATAGCGCTCCGTGATGAAAGTCATACCATTGTCCCTGCATCAGCGGTTGCCCCTACGTTGAACCTCGCCCTTTGCGTTGCTCAACATCTTCAGTCAGCTTCGTAGGTAACGCTTGTCGAAGAAGATCCAGACGAAACGCGTTGCAAGAATGCTCCGCTATACGGGATGTCTGACGACTGAAACTTAAACGTGCTAAGCATTAATATGTCGACTACCTCATTATGCGGAGCTCCTTCCCGCCCTATTTCAACGTCCAACAGACTATCCAGACCTCTCGAACCTGCATCTAGTAGGAAGCAGGACAAATCCGACTTGCGGACCGCGTGAAGAAACCTCGGCGCGCAATTGCCTTCACGCCATAAAGGGTACCCTCATCCATGTCAGTCGCACCCGCATCATATCTCCCTGTCAAATTTTCTTTTCCATCCGCCGACCGACATTGCAATAACTTGACAGCTTGATGACCTACTTCGCCCTTGTTCCGAAATACATACGTGGTTGCAGCTCTTTTGGGCTTGACGTTGGAGACAAAGGTGGCGTTAAACCCCCGTTGAAGGATATCGACTGCCGTCTCTCGTGAGGAATCTTGGATAATCCATTACCAATTTTTGGCTTCCTTGCTCTCTGGAAACTTCTCCACTCCGAATTGGCCGATTCGACATGTTCTTGGTCTTTCCACAAAGCAATACCATGGTGTAACTCCTTCTTCGAAGCATCATCATAAAACCCAGGGAAGAGTATGAGTCGTTCTTCGGACTGAAGAGAGGTGTCCCCGAAGTCCTCCCAGAATCCCCAGTTCCACTCTGAGGGATGATCATTATCGGAAATGACGACCTTGATGTCGCCATCAACATATTGAATCTCCCCCCAAAGATCCGCCGCACTTTGGAAAATGTCCTTGGTTCGGGAGGCGAGACTCGTCCCACCATCCTGGCACATGAAAGACAGCTTTCTCACGACGCTGCGGCTCGCAGTTGATGCCCATCCACGCAGCACGGTCTTCCGCTCGTCTGCTGAATGTGTCGCCAAGAACAGTGCGTGTATGAAAGATCTGGTTCTCGTGTCATTCCCAAAATACTTCCTCAGAATCTCCTGCACAAAGGCACTCTCCTTCGAATCAGCAAGGTAGCAGGGCTGGAAAACTGTCTTCGTGAGCTCGTTGGAGATCACGTTCATGGCCACTGCGACGCGCATAAGTTTCGCCGACTTCGAATTATATGGGGCGAATCCGAAAGCGTTCTTGAGGCCTAGAACGCCTTTCTCCCAGGCTTCGTGCATCTAATCGACATCGTGTCAGATCGGGAACCAAAGGCCGCGATGCACTTACACTGAGGAAATCATCAGGAAGGTCATCGGAAAAGCAGTCGTTCACCGACTTGACAAGTTCCCTGAAGAATGCTTCAATCTTGGCTGCTCTGTTGTGATAACCGGAGTCAACTCGCGCTCGAATATGGAAACACCAAAGACATGTCAACAAGAGGGGAAAAGGTAAATCAGGCTTACAGGTCTTCGACACCCAGCGGGCGAAGGATTGAAAGAGGAGATTTCCACTGTGCCAATTCTTGATGTGCAACCTGAAGCTGGGCCTTCGTAAGTTGTACCTCGCCTTTCGCACGGTCGTGTTCATTGCTTAACGAAGCTATCTCAGACAGATGATTTTGCAGCTCCCCCTTCACCTTCTGCATCTCTGCCGAATGCGCTTTCCCCAGTTGTTTTTTTTCCTCATTCCATTTGTCCGTCAATTTTTGCATGTCCTGTTGCAACTGGCCGGTCTTTGCGAAGACATCCCCCAGTTCGAGCTTTCGAGTGTTTTCGAGAACATTGATATGCTTGTCTTTGCTTTCAATCTTGAGTTTGATGGCCTCAAGCGCACTGATAGCATCATCCCGCTGGCGACTGACACGTTCAAAGTCGGCATATTCGGGTTCATGGTCCGAAATGTCCTTCAGACAATCCACGAGCCGTTTGAAAACATTGTGCGCTTGTTTCTTTTTCGGGATCACCGGGGTTGGCGAAGTTGCACTTGGAACCGTGGATCTAGTTGTGCCAGAACCAGTGCCAGTGCCACTGCTGCTGCTGCTGCTGCTGCCGGTCGTAGCGGTGGTGGTCGCTGAAGACGTTGATATGGTTGAGTGTGACGACATGTTCGTCGCCGCCGGGTGGGAATCCAAGTCCCCGTGATCAAACTACCTAGACGTATCTACCCTAGGGTACTGTACGAGGGAGTAAGAGAAACAGAACTGTGGACACTCAATTCATGACCTTTCGGGCCTGAACTGGGAGTACAAGGCTCAAATATCCCCACGACCTGCGCCAGACACCGCCCACCCAAAATCATTGCAAGCCATTTCGAATCCAAGCCTGATTCGTTGCCCACCCCTTCGAGAGCCGCTTCCCGTCCATAATCGTAATCCTGGTCCCAGTCGTGCCAGTGAGCGAAATGCTGCACATCAGTTCCGCTTGATTCCAGTGCATTGAATGAAATATCCTCCAATCAGCCTCTCTTCTTTGGCAGAAATCGCTTGGACTGGACTGGCGTGGCCTCAGCTTGTCCTTTGCGCGAACCGTGCAGGGCTTTCATGCGAACAGGGACAAAAAAGATATCGGACGAACTGTTGCCATGTGTGGCATTTATTCATTGGTTACACAGGATGGAACATCCCCGCACAATGTTGCATGATACTGTGGACATTAGGTGGGTGCGAGTTCTTACCTACAGTTAGGTGGCTGCGACCCTTGTCGCGTCTGTGTGTGTAAGGATCAAGGCAGAATGCTCGATGCTAAGTATGTAGTATGTATGCTGGCTGACATGTGATATGTGACATGCATGGCGAGGCGCTGACAGTTTGTCTGATTCACTTGAGGCCGGGACCCATGTCGGCTTTCTCCTCTGAGACGTATTATGTACTTGAGCCAGTGAGACCGGTTCAAAGCAAGGGGGAAGGGGAAGCGAGAATAACACCTTCCATTGTGTGAAGAATTCAAGAGAGAGCCCCGTCATAATTATTCATTTCGAAGACATACTGACTAGACCATTGGACAGAAGGATAATCAAATACGAGGACCAAGTACTCCCAACTGTAGAGAAGAGAGGGCCAGCCTCACACTGCCAAAAAACACAAATCCGTTCACTTTCTGTCTGATACCGCCGTCTGAGTGAAGACCCGCAAACGTGAAATTCATTGGAAATGTCCATTGTATGGTAAGTGACTCTCATCACAGCCCGCTGCGAATGTATACGACCCATATGGCAGCATGGGATTCCACTCCGTTCCCGAGAAATCCATACTGCCTGTGTATGACGGTTGCTGCTGGGTCGAGTGCGGTGGTGTGGACATCATACAGTTCAACTGCGACTCCACGACGGCTCTGCGAAGCTCGCAGTATCGTTTGGCCAGCTCTGGAAGCTTGACGGTTTTCAGGTGGCGCATCGCTTCTGTGAAAGTCTTCCCACTCTTCGGCAACAACTTTGTCCAACTGCTACGGTGAGGATCTCACACACACGACAGACTGGGGAAGAGGGGGAACAAACTTACTATGTCTCGGAAATCTCTTGGCCTAGGACAAACAGGACACCCTCGCCCAGCGCCTTCTCCAGGTTTTTATACCTCGAGCCGGCGTCGAGCATTTCTTTGACCACAGCTTCGACTTGATCGCACTGATAGTTTGCTGCATCCAGAGCGTGTAGAATTTCGGCTGTTCCTTCTGCGGAAAGGCCCCGATGACGAGCCTGTAACTCCAACAGAAGGATACAAAGATGTCTACGCACCATTCGTGACTATGCATCGTCACGTTTGGTCTGGATGTAGCAACCCACGATCTGGGCTTGAGGGGCAATGGACCCTAAGCTGTACGTTGCCGGCCGCACCCAGAAGCTCTCCGGATAGGCTGTCCAACTGTCGAAGTTCTGGCTCAGAAGGTTCAAGGTGTCGTGGTCGGGCTGGTGGAAGTCGAAGATTTTGACCAGGCGGTTTCGATCCTTCTCACCTCGCTCTTTGATGTGATATCTCACCCGTTTTGAAACGTCTTCATCTTGAGCGAGGAGATCATGAATTTCGCCGAGCAAGTGGTTGATGTAAGTGGCTTTCTGTGAGTCTGTCAAAATTACACCTCAAAATTAGAAGAATGGCGCCTAAGAAATACCTCGTCGGGGGTCCCCGTCAGACCGCCTGGCACGCTCAGGTAGGCCGCCATGAGGAGAGAACTGTTGGGCTCAATGGAACATGACGAGCTGTTATAAACCGTGTGAGATGAGAGTGAGCCCAAGGCATAAACACACGGTGAAAGTTGGGTAGGTGACATCTCGAATCTTTGAGATGATTCGGTGCTCCGCGAGAGCGCCTCCGTTTCTTTGGCAAACGAGGCTGCTTACGAGTAGCTGCACGGAACTCTCTCTGTCGTTCTTGCCCTCTCGCCTGTTTTGTCCTCCTCGTTCATTGGTAGACTCGGTGACTCGTCAGTTGCAGAACCCCTGTCAAAACGTCACAGTGCACGCGATCACGCCAAGATCTGTCAGAGAGGTGCAACAGAGGCAAGAGCGGGCTCCGTAACTATCGAACATGAGAAGGGATTGCAAAGGTGGTTTCCAAGTTGGGAACAGACTACACAGGACGCTGTCTCGTACTGGACTCTTCGGACCTTCATCGTTGTGGTAGGTCGGCTTTGGTCGGGAAGCAAGTCGGAGAGACTCGAGCGGCAACAGCGGTTTGGTCTCACGCTAAAATGCCGTCCGTCAATTTAGCGCGGACCTCGTATTCCAACACACGTCATCCCTTGACCGGTTAAGTGGAGTTTCGAGGTGCTAGCGAGGCCCGAGGGGGCGCCTAACTATACTTAGTTAGTTGGAAGCGCCAAGAATCACTTACCACAAAAAGAACAGGACCTAAAATACAATTCAGGTTGACCAGAAACATGTGTAACATCGACACCTAATTATTCGTACCTCGACAATATATTCTGTGGAATATGTCCGGTGGTACTTGCGCTGCGAAGAGGCTCGATTGTATGGCTCTTTCCGATGGGTATTATGTACCGCCTAGGCCATTCTGCCCCTCTGTGCCCTACAGAAATAGTCTGCAGCCTGACGGTCCCCTGCAGCGCATCAAATGCAAGCATGTCCCAGACATGCAGGAAGCAGGCATTGAGTTGGTTCTTCTGTTCTGTCAACGAATACAGCCGAACGGGGCAAGTCGACTGCGAGATTGGAGTCGTGATAACTCCAGGCATCTAGCCCTCCAATGAACGGACAATTTCACCAGCCGACAAATCCAATTGGCAAATCCAGCGATGCCTGCAACCGCCGCAGACGCTTCGGAAGCTCGTCCCCAACCGACTACTGCTGTTAAGAAGCGGATGTCGTGGCACGCGAAGGGACCCCTGAGGCCTCGTATTCCAGGCAACTACACGCCCATCCTGAACATGGATGCATCGCATGGAGCTTTCGAGTTCTGCAGACAGTCCCATGCAAGCCGGACTCACATTAAGACTGCTTCACTCGCCTCTGAATGCCCACAGGTCATTCTATACCCCATTGACTGTCACAGTGGTCCAGTGTCCTCACTGTCTTTGATATTGACACCGAAACCCAATCATGGCCCCAGTCGCTGGTACTTGGTCACGGAGGAACAAACTCCTTCGCCGTTTTTACGAGCCTTTGGTTTTGCTGTTTGCTTTGGATCGAGTTCAGGGCGACCATGTGTACCACGATAGCAACCGGCTACCTCTGGACGAGATGACAACCAAGGAACTCCGCAGACGCTTCTTAAACTCACTGTCCTATATCTGTGACTACCAAAAGGGTGGTGACACTATAACGGCGATAGGTGCGGCAACGGGCCCTGGGTACTATGTCGCAGGCAACAAAACGCCTCAGGAGAAAGTCCGAACTTTTCTGAAGCTTGTCTTCTCTCGACTCGAGAAAATGTACAATGTAGAATCTGGAGAACGTTTGAAGATGGAAAGGGAGCTTCTGGAGTTATGTGCCAGCTTCAGCGAGCAACGGATCCAAACGTACTGGAGATTTCTGCAACTTTCAATGGCAGAGTGCGGCGATGGCCTGCAGGACGAGCCCACCGGTGCGGGTGAGTTTCTTGAGACCCCGAATGACTTAGCCTACGGCAGTTGGCGAGAGATTTTAATCCCAGGGTGTAAACAGAGATTCGAAAGTTGACTCAACAATTTGAAAACGCTAGCACGAGACTCGTCGATCTCTGCCAATACTGTTACAATCTCATGAGATCTACAGACATGGAATTCATCAGGCAGAGAGTTGAAAGAAGTGCCCGTTACGGAACCACGAGATGCCCGTTCACCGAAGCGAAACACTATATTGGCCGTCTAGCATTTCATGTCAAGAATGTGAAGGTCCTTGTCGCCGCAGCCGAGCGTCTCCCTGGGCTTGTCTCGTCGGATCCTGAAGTTTTCCTGGTCGAAAGTCCACAGGCAATAGTTCTACCGCCCTCTGATCGCTCAGGTCTCCTGCTCGCCAACATCGCTCGCCGGATGGTGCACCCCGAGCAAGATGCCCTCCTCACTGAGATCCAATCCAGCCTCGAAAACTTGAACCACCAATTCCATGTCGAACAGACTGTTCAAGAAAAGTATCTTGAGAAGAAGTTCAAGGCTCGTGTGCACGCGGAGCTCATTGTTCTGGAGCACTTCTACGAACGAAGAGAAACTCTCCAGTACTTGGACAACGATCCGTTTATTGCGTGTAGCAAACCGGCTTGCTACTGCTGCTCATTGTATTTCTTGGAGCACCCGGCCAACGTCGAACCGCCAGCCACTCACCAGAAGATATATCTCAACTGGCTGCCTCCTACAAGCGTCTCCGGAGTAGAAGATCCGAACTCGACGGTGGCAGCCCACGAAAAGGTGATGCTAAACAAGATGGTCCAAAGGATTCGATCGAGGACCATTGAACAGATCAGAAGTCAGACTGGACGAAGACAGAGGCATTTTGATTCCACCACAGGGGAAACAGCATCCACCCGTGCTGTAGCAGCTTATAAGAACCGGCGACAACCGGAAGAGTTGCTAGTTGTAGAAGGTTGGGATTCACGTTGCGTTTCCAAGATATGTACTAACGATGCCAGATACCCAAGACGACAACCAGGCTAAGAGCGGCGACAGCGAAATTGTGCTGAGCGCCGCGATGAAGAATCTGAAGGTTTCGCTCTCGGTGGCACAGTCGGACGAAGACTCGGATCATGAAGGGGGCGTTAGATTGCTCTAGTGTGCAGGGCAGAGTTCGGAAAGTGGTAAATGTGAAAGACGAAAAGAAAGAAGCAGCCGCTATAGGGCTGCTTTGGAGAGAATTGGAAGGATATGGACACACTTTGGGTTCGAGATTGCGTGAGGACTTTGCCTTAAAGCCATGTTTGAGATCGATTCGAGCATCTGAGAAGCATACGCTTGCTCAGTATCTTTGCGTATACAAGCAGAACATAGAACACAGTGCCTTTGGCATTCCTCAACAACTCGGATACACGGCGGTATCGGGGACTTGGTGTTCAGCCCCATTGCGGCTGCTTCTTTCGTCTTCTCGCGTAAGTGCAGGGAGGCTTGCATGGCCCCTCCCTCGCTATTGGGTGCCACGGCGGCAACCGGTCAATTTTGGCAGGAAGAGAGCATAGAGCTGAATTTCGAAGTGAGGCAGCCATTGGAACGGCATCATGTCCCGTACCCTGTCGCCGCACGGAATACGAACAGACTTCGGAGGGAGAAGGAAGAAAAGGAAAACCGTGAGGTCGTACCGGGACTCGATGTTTCACTTCATTACTTCCTTCTTTCTCCGACCCCGGACGCTCTTCTTCTCAGCTCCAGCCTCTCTCGCGGTTTTTTTTCCCAGGCACCTTTCAGCAGCCAGCGTGCTCCAGTCCACCTAGTGGTATTCGCAGCTTTGATTATCTACCGCTTTAGCAGAGTGGATTTTCTGTTCCCGCGATTGTCAAGGAATGCAACCGGATCCGTAAATTGTAAGCATACTACTCGATTCGTCGGGATGCCAATGACACACTTGCTGACTGTGAACGTAGATTCAAAGTCAAGATGGTTTCCAGAACCGAGCCGGTGCAACGCCTGCAAGGGGTAGAGGGATCTGCTGTAGACGTAAAGGCCAAAATCTGCAGTGGATACCTTGATGGGCATCCTGGTGCTGATCACAAATCACGTCCTGCCACTCTGATCGTGTTGGAGTTTCGATTTTCCACAACCAGGTTGAATCGCCGTGTGAGAAGAGCCTAGATTGGTGTGAGTTTTGCAGCATGGCACGATAACAATACGCTACTCAATCCGTGGGTGCACGATTTTGCGCCGGACGGCCAGTATATTCTGGTATGTAAGCGAGACACCGTTTCCATATCCTTCCTTCGGAATATACCGAGCACACGGACCCCGGATTTGCCGTTTTCATCAACCTTCTGGCTGTATTTCAGCAGCTGAACGGCATCAAATCCTAAGCGTCCTTCGCTTTGCTGATCCGAGCAACTGTTCGTGATCTCAGCATCTGGATTTCGGTTGTCTTCAACGTTCCGAAGTGTTTAAGTCACTAGGCGCTGACAAGTTGTTTCCAGCGTCCAGATGCAGAAAATCCCAGCCAAATCGTGCCGGAGAAGAAAAATCGCTCATCTGATTCTGCGGAACTCGAAGGTGAGATGGCATTGTTGGGTATGTCGAGATATACGGATCGCTCCTTTGGCCTCCCAAACGGCGTAGTTTGGCACATCAATGAAAGCTCTAAAGCCAAAGAGGGAATGCCCCCTCTTGTCCGGACCGCAATTGTGCTTGGACGGCAGAATGACCAAGACAAATGCGAAATGAAGCTGAGCATCAAACTCACGACGTCTGGACTCTCTTTCGAACGCATGTTTGGGAGTGGTGAGCAACACATGATAATCGATCCTACCTCTCTAATAAACTTGAATCCGGGTGATTTTGATCCGCAGCACCTGGGCAATGTCGATCTTACGACGCTATTCAAGGTTATGGGTTGGAGTCAAGTCCTGACCGAACTGACTGGAGCCACGGAACAACCAAGCCGACATGCTATACAAAGAGCACTTGGCACCATAGCAAGGCAACAAACCCGCGAGGACCAAACTCGAGCAGGAGAGTCCACTCAACCAATTACGCCTGGGGAGTACTTCTTCGCCGAGCTATGGAGCCGTGACTCCCAACCTGCGGCAGACGCCAGCACAGCCATGGCCACTCGGGTATCCAAGGCAGGCCGAGCACTGGATGGCGGGCTGCTTAAAAAATACTTCCCATGGGTGCAAGAAGAACCAGCTCTTCCTTCGACGGTAAGTTAATTTTCGGTGATGTCGTGTCCTCAATTTGCGTTGCTCCTGGAACTTACGCACACCACTCCAGTCTCGAAGTGATCAGTATGCTCTTTGAGAGTATCTCATTCCCGATGCCATATCCTCTAGCCACGAATCAACTGTTTGATTTTCTAACTTCTGCTGGTATAGGACCCGGCGGAAGACACACAGAGGCAGCCTGAACGGAAAAAGATCTGTGCCCTGATGTCAGTTCTCTAAATACCTGATTTCATTTCGAGATTCACTGATATGCAATAGTGGGCTGCAAAGTGGTTCGTCTGGTTGTCAGTCCCCAGAACAGTTGGACGCCCTCTCCAGTGAGGAGACATTTCAGTCGCTGAGAGAATTCTTCGGATTGCCAACTGCATTCGCCGGTTTCCGTCAAAATGATGGTGGCATCTGGCTGCGGGCGAACTCCGATCAAAGCCAAGATCTTGCTTATCTATATCAGACGCCTTTCGACCCTGAATGCTTCTGGTCCCTAGTCCTAGTCACCCGCGAAAATTCGGCGACTGGAGCCGCTGTTTTACACGCGGACAAAGGAACAGATCTGCAGTTGATGCTCCAAGAAGCGCAAAAATATGGCTCAACGGGCTCAAATCCGCTGGTGATACTCGTGCTTCTTTTCATGCAACAGGTACGGAAAACGTCAGTTAAATTTAAAGCAGTGGCTACGAAAATCCACGACATAGATACCGATCTTCTGGCAGCACTGGAATTCGCCAGGACCCATAAGAATGAAATCAAGGTGTCCGATTATGGCGACCTGAGCCATCGTATCTACACGGCCCGAATGGACGTGGTTGAGCTTCAGCGACGTCGCGAATTTGAAGCCCAGGTTGGCAAGACCCTACAGGACGACATAAACGATGATTTATCTCTCAGCACTCTTGTGGACATATTCACAGGTGTTTCCGCCAGCCACGAACTTAATGTCCAGAGTTTCCCCGACAGGCTCGAAAGCCAGCGTACCGTTCTGTACAGCATAATCGCCCAACAGGACGCAAAGGTTCAGTTCAAGCTAGCGCGAGAAACTACGAAGGACTCGAAAGCGATGAAAACGCTTGCTGTCATCACCATTCTCTTGCTCCCTGGCACATTCATGGCCACGTTATTTGCCGTCCCAGATCTTCTGAACTTCAAGCCAGGACAGAAAAGCCAGATCTACTGGGGCGTCACCGTGCCTGCTACCTTTGTGACGATTGTGGCCTGGTGGCTGTGGGTTCGAAGAAGCGCGTCGCACATACCAGGTGACGCCGAAGCAGGGAAGAACGAGAAGAAGGACTGATCGTGATTGGGCATTGAATCAGAGAGGTTGTTGCTGTGTTCGAGACTTTACCAGAGTCAAATCGGATCCCATGGTCCTCCAAATTTTCAAGAGCCTCTTTGTAGAGGGGATTGACAACGTCGTACGAAACCGGAGCCTAATGCGTGTTAGAGAAGGACTAACCAAACGGCGACTACGACGAAGCAGGAAGGTCACTCTGTGGTGTGTAGCCATGGGATGAGCAATCTGCCCTGTGAGATACACATTGGAAATCTACGCAGGAAACTGGGGGAATGAAGATCATTGAGGTTGCGGAACGGGTGTTGCCACTAATCTGAATATGGGTTATCAGCTACAGCAGATCGTCGAGGACGTGGCTTCCTGGATCAACCAAAGTGTGCCACGGAGGCTTTCTGGTCTTCGGAGGCATTTCAAACAGTGTCTATAGGGAATGAAGGCATTGGAGGTGAGTGCTGAAGTAGGTCAGCCTGCGATGCGCCTCTAGGGGTGAGTATGGGAGACCGATGGCACGGGAATCCTCTGAAGGCACCTTATCGAACACTCGAATAGAGCCGCCAACAAGAGTCTGACAGCAAAGCGTGGTATTTGATGCTGGTGATGCTGGCATTTGCCAAAGGCAGACACATGAGCCACGTTGGCATACATTAGAGGTGTCCCAGAGAACTGAGAAGCATCCCTCTGACAAGGATGGCACATGATGGTGAAGAAGTGGGATTAAGTTACCGGAAAGCCTCACGGCATGCCACATGATATCTAGCCAGGTCAAGCGGGCATTCCGTTGGTAAGTTCTCCCAGTCCTTCCCAGTCTCCATCGGATGGCACCGATCCCGTCATTCCCATCCCTTTCCGTCTCAGCTGGCCGACTGCTACGGACTGCCTGCTCGAAAACCATGATGCCTTCCACCCTTCCGAAGCCTCATATGGAGCTAAAACATAGTCCTGCCTATAGCAACTTCTGTTGGGCGGCCTGACTTTTCCAGAAAGTGCTTGACTATGTCGAGGAGCCTCAAGTCCATCCCAGTCGTTGAAAGGAGTGAGACTCCCACAGGAAGGTACTCTTGGTTTCCGGATACCCTCGAAACGTATGAGACATGACCCGCAGGTACCACTAGTTCTGGCCCACCGATTATCGGAGACAAGAAGAGCATCGGTACACCCACGGGATTGAAGCTTGTCGTGGCTTGATCTCTGTACCTGGGCGACATGTTCTCGATGGGCAAGACTACTAGAGTCATCTTACGCCCCTCTTGCATCACTTCATCAGCAAACCACGCCTTAAAGACTGCTAGCCTCCGTACTGCCTCGTCTCTTTCACCTCTTGTAATCTTGTCGGAGAGATCCCATTGCCAGCGCACGGGAGGACTAACATAAGGCACTCTCGAGAATTTGGCGCGATGGTCCTCACGGAAAGTGTCCAAGTTATGGAAGTCGTCGAAAAAGAATGAGTTGCGACATGCATCTCTCATATACTCCTGCAAGCTCTCTCCATTTGAGTCGGCAGGTGGCGACGACTGCCAGACCTCTTCAAAAGACACGGTTTTGGGATCGGTGTCAAGTGCCTTTCCGAGATCTGCAACGAATTGATCGATGATACGAACTTGGTCGGTATTGGTAATGAGCCGGAGATAGTCTGTTGGAACAATGAGCCTGAGAGGAAGATCCATTTCTCGTCCCAACTTTTCCCCGTACCAGGCGGCTGCGAAGTCTCTGCACTTGTCGATTCCTCGAGCAAAGAACGTTGGAGTGTCGAATTGTGGAAAGCTAGGAACGAGCCCTTGGCTGTCCACCGCACCGTGGCTCGGTCGAAGCGCAAAACAACCATTCCAATGGGCAGGTCTTCTTCCACTACCACTTGTATCAGATCCGATCGCAATATCAAGCCACTCGTAGGAAGCAACCGCAACGCCACTTCCACTGCTGCTGCCAGCCGGTGATTGATAGCCGTCCCCACGCGGGTTCCACGGCGCCTGATAGTCGACACATTCCAGAGGTTCTTCTGTTGCCGCGAATGCCGCTAACTTGGTGGTGCCCAGGATGGAAGCTCCAGCATTTTCCAAGTCCGCAATACAACGAGCCGTCTGCGTATTCGGTGGATACAACTCGTAGTACGCTTTGTTGCACATCGATGTGCGAATTCCTTTGATGTGGAAATTATCCTTGACCGCAATGCGCAGACCCGCCAGCGGCTTTGATCCGACCTTGAAACGTAAGCGAGTCGGGACTGCAACGGCGTTTGCACCCACATACACGCCAGCGATTTCCAACTGCCGATGATCATCCTGTAGTCCTGGCAACAATGGAGTCAAGAACGCTCCTTGATAGTCATCATAGAGTCTGTATGCTTCGAACAACCGTCTTTGGAATGCCAAATAGACCCCTGCTCCAAGAGCTGGGACCGATGCTCCGTCTCCAATAACTTGAACCTCAAGCCATTCATTGCCCCAAAACTTGAGCAGCGCTATGGCTTCGGTGGGAACCAAGTCTTTTCTCTTGTCCTCTGACTCGACGGCAAAGACAATGCCTTGAAGAAAGTCCATCCGGAACACATCATCGGCCGATCTGAAACCATGGATTTTCTCCTTCAGAAATTTCGCGTCCACTTTCTCATCGTCCCGTATTGGTATGAATGTAGCCAAGGATGCGTTGCCCTCGTGAGCTGTAGGCAAGGCCTTGCGAACGAGTCAGCCGTTTTAACACTCAAACAATGGTTGAGGAAGCGCACTTTAGCCCAAGTGTTGGCAACATATCTTGCATCCCCGACTCGGAATTCGACAGGGAGCCGCAATGAAATATCGGGCACGTTGAGACTCGGCTTGTTTTCGCCCTTCTCAAGCATCTTCTCGGTGCGGAGAGAAGTATGCCACAGTCTTGAGAGGTAATCCATCTTTTCGCGATTTCGGCGCCAGATCTCATGGAAACTCAGAGGTTGCTTGTCTGCTAGACGGCGGGCGACGTCGTCCTCAACCGCGACAAGGAAGGCGGAGCCATAAATACCAGAGTAGAAAAAAAATCGTACTGTACTGAAGCAGGGAGCAATGGTATTGCAAAACTAGGTTAAAGTTTTACTGTAGGGCTAAAGTGAAATGAAAAGTGAAATGAAAAGTGAAATGAAAAGTGAAATGAAAAGTGAAATGAAAAGTGAAATGAAAGTGAAATGAAAGTGAAATAGAACTAACTGATGGTCGAGAGCGAGGTGAATGTGAATGCCATGTGACCAAGCTAAGCCTCCTCTCACCGCGTGTGAACACGTCAAAACGAGGCCCATCGGCTTGCAAAGTACGCAGTAGACACGGGCGGTCAATGATGGAGAATCGACACCCTAGGTGATATGAATCCAGCCCCAGGTCGTAACCCTTTAGTCGGGGGACGGGAAGTTGGAATGGATGGACTTCAGACGGCTAGCCCTGGGCCAGCAGTCCAACATTCGAATTCGCAAGATGCCAACAATCATACCCTACCCACTCAACCAGCAGCACGGCCCGGTAGAAGGTAAGATCCAATGACCCTCCCTTGTGAAGTGATTGTGAACTGCGGCAGGAGTAGGCGATGTTGTGACCCCGGTTAGGCCGTCGTCTTGCAATAACGACGATCATAATGATTGTCAGCGAGTGGAGTGCTTTGGGTACTGAGTGGACTTCTACTTATCCTGCGCTGCCAAGGTGAGTCTCATCGTTCAAAATGTCTAAACTTGCTCGATCATCCATCAAGGTTTGACTACAAAAAGGCGACGGAGATGGGGTGTTGCCCCGGTCACGTGCGGAGTCTGCTTCCTCCGCGTCATCGTCTCTCATTTGCTGCTCACAAAGACTTCGATAAAGGACAAAGCAAGTGGCAGTTTCCACACACTACAGACGCTTTCTATGCACGTAGCACACCTAGCTTGCCTCAACAAGCTTCTTCCGGCAGATCCGTTCCCCCCTCAGCAATGGAGTGTCTACGGCGCGTGAATACACAGACGTAAGCTACTCCTGCAAAAGTGCTCTGTAGGGCCATGGCAGCACGTTGCAGCTTATTACACCGAGGAAGACGGCATCATCTGTGGACTGCTGATTGAAGCACAGCGTTCCGAATACCGCAAACACTGCAGGCCTACGATTTCCCAGAAGACCAGATGCCGAGCCGGGCGCAGGAATTTGAGGAGGGGGAGGACAGCGCGGCATTGACTGAAGTAGCAGTTCCTCGACCTGTGGATGCGGAAGATCTTAGAAAGCCCTCACTCGAGGATGTGGAGCGGCGACTGAGCAAACATGAGGACGAGGACGAAGCTGCGCTCGGGGAACTGGCCGCACCTGAATCGGCTCCGGAAAGAGAGAGACGCGAAGATGAGGAGACTGGGCGTGCTGGCAGGAGCTTGGAAGAGGCGGAAAAGCCAGCCGATATGACAGCTGCGAGGGGGAAACCGTCGCGGTGGGCGACGGAGCTCTACACAGTCTCGTGGCTGGTATTCTTCTCGCTCCTGGGGACCCTCGCACGCCTGGGAGTGGTGGCACTCACCCTGTATCCCAACTCACCGTTCCCTAGTCGAGTGCTATGGGCGAATCTGGGAGGTTCCTTCTTCATGGGCTTCCTCGCAGAAGACCGCCAACTGTTCCAGCAAGAATGGGGATCTCCAGACCATAAAGCGCCAGCCTCGAACCACCTCAAGGTCAAGAAGACGATTCCGCTTTACATTGGCCTTGCTACAGGTTTCTGCGGCTCATTCACGTCGTTTTCGTCCTTCATGCGCGACTGCTTCCTAGCATTGACGAACGCGCTTCAATCACCATCACCCACTTCGCCCTATCACGTCGATCCAACTGTCGCGCACCGAAACGGCGGCTTCTCATTCCTAGCCCTTTTGGCGATCATGATCATCCACCCAGCAATCTCTCTGGCCGCTCTTCAGGCCGGAGCACAACTGGCTCTGCTACTTCAGCCAGCAACCCCAACCTTGCCCTTCAAGCTTTGCAGGAGCCTTCTTGATCCGCTGGCTGTCCTCCTCGGCTTCGGATGCTGGCTTGGTGCCGTGTTCCTGGCAATCTGGCCGCCCGGAGACGATATCCATTGGCGATTCCGAGGAGCCATGCCACTCGTGTTCGCGCCACTAGGTTGCCTTCTGCGGTTCTATGCATCCAAGCACATGAACGCCATCATACCTAGCTTTCCTCTGGGAACATTCGCAGCCAACATTTTTGGGACAGCCGTGCTGGGAATGGCTTTCGACTTGCAGCACGCCGCAAGTATTGGAGCATCAGAGCCCAATGCTTGTGTGGTTCTGGAAGGAATCATGGAAGGATTTTGTGGTTGCCTTACGACCGTGAGCACTTGGGTTGCTGAGCTCAACGGGCTGCGACGGCGCCACGGCTGGATATATGGGGTGGCTAGCGTGGGTGTTGGGCTGGGCCTGATGGTGATCATTATGGGCTCGATGGGCTGGACAGCTGGTTTCCTTCCTCCCGCATGTAGTTGATACTTGTCAGGTGGAATAATCTACCATCGATGTACCAGTAATACGACGTTTGCGTTGCCCTGTGAAATGTATCTCAACCTGGACCAATCATACCACGCGAGTCGGAGTGTCGCAACTTCGGCCCCTCTCAAACCATATCGGGCTAGCTCGCGGGGGCTTGTGCCATGGGAACGCCAATGATTGGCTGCCCGGAAAAAGGCTGAGCCCTGCAGGGAGTCTGACAGGCCGAAGCACCGTGATTGCTATTTTCTCCGCCCGGCCTCCTGCCACGCGTAAGCAACAGCTCGTGTTCATGCACCTTTGACCGCAGCTGAGCCTCACGGACCTGGTGTCTTGCCTTTGCCTTTCTTACACAGGGTCCCTCACCTCACCGTCGGTCATTGCTGTCCCCAGTGTGTGTGTACCGAGTACTCCGTATGCAAGTCACGCCATGAGCGGACAAAGACCTGTCCTTTGATTCTACGTTATCCCCCTTACCGTCGCACAAACATAACATATAACACACAATCACAATCAGAACCGAGCAAGGCGGACGACGCGAGGTTTGGTCCTCTCGAGCCGAATACAGCACCAGATCCACACGAAGTTCTTCCATTCACCATGTCGGTACCCTCGATAAAGACACTCCTCCTCTCCTCCCTCCTGTACACCACAACCCTTGCATTCGTGCCCCTAAACATCCACCCACCGATCGATAACCACAATCTACAATCCCACGCCCTCCCCTCCGAACTCGAACTCGACACCGCGCGCTGGATCCCCATCGCAACTCTCGCGCCCGTGACTTCCATCCCCTCATCGACACCGACGCCCATCCCGGGATCCTCAAACGACGACAACATCATCCTCCCGCTGGGCCTCGATGCCTTTGGGAACCCGGAGCTGAAGAAACGACAAGGCGCCCCGGCGGCCGCCCCGACCGCTCAACCGGCGGGAGTCTCCCAGATCAGCCCTGTCACAACGTACTATGTCAACAGCGAGGTGGCGCCGGGGTCGTTCGCCCAGGTCCCCGTCGTGTATACGCAGACATTTGTGCCCGTGCCGGATCAGTGGCCCAGTGCCGTGGCCGGGACGATCGGGCTGGGCAGCATCCAGGGCACGATCGGGCAGGTGAGGAGTAAGCGGGCTGTGGCGGAACCGACACAAGCGCCCATTGCTGGCAGTAGTGGGGAAGACGAGGCCACCGAGCTGGAGATGGAGGTGCGCAAGCCACAGACTTGGAGTGCGTGAGAGGTACATGACACTAGCCTGGTGTTGGTAGGGGGCTTTGGGCTTGCGTGCGTCTGGATTGGCGTTCAAATTTGGATGGAGCGATCGCAGTTCTCACAGCGAACCGCGATATTTTGGGTCGAGCCATGGGTAAACGAGGCTGCTCCCGGCGCTATCTCTCAGGGACACCTCGCCTTGTCACAGCCAAGGCGACCGGAGGGCGAAACCTGTTTGATAAAAATCATCCAACGATCAAACGGTCTTGATCAAGCCACTCTGAGCGGCGTCCGGCGCACTAGACAAGGGGGAAAAAAAGGAATGGTCTGGAGTTTGGATAGGCCTGGCAATTGGGTATGGCATGGCATGGTACATGTGCCTTGGTCGTCGGATATACTACTGTATTTGTGGAGAAGAAAGAATCCTCAAAGAGCGCCTCTTGATACACGAATACACAGTCAAGGGGGTTAACCACTCACCCGAGCAATCGAGCGCGAACGGACGAGAGTCTGTAGAGCGCGGCATACTGTACCTAGTAATCATGCAGTCTTTCAAGCACATATCATACTGTACACTGTATCTCGCCATCTCTGCTTGGCACGCTGCGTGATCTGATGTTTTCGTCTCCGCCGTACAGTCAAAACACATATATATCCGTCGCTATGCTAGGTAAGGACAGGCCATACATAGGGTATCTTGTTTTGTTTGATTGCGCCGGGGTTTCCATGCATTGCATTGCATTGCAAGCCAATCAATCAATCTATCAATCAATCAGCCAACCAGGCATGCATGCACGTACTGTATTCATGCATCCCTTTCGTTCATTCGTCCTGTCCTGTCTCGTATGTTTGTTTCCTTCCCTCGTTCCGCTCGATCACTCGCTCAATCATACAACTTGGCCCAATCCGGGATCAGGATCATTTTGTGCCTCACGTGGCCGAGAGCGTACGCCCTGCCTTTGGTGTCTGTGTTCATGTCTCCATCTGCGTGTTCGTCACCACCATCACCACCACCATCACCATCTCCATCTCCATGGCTCTTACTGGCGCGCCCACGTTCCACGAGCACCACGTCCTGCAGGAAATCCACCTCGCTCCCCAACTTGACTTCCATGTCCGTGCCGCCCCAGTCTAGCGTCACTTTGCCGGATTTGTGGACTTTCAATTTCCCCACCACGCCGGCGGGGAGACGCAGGGGTTCCGTGGCGGTGAGGAGGCCGTCGGTTTCGAGCATTGGATTTTGGTTCTCGTTCCCGTTCCGGTACGAGGACTTGGCTTCCACGTCGAGGTCTGGATCGTGTTTCACGATTCCATCTATCGTGGCGGGTGCGTCAGGGAGGGTCTCTAGGTCGATTGTGCCGTTGGCGGCGGTCGTCGGTTCGGTCTTGACTTTCGGTTCCGAGTCGGTGCCCGTGGTGGAGGCGGTCGGGTCGATCAGGAAGGGCGTCAAGGGCGGGAGTTGGAAGAGGAGGAGTTTGCCGTCCTGGAGGCTTGCGGGCTCGTCAGGGTCCTCGGTCGTGTTGTCGTTCTCGGGGGGGACGAAGATGCGGCGCAGCTTGTCGACGTCGTCTTGCACGCGGAGTCGCTCGGCTCGTTCTTCGAGCGTTTCGTTCGCGAGTGCTTTTAGGGGTCCGTGTCTGCTGGACACGCCTGGTTGTTTCTTGAGGGCTCGCTTGCGCAGGTCCGGACTCGAGGGCTGTTCTTTGATGAGTTGGACCGAGTCTTCCCTATTGAGATCCATGTCCAATTCCATGGCGTCCCCGTCTCTTTCTTTGGTGTCATCCGAGGATATTTCTTGGGGTTCAATGTCTGGTCTCTTGCTTGGAGGTGCGCGTTTCTTGCGCGACGCCGTGGTATCTCGCCCGTCTTGACCTTCCTCTTCTCTCGGTGTTCGAGGCGCGCGGACTGGCCGTAAGCCCGCCCCCGATCGTGACGGCCTTCGTGCACTCGTGGCGGCGCTGGCTTTCTGCTTGCCTTTTCTCGAGCTCGACATGATGGCACCATCGTCTCCATCTTCGTCCTCGTCCTCGTCGCTCGAGATCCAAATGCGTTCGATGTCTCGTTTGGGTCCATCGTCGCGGTCGTCATCCGTAGTTGTCTCAATCGTTTCTCCTGCCGTCGGTGCTCTAGCACTACCGGCCTTCGATGCCCCTGCACCACCGCTTCTTTTGCTCCCTCCCGCAGCCCCGGCATCACCATCACCTGGCAAGCCATCCTCCGGTCCACGTCTGTTCACTCCGCCCTCCAACAATTCGGCATACCCTTCGTATTTCTGCTTCGACTGGGTGGATGTGAGACCTCCGCCACCGCCAAAAACACCCCCACCTGCTACTGGGCCTGTTCGCTGTGCCGGGGCGGCGCCGCCTCTTCCACGATTCACTGCCCTGCCTCCGCCCCTTGCGCCACGACTTGAAGCTTCGTGTTCGGCAGCGCGTGCTTTCTGGCGCTCGGCTTCCTCTTTTGCGAATTGTTCTCTTTCAGCTTTCGATTTACGTTGGATGCCGCCGCGAGGTCTGGGTGCGCCACGGCCGCGCGTCGTGGGCTTGGGTGTCGAGGCTGCTGGTGTATCCGGCATGGCGAGTGCCTTGGGAATGCCCGTGGGAATGTCTGGGTTTTCGTCAATTAGATGTTGTCAAGGCCATGAATCGCAACACATGGTGCAGCACAGAAGTGAAATTCGTGGGCGGCCAGCGCGAACGGAACGCGGATTGTTGTCAAGAGCTCTGGGAGTAACAGCGGCGCCTGGATGGACGTGACGTGGAAAAGGACCTACTGTGATGATCCGCGACGCCGCTACTGATGTCGCCGAGGCGCGGAACTCTTTGAACGCGTTTGGCTGAGTGAGGTCAATCCGATTGCTTTGCAAAACCTCACCAGGAAATATTTTGGAAGTGAGTCTCCACTCGCCAACTGGTGGAGCACAGCCTCGTCGTGGAATCACCCCGCACAAGGCTGTAGCACATTGGACAGAATCCATCTCATTTCGTACATTCATAGATACTACCGAATCCTTTGGAAAGTCGATATTCTTCCTTCGGCACGGAAGAACACTTGTAGATCAGAAACATTCGCCAATTTTCGTCAAAAGTGACATACCACCCACAAACGAGACCCACAGTTTGTTCGATTGCCATGCTCCCTTGAAAACAAGCTCGAATGCAAATTCCGGCATCATCCCCAGTCCGTCCATCTCGTCGCACGCTGGCCTCGCGCCCTGGTCAAATCCAAAATCCGCCCCCTCGTTGGTCCATTCTATTTCCCAGTCGCCCGCGCCTTCTCTTCACGATGCCTCCCTTCGAGCCAAAGATGGTGCTTGGTCGAAACAATTGGCTGCTCATCTTTTTCTCTTCTTATTCTTCTCGGGACTGCCTTGCATGCCAATCGCCTCACCTGAAACGTCGACTCCAGTCATAATCTCGTACGGCTCGTCGGTCAAGGCATCCTCGCCCGGTTTCTTGACAGAAACTCCCATGTGCCTACCATATCGGCCCTTTCGTCCATTCCCTTCATCCTCGCTGATACATCCTTCAATGCCAATACCCGCGTCCTTGCATCGTCCGCAAGGCCGTTGGCGATCGCAGCCTTTCTTGCTCTTCCGGCAACGCTGGCAACGTGGTTTGGAAGACAGGTCTTCTTCATCTGCGCCCAGCGGATGTTGGAAAGTGAGGCTAGAGCCCGACGTTTTCCTGACCTGCCCGGCAGAGGCTGGGATGGATGGAGCTTTCATCAACCCTGGTTGTATCGACTTTGTCTTCGACAGCGAATTTGCGCGGGGTTTAGAAGGCTTACCACTCTTCATCGACGAAGTGGACTTTGGTCGAAATCCGTTGCTGGGCCCGTCATGCATCTTCGTCTTGATCTTCTTTGTCTTTGGAGGGCCGTCATACTCATCAAGTTCACCCTTAGTGCCGTCATGAGCATAATCCGCATCGTTCTCTTCAAGGAACTTCCTGTGTTTAGGCGACGAGCCCCCTTCTGCATCGCTATACTCATCGCTGTCGCTTGTAGCACCTGTAGAGGACGCCGCATCGGCCACAGCACTAAAAGTCTCATCCATGGTGGAATTGGAGGTGCGTCCGTGGGAGTAGTTGGACGCATCTCCAAGAGCGATCAGTGTACGGGCAACATCTTCATCTGAAATGCAGCTGGCCACAGTGGGGTCTGGAGTCGGAAGCACCCCATTGCCAACATAGCCCGGCCTCCCAGTGTGGCCTTGCTGCATACTCGACCTGTCTCGTAGCCGGTGCCCGTGTTGTTGTATTGGTGTCCCCATCTCGGCAACTGCCCCGCCATTTCCATAACCATATGCGAAGCCATTGACATTCTGTCCATAGCTTTGTGGGGACAAAGCTGGAACTTGTCCATATCCGTACAGCTTCTGGCCAGGGGGGTGCAAAGGCGAGGGGCCTTCTTGTGGAAGCGAACGTCGCTGAGGTGATATGGACGATTGAGATGCAGTCACGGGTACCTGAGGAGGGACGAAAAGAGGCAGGGTCTGGTGGCCCAGGTCAGCATGGGGGCGAGAGGATGGATGGGCCGGGTACTTACCGAGCTGTCAAAGATGGGCTGCCCACGTCGACCATCTTGCAGGACGTTGGCTGTACTAATGTCCGAGCTGGCGAATTGCTCGCTTTTGGCCTTCTTGGATCCAGAGATTGAACTGCGCCCGGCCTCACTGTCGCTGTATCCATTGTCCTCGTGGAAGCTTCCATTGGCGCTAGAACCACGACTGGCTGCACCATATGATGTGCCCTTCTGTTGTGACGCACTGCGACGACCTCGACCTTGGGTGGGAGATGTGCTTCGCTTACGCGCAACCCTCGACGCAGGCCTCGAAGGCGAGTGCGACTGCTCGCGCATGTGAGGAGGGACCATCGAGAACGGCTCGCCTAAACTGGGGCGTCTCCGAGGTTCGTAGCCATTCTCAATGTGAAATGCATGTGGATTCGCATTCGAGGCAGCTTGCAGAGCTGGCACAATGCGCACATGAACGGTAGAATTGTGGGCCAGATTGTCGTACGAGGCAATCAATGTGTTTCCCAAGGCATCTTCAAAGCTCACTCCGTGCCCGTCATATATGCCATAAAAGTTCTTGACTGTCGTGATGATAGACTCGGTGCTGTCATGGGTGTTGAGTACCACTCTAAGTGGGATGCGTGCCCTCGTCTTGGAGCCCTCGTCTAAGAGGAGCTCAAAGGAGACAGACTTGGCAGGAAGCATTTTCGCCTTGAGAGTCTGTTCACTGTCGTTAGACAGCAGGCTAGATACCTGCATATCGTCCAATGGCTTTGGTATATCTGCTCTGCCTCTTATATTGCGGGCGCCGGGGGTACGCTCATTGAACGCTCGACTGTGAGGGAGGGAGGGCTCGTCAGAGAGGGTCGGATGGGATTTCGATCAATGACTGTCCTGGACATCATGATTAGCTCTGATGTGCTCTAGCAATCATGCATGTTTGATAGGAGTTGACCAATGCAGGCACACTGGCTTGGGAGGGTGGCCGATGGTTGGGGAGTGTGGGCTTCGGCATATTGTGAAACTGCAGGCAACTCACACAATTTCGAGGCCTCGGAAGCCAACGGCGAACGCTTGCGACAACTTGAGAACTGAAATGACAGGGACTAGAAAGTGCGCAACGTGAGTTGCAATGGTATCCGGCTCTACCGTCCAGGCATCGTTGAGAGTCAGAGCATGGTGACAACGACGATGGTAGGTCTCATGTGGCGGCCCGAACAGAGGTCAAGAGTAAAGATAGACAGGTGGGTTGCTCTCGATGGCACTCCAATGGCCTGAAGTGGTTGCGGATTGGAGGTGAGAAGGTAACGAGAGGAAAGAGGTCGGAGGGTAGAGGTCAAAGGAAGAAGGAAAGGCAAGTTGCGGATTGAGGCTTGGGAAGCGCAATGGTCAACGGGCGTGTGAAACGGGGCCCACCCCCGGTCCAACTATGCCAGTACGTACTCGTACCACAAGAACGTGGCTTCGAACAGTGTAGAAACTGACTTGTTCCGACCAAGTTACAATTATCAAGACGCTGATTATTCGCACAGAGGTCGCAGCTGGTCGCCAAAGAAAGCGACGGGCAAACAGCCTCGTATCTACAACCCCAAGCTACTGAACAGTGACTACTCCATCGAGGTGCAATTGCATGGTATAGCGCTGGTCCATGCCTTGGACGGCGACCACTTGCCATACAGGTCAGTCGCTTGAGACTATAGCGCTATCAGGTGACGGGATGCTCGTCAAGCTACGAGCCAATCGCCCCAGGTGACAACCCGAGCGGTGTCGCTGTTGGCGCAGGCTGAGAACATGCCTTGGTTGTGGATGGCCGGGCAGCAGAAACGAAAGGTAAAATCATGAGGCAGTCAGCAGGCGGGTGCCGAGAGCACCGCAAGCTCGGAAAGGTGAGGACATTAAATGCGAGCCAGACCCGGCGATGCGCTGGCTCAGTAATGAAAAGAATGGAAGGCGAACCCCTCACTCGGGTGAAATTATGCTCGAAAAGCGGCCGTCGTGCATTGGTCTGTATGGCCGCTATGGCAAAGATTAGCAAGCGTCAGCGTTTGGGCCTGTAATACCGTAGGCTGGAGCTGTGACCTTCACTGAGCCGTATTTGAGTGGAGTCCAAGGACGTTCACGAGGCCGTCGCAGAAACAGGCAAGCATCCGTCGCCGTCATTCGACCAATCCCTCGACAACTCGAACGTGGGCTGCCGCAGTGGCTGCCACAGGATGCCCACATACTTTCCGAGGGTTCAGCCCACCCATCCCTCATGCCTGGCTGCGCACTGCTGGCGAAGATAAGTCTACGTTAGATAACCCGCCACAGCGGCAATGAAAGGGTTATCGTTCGAGTCCGCAGTGATGGGCACGGCCAGTTCCCACACCCGGCAAGGATCTTGGCGGCAGCGCGGAACTCGCGGCCACCTCAAACCAGCCGCCACGCATGGTGCGCAGCTTCACTTGATCATGCTGGCATCCTTCTACGTATATACGGTGTGGGAATCCAGGCCCGGATGTCATTACTATTCGTAGAAATGCCAATGTCTGTGTCGTCGACGTCGCATCGCATTTTCAGCTCGGGCGACGGGATCAACGCACTGTTGCCGTCACTGCTGATCAAACTTGGCCATCCCCACACAACATTTTTATGAGATATCGTTCAGGAGGAGCCCACCCTGCGCTAGCCGTTCCATCATCTCGAACTGGGCCCGGAATCGCAGGAACTGATGCTGAAACACACAAGATAGGAAGTCGCCAGCAGTAAGCGCGGTTCGGCGCAAGTAGGATCATGCAAATTGGGGCCGTCACGTTCATACCAATGACAAGCTTCGTCGGCTGCCAAATTCAAAGTTTGCGCAAGAAACTCCGAGACCTCGGGCGGTCGCTTTCTGAGAGTCGCACATTTGTGGGCGCGATACATATCATTCTATCTGCTGATCAGAGCGACGAGCGACCAGCTCCACAAACGGCGCATTGGGTGAACCAGAGAGGTAATAATGTGTTGTTTGGCATTGGCAGACGGCCCACCGTTAGTGAGGACAACACTGCGAATTCTGAGTTCACCGACCAATCAAGCTGCTAGTCTGATCTTTCTGACATCGCGTTAGTAGAGCCGTCATCACGGACATTTGTTGTATCATTCAACATGGCTTGTCATTCGTGGTGACGGTCCGATGACCTTGTTTGAGGTTGAGTAAGCGCCGCAGGGTAGACCGGCTGGCCTCAACCGCGACCATCCCGCGAGCGGGTGATTCGAAGAAGAGGCATCATAGAGCCTGTTGAGAGAAACATCGCCGAACGCATTGTCTTGTTGTCTCATCCTGATGAGATGCTACAGGTAGCGGATTGCCACCGCACTCGATGCGATGGGTTCTTGATTGGGCGCAGAGCTCACCCAAACTTTGAAAGCAGGTGACTTCGCGACTGGCTGGCGAATTGCACGCACGTTGACGTCACTTTCGCTGAGTTACTTGGATTGAAAGCAGTACAAGTCGCCAATAGCGAAGAATCGGAAAGGATGTTCTTGCGTCGGTCGCGGTTTGACTGAAAAGTGTTTCCTTGTATACAGGAGCCGCTGGTTGCTGCGGAGCTGGAGAGAGTTGGTTTGGTCGTTCTTGAAGTGACGTGTTGTTTACGATGTTGGACTTTGGCTAGCACGGCCTTGGCAAGCCCAATGCGGCAAGAGCCTTGCGGAGCTGGCACTGGCCAATCACAGCCGGCGTGGATGTTTACCTCCGTGCAGTGCAACCTCGAATCTTGCATAACAAAATACCATCCATCTTCTTGTTTTGTTGTCAGGACCAACCACTATGCTGTGCTCCCTCCTGCAACCATAGATTCTGCATCGATACACTTGTCTGGCCTCGATTGTTCTCTCCCTTTCACGACGCGAGTGTTCCTCATCTCTACGACTGAATGTTCCCGCCTGCGTCGCGTACAGCATAGCTAGGGGTGCCGCGGACCCTCCACCCTCTCTCGCCATCAACACCTTCGACCAACTGATGATCTGATTCCAGACGGGCTGGACTGCTTAAGATGGATGTGAAAGTGAGTGAAGTGGTGTTCTATCCCCCAAAGACACGCCGAAGCGACGCGCTCTTTGAGCCTTCGGTGATACATGCGAGGCGTCTTGCTCCCCATGCATACACAATGTTGCTGACTTTTCCAACAGCCACAGCGCCCTCTGCGGCCCATACGCGTCAGAAATGACGAGAACATGCCCCCTGAAAGCCATCCTACCAAGACAATCCACCAGCGAAACAAATCGAGTCCGGCACTGGTGACGACGTTTGCCGAAAGTCAAGGTCTCAAGGCTGCGGCGAAGCGAACCGCTTTTGGCGACGTGAGCAACGTTGTCGCAGGAAGACCGAGCAAAGATGACTCGACTCTCCAGACGAAGGGCAACATTAAACCGACCCAGTCCCTGGACCAGAGAAGATCACTTGCCTTGCTGCGACCTGCACAGAAAGGACTCAAGAACATTCTCGCCGGGGCGAGCGCTGTTGCGGCGTCGAAAACCTCCACGAATCCTTCATCCGTCGACGGCGTCGCGTCTCAGCAGCTGAAGAAAACCTTGACCAAGCGTCATACAACCATCTTCAAGGACAATCGACTCGGTGTGGTCCAAGAGACAGAACTTCCTCCGTCGGAAGCTGTCAACGCGCTATTAGAGAAAGAGAAGGTGTTAGATCTTGCCCAGTTCCCTGCTGAACCTCAGAGTTGCCTTCTTCCTCCCCCGGCCCCTGCTCCTGTTCCCGCTGAGCCAGTCAAGGAAATCCAAGATCTCCACTCTGAAACCAGCTTGCCCGGCATTGAAGAGGTCAGCCTCGGACCCTCTGTCGCCAGTGAGTCCAACCACGAAATCGACTTGAAGGATGCAAGTGTCACTTCATCAGCATATCTCTCTCAACAACCTTCACAACATTCCTACGACCGACTCCTGCTTCAGCATCCTCAAGTCTCGACGGAGACACATGCTCCAGCGGTTCGGACGGAAGCGCAACCAATGGCGGTGGCAACCCTCATCAATCCGGTCGAAAACATCCCTCCTCTAAGTCCGCATCACTCCTACATTCAACGAAAGATTGAGCAAGAAGAGTACTGGGACGAAGAGGATGATGACAACTATGAAGAAGAGGGCTTCGTGACGGCAAGGTCATTTCGATCGAAAGGTGACAATACCACTGGCGGGGCCACCACGGTTCTGTTCCCGCAGATGAACCAACGAGCTCGCAAGGAAATCTCTGCCGCGAAACAGCTGGTCGAGGCAACTCGGTCTCCCGAAGAAATCGAAGACGAGAGCTATGACACGAGTATGGTGGCCGAATATGGGGAAGAGATCTTCGATTACATGAAGCATTTGGAGATAAAGATGCTCCCTAACGCTCATTACATGGACAACCAGCACGAGATCCAGTGGTCAATGCGCTCGGTGCTGATGGACTGGCTGGTCCAAGTTCACCTCCGCTTCAACTTACTACCGGAGACCCTCTTCCTCACCGTCAACTACATCGACAGATTCCTCTCTTGCAAGGTCGTGTCTCTCGGCAAGTTACAACTCGTTGGCGCGACAGCCATCTTCATCGCTGCCAAGTATGAGGAGATCAACTGTCCCTCGGTCCAAGAGATCGTCTACATGGTCGACGGTGGCTACAGCATGGACGAAATTCTGAAGGCTGAGAGGTTCATGCTTACCATGCTTCAGTTTGAATTGGGCTGGCCTGGGCCCATGAGCTTCTTGAGGAGAATCAGCAAAGCAGATGACTACGACCTTGAAACACGGACGTTGGCCAAATACTTTCTCGAGGTCACGCTGATGGACGAACGTTTCATCGGTAGCCCTCCCAGTTTTACAGCAGCAGCGTCGCATTGCCTGGCACGCGTCATGCTTCGAAAAGGCACCTGGGTAAGTTCACAACGGCAATGTGCGAAGCATTACTGATATACATAGACTCCTCATCATGTGTACTATTCTGGTTACACTTATTCACAGCTCAAGCCACTCGTCAATCTCCTCTTGGAGTGCTGCGAAGATCCGCGCAAGCACCATAATGCAGTATTCAACAAGTACTGCGACAAGCGCTACAAGAGAGCTTCAGCATTCGTCGAGACTGAGATCCAGAGAGGGTTCCAATTGCCGGATCCAGCTGCTTCCGTATCTTTACTTCAATCATCCATGGTCTCATTCTACGACAGTGTCCCTTACCTCCGCATGTGAGAATATGGCCACTCAGACTGCTTCATTGACGAGGCGTTTATCATTCAACGGACCAAGAAGCGTATCCCGACTGGCTGTGGTCGGAGGAGGTTTCTTATGAGTCCCCAGCTTCCAGGCAACGGCGAAGACGGACTTGAGGCTGCTAGTTATGACTGGTCATCCCGGTATTCATTCTTCTCCATCATAGAGTCGCGACGCTCGATGAGAAACATTGACGAGGACATACGAAGTTATGACAAACACTAATTGGCACCATGGCATGTTGATCGGGAGCGACGAGGCCCGTCACGACCGGCTCTCGGTCATCTGCAGAATATTGGAATGACTTACCGGCAACATCAACGTAGCTTGTGGTCAGCTTTGGAGACGGTTGAGGTTGAGGTTGAGTTCGAAGTTCTCTCTCACGAGAAGTGGAGAGACTACCGCGGTGCTGCCCGGTGCCATAGAACGGGATTCATTAATCGGGGGGCAACAAAGACGTGATCAGCCACGAATAATGTAAAGAATACCTTGATGAGAAGCCACGAAACAACATTTGCCCGGTCAGGTCGTGCTTTATCTTGATTGGTTGTCCCTGGAGACGAGGCTGCACAAAAAGGAGGCTGCGCTAGCCTTGTTCATCCATTTTCTATGGCCCCATCTAGGCAGGTCTTCCGAGCCGTCTTTTCATTCTCGCCTCGTTTACGTTTCCTTCTGCCAGCAGCCTCAGCAGTCTCACCGTCATTGCATCCATACACTCTTGGCCTTTGGAAGATACTACTGGGGAAGCCTAAAACCCGTGGTCGGATAATGCTGTTCACAAAGTGCTCGGTGACTGTATTTGAGACGCGACAATCCCCTGATAACTAGACTCGCTTCAGAATCCACCCATCAAGCCGACAAGGGCGCATTTTACTCTACTTCACTTGTGCGTTAGGATCTTGTGCTAATTTACATGGACTGCAGCTCTTTGGCTGCACTCATTATCCAGTGGAATGGCGCCTAAGAAGGGCTCAGCCTCAAGTAAGGGCAACTCGTCCAAAAACCCGTCTCTTGGCGTCCCAGACAGTGATCACATAGTGTTTACCAACAAAAAAAGTGATAAAAAGAAGCAGGAGCAAAAAGAGCCCGAAGGTCCACCACGTCCAGATGTGAAGAAAATCATTGGAGGAGCGTCTTGGACCGGGAAGCTGCCTGTTAACCTGCTGTCGGAACACTGTCAACGCCAAAAATGGAACAAGCCTGATTATCAAATGCGCCAGGTGCCATCACCAAATGGTGGTGAAAAGGTCCACCGGGCGTCTGTTGTGCTATCGAAGACAGACCCAAAATCCGGTGAAATCACGAAGCTTCCCCCGTTTCAGCTTCCAGCCACAGATATCCATCTCGCAGACCAGCCATCAGCTCTTGAGGCCCGCCATCTTGCAGCTGCTTATACCCTATATCGGTTACAGAGCATGAAGAATCTTTCCATGGCACTACCTCCGACGTACCGGGACCTTTGGAAGGGTGATTTCCAGCGTCTCAAAGACGAGGATGTCAGAGAAGGCAGAGCTTGGAAATATGACGCCGATCCATTCGCTGCTGAATCCAAGCGCCAGGACATTAAGGCCGCCATGGAGAAGAAGAAGGAGGAGCAAGCACGCAAACCTATCAAACCAGAGTCGGTGAGCCTTGTCGGTCTCGGCTCCAGCGGCGTCGGTGCCAAGGGCTGGGACCGAGCGCCGCGCGTTGAACTGGGGCAAGATGCTCGCACACGGATAGAATCATTGATCAGAACACACAGCGTCTGGAACCGGAGTGCATTATCAATGTCAGAACGAGACAAAGCTTCGCTCCAAACCGATCTAGCAAAGTCGGGCTTTCAGCACAGCCATATCAAGGAGGCTCTTGATTGTTGCGGGTCCCGGGAAGAGGTCTTGGAGTGGCTTCTTATTCACGTTCCCGAGGACTGCTTGCCAGCCTGGAGCTTCCCCCCTGGATACAGTGCAGGGGTAACACTAGTCACCAGTGATCTAGCAACCGACGCCAAGGTGAAGAGGTTGGCCTTGGGCGGATATGCAACTCAATTATGTTTGCAGGCCTTGCGAGACAATGATGGCGATGAGGCGCTAGCAGCAGAGGCCCTGCAGTCCCAGCTAGTACCCCCAAAAGAAACAACGAGCTTGGGCGTCACGTCTGATGCTCATGTCTGGGACGAGGAGATGAGTGCGCTAGAATCTATTCTCGATGACAGATTCAAAGCGTCAGGGCCGGATCAATGCTCCATCCGACCAGACCCAACTTCAGCCATCCCTGCGACCTACCATTTCCGTCGCCCGGTCTCTGGGTATCCGCATATACCACCTATGGTCGCAATCGAAGCCCCCAATCTTCCCAGCTATGTACGCCTGAGTGCAGTCAAGAAAGCAATCATGTATGCCCAGGACAGTCTACTCGGCGACTCCATGGTGTTCAACATATTGGAATGGCTGGAGAGCTCAATGCCTGACATTACCCAGAATCCTGGCAAATTAAGCGACTTGGAGATAGTGTCCGGGTCGATACGCAAGGAGCTCCCTCTTACCAAGACAAATGGGCAGAAGCTTCCAATGCGCTCGAGAACGGCGGAGAGAATCAATCTCAAGGACAGCAGATCGAGTCAAGTCATGTTTGATAGCTGGAAGGCTCGGCAGTCGTCGGACTCGCAGCGGAAAATGAATGCCGCTAGACAAAGATTGCCGGCATGGTCGAAACAAGATGAGATTGTCCGAGTTGTCAACGGTGCACAAGTCACTTTGGTCACAGGTGAGACTGGGTCCGGCAAGAGTACCCAGGCCATACAGTTCATCCTCGATGATGCTATTCAGAATATGCGAGGGTCCTCAGTCAACCTCATCTGTACGCAACCAAGACGAGTCGCTGCGCTATCACTGTCCGAGCGTGTGAGCGCCGAGCGATGCTCCAACGAAGGCGATGAAGTTGGGTATATAATCAGAGGCGACTCTAAGACTTCTTCCAGGACCAAGATCACATTCCAAACTACTGGAGTCCTCCTACGCCGTCTACAGAGTTCTTCTAGCATCAAAGCAGCACTGGCAGGAGTCAGCCATGTCTTCATTGACGAGGTCCATGAACGCTCACTTGATACCGACTTCCTCCTGGCGCTGTTGCGCGACGGTTTACCGATGTTGCCTCATCTGAAGGTCGTGCTGATGAGTGCTACGCTCAATGCAGACACCTTTGCCAACTACTTTGGCGGAGACCGTGTTGGCAGGGTTCATATCGAAGGACGTACATATCCGGTTGAGGACTATTACCTTGACGATGTCCTGAGACTCACCGGCAGTGGCAATAACCGAGATATCGATACGGACGGCGAGCAGGCCATTGGCAAAGCCATACAAGGGCTCGGAGTTGGCCTCAATTACGAGCTGATTGCTTCACTCGTCCACCGTATTGACCAGGAACTAAGCACCTTACGTGGCGGGATCTTGATCTTTATGCCGGGCACCATGGAGATTGACCGCTGCCGCAAGTCGTTGGCCGATATGGCAAATATTCATGTTCTCCCATTACACGCCTCGCTGACGCCAGCCGAACAGCGATTGGTCTTCAAGCAGCCGCCAGCAGGAAGACGAAAAGTCGTGGTCGCAACCAACGTGGCCGAGACTTCCATTACCATTGAAGACATTGTTGCCGTCATCGACTCAGGAAAGGTCAAAGAGACAAATTACGACCCGATCTCAAACATTGTACGACTGGAGGAAGTCTGGGCTTCCCTAGCTGCCTGCAAACAACGCCGTGGCAGAGCAGGCCGAGTGCAAGCAGGAAAATGCTACAAGCTCTTCACGAAGAATGTCGAGGCCAACATGGCAGCGGCAGCGGCACCCGAGATACACAGGACGCCACTGGAACAGCTCTGTCTCTCTGTGAAGGCTACTGGCTCAGATCGCAAGGTGGAAGAATTCCTGGCACGGACCATCTCACCTCCGGACAGTCGGGCCGTCGCCACTGCCATGAAGACATTGCAGAGGATGGGTGCTCTGGAGAATGATCGCCTGACCGGCCTTGGCACTTACTTGTCCATGATCCCGGCCGACCTTCGATGCGCGAAACTGCTCGTCTATGGTGTTTTGTTCGATTGCGTTGAGACCTGTCTGACTATGGCTGCGGTTTTGGCAACGAAAAGCCCGTTCGTGTCCCCGCGTGACAAGCGCGATGAAGCAAAGGACGCAAGAATGTCGTTTCCCACCTCAGAGGGTGACTTGGTGCTTGACAGCACGGCGTTCGACCAGTGGAAAGAGCTCTCCGCCACTTCACGGTTCAGGGACGTGCAAAACTGGTGCTCGTCCAAATTCCTGTCACAACAGACCCTTCGCGACATCGACTCGACACGCCGACAGCTCCTCGACTCCTTGATCGAGGCGGGGCTTCTACCTCCTTCGTACCACAACAGTTCTAGCGAGAGCAACCGCCACAAAGGCAATAACATGCTCCTTAGGGCCCTGATAGCGGGTGCGCTCAATCCGCAGATCGCGCGCATTCAAATGCCTGACAAGAAGTACATCGCGTCCATGAGCGGGGCGAAGGAACTCGACCCCGAGGCTAAAACAATCAAGTACTTCAACGAAGAGAACGGACGCGTGTTCGTGCATCCAAGCAGTGTGCTTTTCGACGCTCAATCGTTCTCTGGAAATGCAAGTTTCGTGAGCTATTTCACGAAGATGGAGACGAGTAAGACGTTCATTCGCGATTTGACCCCGTTGAACGCCTATGCTTTGCTATTATTTGGCGGGCCGATTGAGGTCGACACGTCGGGACAGGGCGTGATTGTGGATGGCTGGTTGAGACTGAAGGGGTGGGCGAGGATTGGTGTGCTGGCGTCGAGGTTGCGAGCTCTTTTGGATGATGAGTTGAGGAGACGGATTGATTCTCGCGGCACTGTCGTGGCTGACGATACCGGACTCTTTGAGATTGTCAGGCATTTGGTGGAATTCAATGGCCAGGATAGATAGATCGGAGTAGACGAAATCCGGATGGAGCACGCCTGGATAGCACGCCTTTATTGACTTTTGGAATCCATGACCTTGCAGACAATATCACCCCACACTAGACAGTAGACACACCGGCGATATGGTGAAATGAGAGGTCGACAGCCCTGTTCGTCTGTCAAACCACCTTGACTCCAAACTCAGGCGAGAAGCCTGATCAGTCAGTCCGCCAGGAATGCATCATATCTCTCTCGCGAAGCCGCGGTCTAGAAGTGGCAGCTGAGGGCGAATTGAATCAACAACATGTCATCACGCCAAGAACACTACGGACTATGTCCGGGATCGAGTAGACGCAACCGAATCCTCAGCTACCACTCACTCACCAATATACTGGAGGATCAAACAAAGCAACCGTGCCCGCTGTGGTGTTCAGTCACAAAACTGTTCAAGATGCTTGTTTAGACCTGGCGTGAAATTCCGGATTTTTGGTCAGCTTGAGCGCCGAGCTGTTGTCACTCGCAATTGGGACTGAACCCACTTGGCATCCGAGAATGCAATGCGCAGTTCGTTGATGAAATTCATCATGAGTTGATCAGGGAGGCAGTGGAGGTCTTGTTGGTCATGATCATCTTTGGGCTTGTCGTGTGGTCAGTCATGTGAGAAGATCGAGTCAGGGCGAGAGTTGGTTTGTGGACTCTGGTCATCTCACGTTGTTCTTTGTATGTTTGTGTTTGTGCTTGCTGCACAAACATGTAGCATAGTAGGATAGGCTATCCTACTTAGATAGCTTTCTCACTCGCAGACCTTTGAGAGTGATCATCAATCTCATCATATTCACACAGCTTCATCAGTTCAACTGTTTAGATGGACGAGATGGACTGGATGACTGGACGACTGGACGACTGAGCAACCCTGCAAAGACCATGTCTGGCACTCTTCTGGGGCCCTCTTCTGGTGTCTGTCCTCTGTAACTAGCGTGGCGTGGCTTGCCGATCTGTCCTCGAGCTCGCACATTGTCTGACAACAATTTTTTCACAATGGCGCGACAATGCTACCCATGGTCCTCGGAAACTATTTCGTCGGACGCGCGACATTCAGCTCGGCCTCCACGTATCTCATTTTCATCAACCCAATTGTCATCCTGCAAGGTCATTGTCGCTATCGGTGCCGATAAACACCAGAGCCTATACAAGGGTCCCAGCATGGACAGACGTGCTGTTTCGATACTCGGCGTTCGAGCCGAGACCGATATCCATGCTCCAAGCTTTCCTAGCTCGCACCTTTGCTTCGACCGACTCAGCCTGGTATCTCCAGAGCATAGTCTGCAACACTGGCGGGGTCTTTTGCCCGGAGAGGCCTCGCTCTGGGCCCTCAACTTCATGAAACGCTCTCTTCCCGGCGGTATGCGGCAACATAATACAGTGTTGACCGGGAGGAAGCTTCCAATGCAGGTCAGCCGATCGAAGTCTTCCATTTGCGGGTCTTGATTCATTGACCATGTGGATCGTGGTATGTGGGCCTCGTTCTTGCTTTCCACCAACGCAGGCCTCAGAGACTTCAGCCCATGGTGCCTAGTTTGGCCTCTTGCATTGTCTCACCCTTTCCTACATCATATCTGATGATCATCTCAGTCCTGCTCTCGCTGGTATTCTCCTTGGGCTACCGATGGGTCATGCCGACGGTGCCAAGTGTACCACTCGACTCGATCCGCGCCGGCTCCAGATCTTGCGATGATTGCTCGGGCTGGCAGAATCGCACGGCTTTGCCCCAAAGGAAGGACCCCTGGGATGAAGGCGTCGTTGGTTCGAAATGTGCTTGGCCGCTGGGTGAATGGGCTCCTGCGCCCTTGCATATGTGATTCGTGACGTCCCGTGGAGTGAGATGTTTCCAAACATGATCTCTGGAGAATGAGCACTGCAGAGGTAAGAAGGAGAAGCCTTATACTGATGCAGGCGATGCAAACTCGTGCAATGAGACCCAGGAGTTGGAGTATGCGAGCACATTCCAGTGTACCGGCCATTCGGTTGCTTAGGTATGTAGCCACCTACCCCAGTGTCTGGCGTGGAAAGCTCACATATGAATCAGAGAACCTGCAAAAAATCTTTACTGTTTATATATTTATGTGGTGCCAGATCAAGATGTGTTACGCTGGATCAGGCAAGGTACCACGACGAGTGTTCATGGCAGGGCATTCACGCGCACCTGCAGCAGGCAAGTAAGTTATTCTCTCTCGCGCTCTTTTTTCCCTTCCCACTCCTCTACTTCACCCATACCGCAACTGCTTGCAGCTTCTTGGTCCTCGACCACTTCCTCCTGACCGATCATCGTCCCACTCTCGCTCTTATCCTACGGTCTGCGGGTCCATCGACCGCCAGCAGCTGCCTGTCCGTTCGAATACCACGACCTCCTGATAGAGACGACCTTCTCTTGCTCGACAGCCCTCCACACCACAGCTCCTGCTCAAGAGCCACGTTGTTTCCATCCTGCCTGGCAACACTGTCTCCGACTTGGTCGAATACCAACAAGCCTGACCATCGACAAAGACCTCTGCTGACAAGTCATCCTTAAAAAAACCGACCCTCAATATCACAGTCCACCGCCCTCCTGAACTTGGGAACCATGTCCAACCCTACATCTCATGAAGCGGCAATGGCGCCGGTGCCATCGTGGGTCCTTGACGCACCTCGGTACATGCGAGACTGGTTTCCAGATCCAAATCGGCCAGTTGGGGAGCAATTCTTCTCGGACCGACACCGACAGTCATACGAGGAGCGTTCACACCAGCGACAGGATACTGAGGTTTTCCCTTTCTTTGACCGATCGAACTTCAGTCGCCTCCATCAGGTTGATGCGTTGAAGCAACCCTCTGCGACCTGGTTCGATCCTGCAGAGGCGATTCCGGAGATTTGGTATGCACGGTTTCTGCCTGCGCTAGTGCTAGCAACACGGCTGGTGAGGGAGAGCCGACCTTTTTTCTCCACCGTGGCCTTTGGTAAGCTGAGCCCTCGTACAGACGGGAAGTGGGTGTATGCCCGAGTTAAACAGGGCAACTGGGTGTACGACCTCGAGGCTGGCGCCGATCTTGAGGCCAAATTCGAAGCGATGAATAGTGGGATCAGCAATGTCCAGTTCTTCACTGGACATTCCTTCGACGCCATCCACCCTGGGGAGGATGCTTACGTCTCCGACGGCCTTGACGCGTCTGAGAAATCAGGAAGAAAGGTGGCAAGCCCATCTGTGCAGCTCAATCCAAGGTGGATGACCGCCTTCAGCCGTCCAGACTACGATGAACTCCCAGAGGACGTCAAACAGGCTGCTGGTCAGTCTGGCAATCATTCTCGTACACGAGTTGGCGCACCTCTGGTGGAGCTACAGACTACTCGAGTTCGCTAGGGTAGGCGACGTGCTAAAGTACCATGTGCTGCGACAATCTCGACACAGCGGTGAACCCTATTTCTTTGGAGATGAGGCCATCCCCGAGCTGGGATGGGCATGGGAGCGATATGCATTCATGTACGGTTTCGGGATGACCCCGGAGGGACCCTATGAATACTCCAGGCACTTGATTGGGTACAAGTTGGAGTGGTCAGCAGAGGCATCAACGTCTCTAGTCCACGCCAACTTGAAACGACCAAAGCTCGTCTGTCTTATCGATCCATGTCTCGTTGGCGCCTTGCTGGACGAGACATCTTGGGAAATTTATGAGGGATTGAAGGCCGAGTCCACCCGTCCCGAGCTCGCCAACAACATCCAGCTCTTCCACCGGATGGCAAAGGTGGTTGCTGTACGGACACAGCTTTATGATAGAACTCTCATGGTGTGGCGTTATGAGAAAGACTTCCTGGAAGAAGCAGAGCTATTAGCGGCCCATCTAAACCGAGATTTCTCACCGCGCCCTCCACCCACTCGTCCGTCGGCTCCGTCTCCTGACCTTGAGCTCGAACCCGGCATGGCCGAGGCAGCGGACGGGCGACAGACCTTCCGCGAGACCCTGATCATACAGCATGGGAAAATAGTAAGGGTCATTTCCCGCCATGGATGACCCCTACCGAGGAACAATACGTATCAACGAGGCAACAGGATCTGGATACGACAACGCATATGGCTAGCAATATGTACGCTCCGGACAATGTTATCCAACGTTGATCACGATCGGATTTCGCGTTCGCCACCACCAACCAACACGTATTGTCCAGAAACACCAACATCAATTTCCGCGTGGGAGAGTTGCAACGAACGGGCGCCTTCATCGAACACGACTCACATCATTCGAAACTGCTACTTGGATGACCCTCGAATTTGTACAGCACCGAGCACCCAGCAGTGGTATCGGTTATGGATGGGTTGGAAAGGGCGACCATCGCTGAACACCACGGAGGAACCACCACTACGATCCATGCAATGTACATAATCAAGCATCGGTGGATGAGAATTGCACATGACGAACACCCCGGCACAAATGCATGCACATACGGAGTTCCCAGGGCAAACCGATGACTGATCGAGGGTGAGGATTTTGCTAAGGTATGGCGTTTGAGACACTGCGCATGGGCTCTATCAAGCAATGGAGCGATGGAGCGATGATGCGTGAAGTGATGAACCGATAGAGCAATCGAGCAACGGAACAATGAAGCAACGAAGCAAGGAAGTGACAGAACGCACTTGACTGTACCAATACCCAGAATCGATAGATCGATCGATAGCCACCCTCAAATCCCTGTTTATTACTGCACGAAATGAGAATCCGAATTCCTGTTTTATCACTGCACGGAATGAGAATCCGAATTCCTGTTTTATCACTCCGCGCAACGAGAATCCAAACTGGACCGAATTCTTCAACATTCACGTTTTGCTTCCCCGTCCGTGCCCGTGCCCGTCTTGCCCGGAGAAGGAATTAAGAAATATATACCTGGGCGATCTGCTTTTTTTGTACTCGTGCTCTATACTACGTACGTCCTTCCTAGGTCATGAACTAATTAAGCAGCGCATCTGCTCGTGCTGGTGCTCGCACCCGTGCTAGTGCTGGGCAGGTGCCGAGTACTCGTAGGCTATATAATGTGGGTGTTTTGTGTTCGGCGTTTCCGTCCGGGCATGATCAACGAGACATGTCGTGTCGTCTCACGTCGTGTAATATATGGGTTAGGTACCTAGTATTCCTGGAGGGTATTGAATCGCATCTAGTTTACCTGGGATGCGTGTCGAGGAGGAGGGTTCATGTTAGGTATGCTCGTATCTCGACTAGGTACAGTACAGTATAGTACAATACTCGAGTACAGTAGACGGTGGAAAATTCCAGGGAGCACTCGTGAGGTGTGTCCAGAGTACAGTAAGTAGTAGTCGGTTATACTCGGCGAGTTCGGTAGAAGGTCGAGAAAGGTTGTTGGGGCAATTACATAAGCAAGTCTCATCACGTGAATGCCAAGGCGTTAGTCTTTCCACCACGGCTGCTCCCACGTGCTCCGTACTAATCACTCCGTACCTCGTACTGTGTACCCACGATTGGACGAGAGTAACAAATATCTACTTCGTACCTCGTATCCAGTCGCGTTGGGCATCATTTCTTCCTCACACCGCCCGCTCCTACATACCTGCCAGGACTGTCCCCCCTTTTCCCCCGACTGAATGTCTCTCACACGCGTAGCCGTCTCCGCGCCAGGCAAGGTCCTCTTCGCGGGCGGCTTTCTGGTCCTCGACCGCCAACATACAGGTCTGGTCTTCGGATTGAACGCCCGGATCCATGCCATCGCTAGGGCATGGCCAGCCACCACCGCGACCGCCGCCCAGGGCGACCTGAGCGACGACGGGGGGAACATCGCCGCTACCGCCACCACCACCACTGTGGAGGTGGAGTCGCCGCAGTTCAGGGACGCGAGATGGCTGTACAGGGTACGAGGCGGGGGCGAGGATGCTGCTACCGCCGCCGCCGTCCAGGTCGAACAGGTGCGGGATCGGCAGGACGCGGGGTTCACAGCTAGTGGCAACAAATTCGTGGAGACGACGCTGCGGTATGTCTTGACTTACGTGGCGAGGGTGGTCGTGCCTGGCGGGGAGGAGTGTGTTTGGGGGAGGCGCGTCAAGGTCACGATTCTGGCGGATCATGATTACTACTCTCAGCCTACGGGTTGGAGCTCTCGCCCGCTCTCTCTCTCGCAAGGGCGGACATCTTCTAGATCCGGTGAGTGGAGCGACTTTAATGTCCGGCTGAGCGAGGCGCACAAGACGGGCTTGGGTTCTTCGGCCGCGCTGGTCACGTCGCTTGTTTCTGCGCTTTTGGCTTGTTTGTTGGAGAAGAGGGCGTTCGACGTCGAAGCGCCGCTGAACCAGCGGACAATTCACAATCTGGCCCAGGCTGCGCACTGCGCGGCTCAAGGCAAGGTCGGGTCGGGGTTCGACGTCGCTGCCGCGGTCTACGGGTCATGTCTTTATCGACGGTTTACGCCTACGATCCTCGAGGATGTCGGAGAGCCGACGAGTGCTGGTTTCGCCGAGCGATTGCGCCTCTGCGTTGACGACTTGCAACGCGATTCGAAGTGGGATGTCGAAGTTGCCAGCCAGGCGGTGGGGATCCCGCCGAGTCTGTTGCTGGTCATGTGTGATGTGGACTGTGGGTCCGAAACGCCAGGGATGGTGAAGAAGGTGCTCCAGTGGCGGAAGGAGAGGTCCGACGAAGCGACGATACTGTGGAATGCGTTGCAGCAGGGCCAGGAAGACCTGTGTCGCGAGTTGAGGCAGCTGGCAGCAGTTCCGGCCGTCGAGAGTGATTTCACAGCATTGAGAGATATAATTCTCACGGTCCGCAGCCTGGTGCGCGAGATGTCCGTGAAGTCCGGGGTGCCTGTTGAACCGCCTGTGATTACCGAGCTGTTGGACTACTGCTCCTCGATACCAGGGGTAGTTGGAGGAGTCGCGCCTGGGGCGGGAGGATACGACGCTGTGGCCTTGCTTCTGCGGAATGATCCTGAAGTCGTACAGGCTTTACGAGCTAGACTGGACGGATGGAAGAGTCAAGATGACACAGGCGCGAAGATTGGGAATGTCAGGTTATTAGGCGTCAAGCAGGAGAACGAGGGCATCAGGGTTGAAGACGGAGATCGTTATCGCGGCTGGGTTGATCCGGATTCATGAGATCTGTCAGCCCTGAACCAACGCTGCATACATAATCATGCCTTTACGGTTTGCCCGAGGCGCGAGTGTAAGTGGTCTGATGTGCACGGACGTTGCTCCAAGAAGTCTTCTTTCGAGCGCGGGCGCTGCGGGCGATTACGAGTTCAAGCGGGCGGACTCCATAGGGGCAGCGTTGCTGAAAGTTAGGCTTAAAGTTCTTACCACTGCAGGAGGAGCCCGCTGCAGCCGAGTGTCCGGGGGAAGGCGGTTCCGACGGTGTTTAACTGGAGAACCAGCCCAGCGACGCCCCCAGAAAATCCCACATGTGCTTCCGGACGTCCCAAGAGTCGATCGGTGTCCCCGTAGCAAAGAGGCACCTGGCGTCATCGCGATTGCAACCAATTGTCTGAAGCAAGTGACTGATCACTAGCAACACGGTTGATACGGGCAATATATTATCTCAACTGGAGGGCGAAGTGTTGCATTGTTGATTGAAGGACTCAGTGTCTCGGTTTCACATCTGCAGCAGCTCGAGTGCAACGTCTATTTAGCCGAGTCTCTCTCTCGCAACCAGCGACAGCAACAAGCCGTGCCCGAAAGGGAGACTGGTCTGGTTTGCCTTCGCCTCCGTCAAGTCTGGCCGCCTTCAGCTCGCATCATCTTCACCACCTCGGTCGACTCTGAATCTTGTTTCTTTCCAGAAACTTGGCACCGGCTTTCCAGTTCTAGTCACTCGCTTCAATTGGGTGCTTCTCTCTGCCTCTTATGTGAATTGCCATCAATCACATCATCTCCGTCTCCCCATTCGACTCGATCTGTTTGCGCAGATGGTGAAGCGATAAGTCCAACCTTCACCCAGTACCACCATCGACTCCAATCGTTCCGCCGTGTTCCTGAGACGGTCTCGACTGCGACAAGATCTCGTCCTCCGTCCAATCAATCGATTCCTGCCTTAAACCCCCCGACATGTCGGACCTACCTGCAAGCCCTCCCACTTCAGATCATCACGGTGTCTCTACGTCTCCTCCAGACAACGAACCCTCGGCGGAATCGCAAGTGCCGCAGCCGCACGGCCCAGCGAGGACTGATACAAACACTGCGATGGTTCAGTCTCTGAACCCTCCGCCGCCTCCCGCCTTGCCCACGGACGCAGAACAGAAAATATCAAGACAGTTCTCTACAGCCATCGGCCCCTCTTCAGATGATGCATCGCCGACAGTGCCGGCTAAGGACAGCGAAGCGCCCTCGGCGACAACGGGCGGCGTTGCAGGACCCGCGCTCACAGTCACTCTGCTTCTGACCTCAGGAGCACGACATCCATTCAAGCTGGACAGCAAGTATTTTGCGAAACGCAGTGTCGATGTACCTGCCAACGATCCCTTCAACCTGAGCGTCTACAAATTGAAAGAGTTGATTCTGCGCGAATGGCGGGAAGAGTGGGAAGCGAAACCGTCCAGTCCAACATCAATTCGGTTGATCAACATGGGCAAATTGTTGGACGATAAGGCGTCTTTAAAAGGTAAGAGTCTGGCTGCCCACAGGACAATGGCGCTGCGACTCTGCTCAGTGCTAACTCGTGCCGTACGCAATAGATTACAAGTTTTCCACCGATTCACCCAATGTTCTACACATGACCATCAAACCGCAAGACTTTATTGAGGAAGACGACGCCAAAGGTGGCAAGTCGACGTATTCAGCACACCGCGAAGAGAACAGAAGCCCCGGCTGTCGCTGTATCATTATGTGATTCCTTGACACTATTCCAGAACTCTTTTGCTGGGGTTCACCCATGCAGACGGGCTTGTCGGTACATGGGTCGGACAATTATGAACTGCGCAGGTTGCCAGCATGTGCAACAGTCGCTCAAGAGACATGTGTCATTTTGGGCCTGAATGACTACGAGCAGCCTTGCGAGCCCAAAGGGAAGACTTTGTGGATATGTTTGGGCGGCCGCATGCCCGATCAAATTGGCTTTCTTCTTTCATTCATTCTGCATTTGTGGCATGGCGTTTGGGTGGGCTCTTGGGATCTGCCACTGGGTCGGGTCCGCGAGAGGGATCGGGAGGCGCTACATTTCCTCCTTCTCCCACTCAGCTTACGTCTGCAACCTCTTGGCAGAGCCATCGCTTTTGGAACTTCGACGGGGTGATAGATCATTTGATCAACAAAGCAGGCAAGGTTGAGGGGAAGGAAAAGACTGGTGATCGAGGAACCGAGTATTGGCGTGCTTGGCCCGGTCGCATGGGGGCGGGCTCGCCAAGGACCAGCCGAGTCTTGCCAGGAAACATCACTTGTAAATATGGAGAGGGGGTTGGCTTGGTTGTTGTTGGTCTTTTTGGACGAGAATTCCTGTGGCGGATGAAACTGTCCTCCAGGCTAGGTGGGGCTCCTGATGTCTGTGTGTGTTGATGGTTATGTTCAGGCCAAAGGTTTCAATCAAGGCCCAAGCCAGGGTGAGGTCCGCATCTTTCCAGGCATTGCACCGGAGTAAATATATATCTTGACGACTTGAATATACATTTTCTTGCCTCCCTTCCCCTTGCATCACATTTTCAGGGAAGTAGTATCCCCGTGCTTACCTAGATTTCTGCTTGCCGGTCGTCTACAGAAACGTTTACGCAAGAACAAGAAATACGAGTGCCTAGACGAGCGGAGGACAGTGCCTATGTACCTGCAGGTGGATAGGGCGATAAAATACCGTACCTGAGTACAGTAGGTAGGTAGCCATGTAGCCCAGCACCGTCACGACACCCTAGCTAGGCTCTAGAGACACGGAACATATAGCACACAGAAGATGATGGATTAGGTGGAGGCAATACTCGATACGGACGGACTCTTGCACGTAGGGGAGATACAGGCTTAGGCTCGTCGGCGTGGATGCTCTGGTTTTGTTGCACGTAGAGGAGATACGGACGACTCTGAAGTAAAGTAGGTTCTGGTTTCTTGTACGCCGAGGAGATACGGACGACCTCCAAGCACCCAGCTAGATAGGTAAGCTTAGGCTCGTCGTGGCTGTTCTGGTTTCTTGCATGCCGATGAGAATACCGGATGGTCAAATTGTCAAAGACGGTCGGGGGGTGAGGATTGCTGTACATAGTATCAATGGGATCTCGTGGGTGGCTGCGGGTGGATGGAGTGCTCTCTCTGTCTGTCTGATCTGATGCTTGTCTTGGTGTTTTTTTTTTGCTTCAGCCTTCAGCGCATAACTCTGTATTTGAGAGGTGTTGGTCCCTCAACGCGCCGGATATTGTTCACCTCACAGCCGGCAGCTTGCTTGATCCTTCTCCCGCCGTAGAAATCTAATTGCGTAGCGTCCGTCCTCTTGCCTCCGCTTCACATTTTCTCGCTCTGTCTGTCACCCACACCTACATCCACATCCACAGCTACATCCTCCTGCTCACCACTTCCCCATGCCTACCTTCCGCTCCATCTCCTCCATCCAGCCCACCCCTTGTCCGTCTCCGCCACTCGACAGCCGCAGCCCGTCCTGCCCACTATATACATCCTCCCAGCTGATCTCGGTGTCCCGCCCGCACAGGATATCCTCATGCACACGCCCCGGCGCGCCCAGAGCGGTCGGTCGGAAGCCATCGGCGTCGCGCACGAGCTTGAGTTCCATACCCCGGCGCAGCGGCTCCGCGATGCCAAAGGTCCGGCGCAGGAGGTTCTGGCGTGTCGCTTCCTGGGTTGCCGTCCAGGCTTTGAGGCGCGCCTCGAGCGGGTGCGACGACGAGACTTGCGTGGATAGCGGGGAGGCGGTGGAGAGAGACGACCGGAGAGTGTCGTGCAGGCCCGGGGCGGAAGGGGCACCGCGGTCGAGAGCGTCTTTTGTGTGCGCGGAGATTTTGGATGCTGTCGTCGTGTTGGAGGTTGAGGTTGGGAGGGAGGACGAGGGTGCTAGGCGGAGGGACTACAAATGCGGGAACGAAGTTAGTATTTATCATATGATATGATGTCCCGCGGAGAGATCGGGAATAGGTTGGAAATGTGTGCAGAGATCTCTCTTACCATGTTGGCGGCGGCGGTGGTGGTAAGGCGAGGTGAGGAGGAGGCTCAAGTGAGGATCGAGGCAGAGAATGTAGCACGGGAGACTCAAGGTTGCGAAAGATCTGTCGCGGTCTAGGTTCAGCGGTTGCACCGAGTAGTCATGCGGATGCTTGAGGTTTGAGGTTTGGAAAAAGCTTGACGGTGGAGGTGCTGAACTCGTGTAGGCGGGAGGGATGATGCTGAAGATCTACATGTAACTCGTAGGCACAGGCACGGATGGATGTCGCGTTCTTGATATGGCGTCAAGTGGCGCTGTGCCCGGCAGAAATCAGTACGGCGGGGTTTAGAGCGCAATTGTCACACTGTCATCGATTCTCCACCAAGTACCGAGTACTCCATCCATGGGAGCTACAGTACAATCTCATATCGTATCGCTATGGTATCCATGAACCTCCAAAACCCTTCAAGTCCGGGTGAAAATCCTCGCAGTCTCCAACACAACATCACTGGCTATCTCGCAAGTAACTCCCGGTATGCCCCTATGCTTAACAGTGTCCCCACTCGTCGCAGAATTCCTCACACTTCCACTCCTTGGGCAAGCGGAAAAGGCGCTGCGCGTGCATCTTACACTCCCCCGCCGTGACAAGGCTCAAGACATTCTGCGAGTCCCTAATCCACTGGTAGACCGACTGCCAGCTCTCCTTGACCAACCACTTCTGCATCTCCCTAAGCACGAGCAAGGCGGTCCATTCCTCCACCGATGTCTCGTAGACAATCCCTGCAAGCTGCATGTGCAGATGAAATTCGTCGATAATGACCGCAATAATGAGCTGCTTTTGGTCTTCTGGCCAGTCTTGCCAGTCTTGAGTGTCGTCGTCGTCGTCGTCGTCGTCGTCACGCTTGGCGTGCTCGATGAGCGCATTGCCCTCCTTCGGCAATTCCTCCTTCGTCCTTTCTAATGGCGTCCTCAACGCCTCGGAAGGAGCTTTGTTGAGCTCCTCATCAGAGTCCAAAGGGAGGATTCCAATGTCCTCCACCTTGGCGTCGGTGCCCTGGGGTTGAAAAAAGTCACGAACGTGCTCTCGTGGTTTGGTGGGCTCCTTGCAGCCAAGCGACGGGCAATTCACGGCTTTGCTTAGACCGGACTCGTTGGGCGGGATGATGGCCTCAACGAGAAGACAGAAAACCGTGATGACGCTGACGAGGACCGTATTGATGGCGACCATGTTGGCGGTGACTAGTGAAAGGTATGGTGGTTGGTTGAGGGCGTCGTAGATGTCGTTCTGCTAGACTTGTAGCGGTGGTTGTGTAGTGCTGGAGGACGCTGTCGGGATTGAGTGTCTTGAAGTGTTGGAAGCTGGGATGGAGAAGATGTCCTCCTCGAGGGGGGCAGACAGTGCTTTAATAGTTGTGGATTTTTCCTTGCAACGCTGAGGACCTCGTTTTTTGAGTTTTGGTTCGAGCCGGTTCACCACTCAGACTAGCAACCAAAGTATTTTTCTTCAACCCATCGTTTCTCATGGTCCTCCATGATATTTGCTACCACAACCTTGATCTTCGGAAACACTGTCATCAGCCTTTTCAACCCACGACGGCCAGCCAAAAGGGTGACGAATACTATTCTAGCTTCTGCGACTCCGTGGTCCACGAGGACCTTTACGGCCATCAGCGCGGCTCCGCCACTTGACATTTGTGGGTCTAAGAGCATGACCGTCTCATGCTCCGCGATGTCAGGGAATAATTTCAGGTAGTGTAATTCTGGTTCTCCGGTGCGAATGTTGGACTGGATGAGTAGTCGACCAGTCAGACAGTCCGGAATCGTCCTCTTCAAGCCAGTCTCCATGCAGCTCCCGCCGCGGAGAATGACCACAGCGGAGATTGTGCCCGCCGATTTCAGGCCAGCATAAGGGAGCTTCTGCGGCGTCGAGACTTCATGAGCCACGTAATTATGACAATCCAGGGCCTTTTCGATCAGGAGGGCTGTCAGCCGGTCAAAATAGAAGATGAAATCGACCTGGTCTGTTATTGGATTCCGCAGGATCGTTGACACGGCTGTGATTTGTGGTGTCCCCCCAAGTACGATCACATTTTCCGGGAGCTTGTAGATATCGACATGTTGGCCGAGCCGTTCCAGCTCGGCATTATGCCTGATCGATTTTTCCTTGAGGATCTGTCTTGTCTGGTTCACGATCATCTGAATGGCCATCTTGTTCTGCATGCCCCGTGGGACGATGAGGTCTGCGATTTCCCTTTGCGGCTCGACGTACTTCTGGAATACTGGCTTGACGTATCTGAACCACTGTTTGATTGTCCCTTCAATGGTCCGACCTCGCTCCCTCACGTCCCGCACGATGCGTCTTGACAAGCACACGTCCGCATCTGCCTCGACGAAGATCTTCATGTCGAGCAGCTCCAGCACCCTCGGGTCGTGCAGAGCAAGGATACCTTCGAGGACCACAATATGCGGCGAGTATAGTGAAACCGTCTTCTCCAATCTCTGGTGTTGCTGGAACGAGTAGACGGGGATATCGGTTCTCTTTCCTTGCTTCAGACTGAGAAGCTTTTCGACTAGAAGGTCAAAGTCGATCGACTCTGGAGAGTCGAGATCCCATTCATTTCGGTGTGCCAGGGCATTTTGTTCGGCTGTGAGGGACTTGTAGAATGAGTCGATAGACATGATGATGACCCAGGGCAAATCCAAAGACTGGACGATCTCAATAGCTAAGCTTGTCTTCCCTGAGCCTGAAGATCCAGCGATCCCAATGATGCTCATGTCCGCCCATGGTGGAGAGTACAGGGCTTTCTGTGGAAGATCTGCCGCCTCCGCTGCTTGTTGGGCTGAGGCTAGAATTGAGAGATTTTTCAGATCCGTACCATTTGACATCTTGTCGGCGGATTATCCCTCTCCTCTTCCGGGACAAGTGCTCGTTGGCAGATCAGTTGCTCGCTCTGCACAGCTGGAGCGAGGCGGATGATTTGTTATCTGAGCGGTGCTGGGAGTCTTACTTCGGCCGAGCTCGAAGGGAACACAAGTGAATCTAACGAATCCAACGCCAGGCGCCTAGCTGATGCCGACTTGAAGAGAGTTGTAAAGGTTCTGGGTACGGTAACGTAGCAGTGAACAGTGGGTGTTCGTCCACCAAGCCGCTCGGAGCGCCGAAACTATTTTCCCCGCCGCCGAACAGCAGTACCAACTTCTTCGTCTTCGATCTTGCGCTCTGCGCCCAACAATCGTTCCGTGCAATGGGGCAATGGACCTTAATACTCTCTCGGCCAACTGGAAGAAACTACAGACAACGCTCAAGACCTCTACCACTGACACATTGCCCAGAAAGACCTCCTCCCAGCATGGCATAAAGCGCAAGCGAGACCACTCGCAGCGTACTACGCGCAAACCTCCTGTGGAGGCCTCGAAACCTAGGAAACGGCTACGTGTTGGCAAGAGCATGGCGCAAAATAGCAACAACTCTGTGAAAAAGCTGTCAATCAAAGAAGTCGAGAACGACACCAATGTCCAGCGACCAAGACTCGCTACTGCCGCAGCCTTGGACAAAGTTAACGCTGGGCTGTCCTCTGAGCAAGTCTGCCGGTCCGCTCATACTGACCAATGCTAATCTGCTCTTTAGCATAGAGATCGGCAGATACGTCGCCCTCGACTGCGAAATGGTGGGAGTCGGGCCTCACCCCGACAGAGAGTCCGCGCTCGCCCGTGTGAGCATTGTCAACTATAACGGTGATCAAGTTTACGACTCCTATGTTCTCCCACTCGAAACGATCACCGACTACAGGACGCACGTTAGCGGAATATCTCCGAAACACATGAAGGTTGCAAGGCCGTTGAAAGAGGTGCAAGCGGACGTGGTGAAGATTCTGGAGGATAGAGTTGTCATTGGGCACTCGATAAAACACGATTTAGCGGCGTTGATGTTGAGCCATCCGCTGCGAGACGTTCGTGACACTTCTCGCCACCCACCCTACAGGAAGATTGCCGGAGGCAGTTATCCGAAACTGAAGATCCTCGCGTCGGAGCTGTTGGGTACGGTGATTCAAGAAGGCGAGCATTCAAGCGTCGAAGATGCTCGAGCCTGCATGATGCTCTTCCGGAAAGACAAAGCTGCGTTCGAACGAGAGCATTCGAAGAGATGGCCCATGCAGGCTCCGGCTCAGACACAGCAGGACGCTGACGCTTCGACAAAGCCTCGGAAGCATAAGAAAAAGAAAAAGAAGCACTAGGGTGGTTGGTTTGAACGGGACAGAGCCTCCGTTACTGATTCGTGGAAGGCTGTAGTGGTATGTTCTCCATCATTTCCACGGCGCCCTCCCTAGCCGCTGCGATGATCACGTCCCCAATATCTTTGTCCTGAACCTGGCTTCACAATAAGTGAAATGATAGGGCATGGACCTCAGTTCCCTTGCTCCTGTGGTCACACGGATGCATGCTAAACTCGGTCATTCCTTCGTACTCGCTCTGCAGCGCTGGCTGAATCTGGTTGTCGACATGCTCCTCCGGCTTCTCTCGCCATACCCCTAGAGTCTTCTCCCCTTGGGTGGGCTTTATCCCTGGACCCCGGCGCTGTGATGCCTTGAAAGACTGCAACACCTTTATCCGGTTTAGGCAGCTTGGGTATGCCTTCGAAACATGTTGCAAGAAACTCCAGGCCAACCACTTCGGTCGTCTCAATACTCACAATCTTATCGTAAGATCCCTCTCTAGGCATGAAGAGCTCGCGGTAGTCGCACAGAAGAACATCGATGTCTTCCGTCGATTCTGCTAGGGTAACGCGTCGATCCGCCATGCTCTTCTGTCACGATTCAGCGGCAAAAATGTTATCCGACATGTGGTCCTTTGAATTTCTCTGATGGCAAAGCTGCTCCGAACGGTGCAAATATCCAGTACGTGGTCTGACTGTTGTAACATTGCATCTTCAGTGACTCGATCCAACTTTCGCATCTGTGCGTCTTCCAGAGACTCCTCTTTCCGTCCCTCTACCACTCTGGACGACCTCAATCTCTGATAGGAGTATATCATGTCATTCGAAAGAGAAGCCGCAAACATTAAATTCCTGACATCGTTATCGTGTTTCGCATGCAGCTTTGGCTTCTCGCTCGCGCGGATGATTCAATGTCGGGCAGTCGATCGTTGCGAGAAAGGCCCGGCCTGCAAAAGGGTTTCTCTGCATCGGGACGCATGAATTCTGCTGCATTGCATCACTCGTACGTCCCGAGCCAAGGTCTGTTTCCCTGTTTCGCTTTTGCGAGGCCTTTTTCAGGCTCCGACCCTGCTGGATGTGCTCGCTGGCCGTAGTAGCGTCTGAACCGGCTTTGACTTGCAGTACCGGGTACAGGTACGTACCTTCGCCAGAAGGGTCCGAGCGCCAATATGTGATAGCTAATGCGATTATGGAATTGGATTCCTACGGAATACCGAGTACACGTATTGGCCCTTTAGTTTGTCTTTCTGCGAGGCTCATTTGTGGAACTCGACAGGCAGTTGACGGTTCACAAAAGTGGACATACCGGTGTAGTGTGTTGTTTGGAACGTCCTTGGATCGCAAATATATCAGGGGAGCTACATAACCGTCAAGGTTGAGAAGTTGTGTAGGTCCAGGACGATCTCTGGTTCCCGTGTTAATTTCATGTATGTAATTATATCGTCCGTCGGGAAGAATACTCGTAGATGGCCGAAGACAAGTGTGTTGAACTGAAGGGAAGCCGCTACTAAAGCGGTGGGGCGAACCTCTTTGGGCCGATTTCCGTACACGCGTGTTGACGCGTCGAGCTGTAAATCGCACCCAGATACGCGTACCAGAAGAGATTCTAGAGCAGAGGTTTGCATTTCAATTCCTTCAGATATCCGCACAAGATGCTCTCATTACAACATCTCGATGGCAAAGCAGATAAGCGCACAGCCAATATCCTACCCTGCCGCATACACCACAATGGTCCTACCAAAGTGAGCAAAAGATATTGGTCACCTCAATGCGAGAAGGGTGCGTTGTAGAATGCTCCCACCGTGTCTGATAGACATGCTGACGTTGTCATGTCAGATAGTACAGCGACGTCCTACTTTCGGGGCCGCAGGTTACGAGGAAAAGTCATCACGTTACCTGCGGGATATCGCGGTAGGAGACAACACAGCCATGATCCATTGCCTGCTCTGATATAGTTGTAGGCGTAATCGCCAAATCGACCGACCGACATCTCCCTCAGCCGACCAAGTCTCAGGATAGTCCTACATACACTGCCGTAGACGAAGACGTCGAGATCGCAGATGAAGAAGAAGAGCCTCCCGAACCCGTCAATGTCCTTGAAGAAACTGCGACTTTCGAGGACATCATCGTCTGGGGGCATGATATTTTGCCAACGAATGAAGATCCGTTTGTCAAAGGCATCGAAGAGTGGATATCCTTGGCTGAGGCTATACACGGCGACCAGCGCAAAGACAACCAGCGTGCGGTTGGTGACGAGAAGATTTCCGCTTGACCAAGTTCACCCATACCAGACAGGTCAGCTGCTCTGAGGTTTACAATACTCGTTCTTCGCCTTCGACCACTCTTCCTTCAGTCGAACATACTGCTCGGACGCCAGACATCTCCGCCAGTAGCCTTTGAAGATCTCACTGGCGTCTTCCTTCTCCTTCCTCCTCCCGTCGACATCCTCCTCAGTCCACTTCCCTAACTGCTTTCCGTCCGCACCGTACTTACGGCCGCCTTTATGGTTGGCGTACCGCTTGGCGCGGGTCATACCCATCTGGATAAATTTGCGCGTCATGTCCGCTCCAACCAGGTCACCTCGGTCAACATATGACTCGAAAATTGACCACAACACTTCGGCTGACTTCTGGGCAATTGGTACCGTCCGGAATGCCCAGTATGGTAGGATGAGGCTCTTATATGGTTCGAAGGACAAGACGCCCATTTCTCCTCGAAGAATTTCGTACGAGAAGCATAACTGCTTGTCGTCCAGTGCTGGTGCGTCTAGGGGTGGCTTGGGTGTAACCAAGCTGTCCACTGTTGCCTTGGGCATCTTTCTAGTCGTGGGATGAGCGAATATTTGCCCCAGAATCGAGAGCCTGCGGATCAGTGAGCGAATAAAGAGCAGAGCAGCACCCTAGGTGCCCCAGGAGCCGGTCATGACGACACGCGGTTCGAATGACACGCGTGAGCTTTGTCTCATTTGACTCCCGTCTGCATCGCAGCGAGGAAACCGGAGTTGTACCCAAGACTTGTCACGATCTCTATTTCTCGACTCTGATAGTGCAAAATCCATGTTGCGACAGAATATTGGGTCCCAGCGTCCTTCTTTGGGCGGCAGAGGTACACTATGGCCGAGCAGCTTGCGCAATTTGAAGTTGTTGCAGACAACACAAGAATCTCGGATCCCTGTTCACTTTGCTTCCGCGCCTTGTTGCTATTGGCAGAGGGGCTCGATGCGACACAATTTGGTTGGGGAAACGACCCCGTCACGGTACCATCCCCCACCCTGTCATCGATTTGCTCCGACCTGACAGAGGAACCCCCTTGCAGCACTCATGTTTTCAGTTCTCAAGAATGCCACGTGCCAATCTTGGGCAACTGAGATCTTCGTTTCATGGCTTGTTGATGATAGAGCGATCTGCAGTTCGAATCAAGCTTTGCGATTATCGTTCTGAGAGAATCAATGCGTCAACTGGCATTCGAAGACGGAACCGTGGAAACGAACGCCAGCCAATGATGCAGCTATGAACAACGCCTTTCAGAAAACTGAAAGGTTCTTGTTTAGCTGCTCTATTACTGGTGATCCTGGGAGATCAACCATGTGGCCCGGATATCTCGAGTCGCTTTAGTTCCATTGCCGAGTTGTCGCTGATAGCCGACTTCCAGCCATCCACAAGATTGCATATGTCAGAAATTTAAGTCAACAGGGCAGGTGGTCTGGACCGCCATCCCGACGTCCTTACGCAAGCCAGCCGTGGTCTCTCGTGTCGGTGTTACTAACAAGCATCGGCTGCTCGTATGGCTTCCTTGCTTGGGACGAAACTAGTGCCTGAACCGCAGCACGGCGACGAATCGAATCCGTGTCCACTTTTCCCAATGAGGAAGCGGCATCATCCCAACTTGTCGACAGCATATCTGTGGCTCGAGCAATGCTAACAAAACTTGAGACTCGAGGCTGGCTTATGCAGGTAGTGTTGCTACTATGCAGCAAGCAGTCAGTTAGGTGCATGAGCATTCTTGGGTAATCAAGGACCCCTTTACTGGATTCGTGCGGGAGCGGCGTCATCGAGTCAGGCCAGGAGCCCATGTGCCAGGCATATGGCATTCATCCGGCCCACGGTTGCTTGTTGGCGGCAGAAGGATACCTCTGAAAAAGCAGCAAGATGGTTGATACACTTGCCACAGGGTTCTCTTTCGGGTTACTGCCTCATCGAGCACGAAGGTGAGGAGGAGTTTCAATCCCTCAGCTAAGCGAAGATACAACCTCGTTCTGGATGATGGTGAATCGCTTGTGTCGGCTCTCAGCTTACTAAAATCACGGCTTCCCATCACCGTGTACTGCTCTGTCGATGACTACACGTCGCCTAAGTATATGACATATCGGCAGGAGTGCACAATGCAGACAGCTTAGGGTCGAGCAATTGGACTGACCAACTCTCGGCTACAACATGTCCGAACAGTCGTCCTATCGATCAAAACTGCTGTTCGTCAATTCTCGAGGCCCTCGGTGCAAAGTTGTTCGAAGCCACATCGTGCGCGAGGCGACGAGACGAAGATCCTTGCGTCGCAGGGAAGGGTTCTCGACTCTGCCGCAAGGCTGCAATACCACCTTCACCACGTCCGTTCTAGCGGACGATCTTCGGCAGCAGGTGACGCGAACGGCTTCTCGATCATTATTCGCCATCGGCTTTTCCGGCACTCGTCGTGACCCCTTCAATGCATACCCCATCCCCGTTTTCGAATGGGTGCCCTTGGCTACAGACTTTTGTGTGTATACCTCGAGAAGTTCCAGAGCCAAGATGCTAATCCGCCGACAACAGACATGTCACACGCAGCAAGTTTTGACGCCACCTCTATCCTTCTCGGAGCGCAGAATCATTACCGAGGCTGGCTATTTACCCGTATGCTCCACCACCCAGGTCTCTTCCACGCTATCATGGCAATTTGCTTGGCGCAGATGCAGACATTGTTGCCATCGGCTGATCCACGAGCTCCACAACAACTGGCATACCACCGCGGTTGTGCCATTGCTGCTGTGAAGCACGGGCTGGAGGATCTGGGAAGGCTGGAGGAGTATGCAGTACTCGAGACCATCGTCGCACTGGCAAATGTGGAGGTATGGCAAGCACCTAAGATTTCGCAGACTCGCTAAAATCATACAGCTCCAATGCCGAGACTATGTCTCGCTCGAGCGCCATCTTTCCGGTCTGCGAGCACTACTTGGCTTTTTGGGCAACTTAGAATGCCTTGATAAAGGTCTTGTTTCATACCTGGTGTAGTGCGTGGTCCCTTGAGACCATGTTACATGTAACATGGTACGGACAATACTGGGTGCTAATTCTGGGATAGCTACGACTACCTTTTACAGATGAGTGTGCACTGTCAAAGTGTTTTCACTGGGAGCAACTTCGCTCGGCGAAAAACATCCGTTGAATACCCTCTATCTCACCAGCTCTCGGATGTGATTAACAAATTTCCGGCCGGGCTCCGTGCCCTTGCGGCTCAAGGCCACTTTAGCTGGAATGTAATCCGGATGCTGAGTCGGCTCCAGCTCTTCGCCTCCCACGGATCCGTTGTCAACCGACCGAATACTCGTCGCCACACTGCTCTGCGCGATCTAGAATCGGTGGAGACCTTGGCAGGTTTGTTGGTTCCGTCCGTCACAGATGATTTCGAGAGCTCCATATGCTCTGCAGCTATCGTCTACACCCACCTGATCCAAGGCCAGCACCAGCCCGTGACCTCGGTCGTCATGTGCAGCCAGAAAGAGCTGCAAAGGATACTTCCATCCATGCAGTGGCGAACCGAAGCTCAAAGACGGTGCTTGATATGGATGTGGATGGTGTCCTTGACAGCATGCATGGTGAAAGGGGTATTAAGCAGCCAAGACCACCGTCTCCTGGGAGAGTTCTCCACCCGATTCGCCGAAGCGGCTCACTGGAGTTCGATGGAGTCGGTGTTACAGGAGTTCTTCTGGTCACATACTTTCTCAGCAGCCTGGTGCTCGTCCTGGGACAGCAAGATCAACTGTCTCCGAAAGCGTGCCGGTGTTCTTTGCTAGGGTAATCCCGAGAGCTGCCTTTGGCGAGAACCGTCGTATGCTGTTTACTCTTTCCTACTAGATCGGAGCGACGTCTGGGTTTCATTCAAGCTTGATTACTTTGCATCGCGTCTGGTACGCCACTGCCGGAGTCAGCCATTTACGCCTTCCTGAACGGTGCAATACCTGTTCCCGGTAATCATCCTGCCCTGTAGAGCCGACGCTCGAAACGACGAACGACTTTCGAGAGTTCCGCCTCCCTTCTTGCCCATGCCTTGGGAGCGAGACTGTCTATGGCGGCAGAGCCGACATAAAGGTTGCACTTCCCGTCATCCAGTCAGACGCTTCATCCACCACACCGCCATCTGCACCCGCGAGTTCCTTCAGTAGCTGGTTCTCTGCCTCCAACTGTACGACGACTGCCTTGAGTCGGCTGATCGTTTCGAGAAGTTCCTGATTGTGGAGCTGCAGAGTTCTCAACTGCGACTGCTTCTCGGTCAAAGTCGACGACGCCGTTTTCAGTTGGGCCTCTTTCCGAGCCCGATACGCCCGCTGAGCTTTTCTGTTTTGGGCACTAAAGTGCCCTCGAAAGGCGTATCAGCTATTATTTTCTGAATGAAATGACAATGAGACCCTTGACTCAATCGGCACGGAACGAGTACAAGGAGGACTCACCGTCTTCTCTAAGACCGAGTCAGCTCTTGCAACCACGCTGGCTATCGTGTTAAATACATACTTCACACCTAGATTGTACCACTTCACAGCCTCTGCCTTCAGGATCAATCACAAGGAAGTTTGATTCGCTCAGAATCTCGCTGAAGGCTCCCGCTGAGAAGGCCGGGCCTTCACTTTGATCATGGCAAGATCCCGCTGGCGTGGAGCCTGCGAATGGAGATGTAGCCAAAGTAAGAGAATACCTCGAGAGCAACTTACACATGAGGAATCAGTGTATTGGGTACTTAGGAGCAGCTTTTAAGAATATACGCACCTGATCCCATTCGGAATCGTTGAGAGCGGGGGTCTCGTTGCCTCCAAAATGTCCATGGTGACCGTAAAGGTCTGGATAGGGCTGATGAGAAGCTTCAGGCCGGCGTGTCCTTCCAAAGGGCGCTGTGGATGATGATGAAGAAGCAGGGTCCATAACTGAAATTCGCCTGAAGTTCCTTGATAGTTTGCCAGTGCGAAGCCCAGGACTTTATTGGGGTGTGATCAGATCTCCATCTACGCTGTGCATGGATGTCCTAGCCTTTAGCTCCTCTTCCACAGCCGCTTAGAATAGTCAATTCGGCCGAAAATGGGATCTATCAAGCGACAGTCCCCTACATCTATCTAGACCGTCCTGGTAAGTGACAATCGGGCCGACAAAAAAAACACCAGCCCTCAAGTTGCGGCTGGCAAAAACTGGAAGCAACTTCGCCGTGGTGGCCAATAGAGCGCGGCATGGCACCAGTACGAGTATCAGCACACTCTCACGCTAGAGGTCGCCTCGAAACTCGCCAGGTACTGTATCCTACCGGGGGGCTACTACTGTGACACTGTGCGAGCTCCGCGTCGCCACCAGTGGAGTTCTCTGTGCCGTAGCAGAGCTCCAGGGCACCAGGGTCACACAGTGCCACACAAGGTTAGGCAAGACCTCCCGATCATATACCGAAAACGAACATGCCAGCCACCTTACATAACAAGCTTATCAAAAGGACTCGTTTGAGTACCCTAGCGATGCGGTGTACGTAAGCGAACGTTTCGCAAAGCGAAGCACGCGAAGCCACAGGACGGTGCAAATTTTCCTTCCCGACGCGGACTAGTGGTGCTAACAGCCCAGACGGTCACGACACTTGCATGGTACTGTACTCCGTGTGGAGGACTTGGTACATAGTTCTTTCGAACTAACCTTCTGCTAGCAGTGGGCTGGGCTGTCGAGCCTCGCCGGGATGGACTGGCCTCTCTCTACGGAATACGAAGGTGGTAGGATACTATGTGAGACGAATTCGAAAATGGACATCCCGCCGCTTTTACTGTAGGATACTCGGCTCGGGAAATCATCTTGTTCCGGAACTTCGCTTGCTTGACACCCGCTACTCAGTTCAGTTCAGTTCACCTGCCCTGGCCTGGTCTACCTGCTCCGTAACCGTCCCTTCATCCACGTATCCAGACAACACGGAACATGTACCCTGGTAATTTGTCCATCAGAGAACGTGCGTTGCAGGATATGCTCTCCCGACTGGAGCTCCATTCCCCCTTCGTGGCTCTCAGCCTATCCCACTCCCGAGGTTGAGCGACTCTCTTCACACTTTCGTGAGCCACCGTGGGGATATCTTCTGGCTCTGCAATGCAGCAACACCACACCCCCTGCAGGGTCTCGTTGTGCCGATGTCCTGACTAAGGCTAGGCCTTGAAGGAGGGAAGCCAATCTGTGCACTTGCACTGCTTGGAGTTGCCGATCAGACCATCAAGCGAGCACACTACCTAACTTCAATATGCATGACCTAAACTACGTAGGTAAGCATACAGCAGACAGTACATAGTTCACAGAGGTCAGTACATAAGTCCATGAATCGGACGGCCTATCCTATGGACTCGACTTGTCCGTCTCCCTCACTCTGTTTGAAGCGCTGAAGCACTGGACACCACATGGACCCTCGCAGGGAATTTGTCAGCTATACCCACCCGTCACAGTTCCAGGACAGACAGCACCGCAGACAGGTCAAGTCGTATGTCTCGAAGAGAGCGTACTGGATAGAACGACACGTCCAGTTTGATATCAGACGTCCGCTGCGGAGCAATCCGCCACTCAATGGGAGAGAAGCGGTCGATGATAGATATGTGATTCAATCTAGCGGTGTTCAGCATGGACAACAAAATGATTTTGACAAGGACAAGTCCACCGGTTCTACATGGCAAGATGATGAGGATGCCGTCGCAGCAAATACCTGGCGGAAGGTTAAGATCAAGGTCCAGGCCCAGGATAAAGGCCAGGCGAGTCGGATCTGTGATTGTCGTTGGAGAGCGAAGCTACCGCTACTGCCGGTCGTTACGCTGAACGGTCTGCCAGACGTGTTGCGTCAGTCGCAGGGGTTTCTTGCCGCGAATGAGTTCTGTGAGTCGAGACGAAATGAGACGAGCCGAGATGATCTGTGATGCTGGGGCTTTGCCAATGGGTTACTTGTTGACTGACTGAAAACAAAAATACGCAGACCAAGAGGCTGTGGACCCTCATTACGCTCCGGTATGTCGCATTTTCAATGTGGTGAATTGTTTTGGCAATGTAAGTATATTTCGCCATTTGTGGTTTGCAGAAAGCTGTCTTTGGGCAACAACTATCATTTATGCACCAATCATCTTAACTCGTCTTTCTTTGCCGTATTGATTACTCTCTAACCGGGACAGAACTACCACACCCAGATGCAACAGGACGAGGATGCACTCCACGCGGGCGTAGCTGCCGTCCAGGTCATGAAGGGCATGTTCGTGTCCGCTTGTCCTTGTCCCGCAGACACACTGCCCGAGGACATCCTACGACTGGTCCACATCGCGATCTCCAGGCTGCGTGAACGGATCGCCAGGAATGACTCATGCAACGACGACGTCACAATCATGACCGTCGTGTTCTTGACTCATCTGGCGGTGAGTGGGGGTGCCGCCCCATCTGTCCTGCGATTTTCTGCCGAGTCGCTGACATGTACCTTTCAGATGGTCTTCCGAGACATGGTTGCATTTCGATCACACCGCCGAGCGATCAAACAAATGGTAGATTCGCGGGGAGGACTCCATAGGCTCGGTCAAGACTTACTCGTGGAGTCTACAGTTCGACAGTAAGAGAGCGCCATGCGCACAGAACCAAGACAGGACAGAGCGTAGTTGACTGACACAAGTCTCTAGGTTCGAGCTTTGGTGGTCCCAACTGCATGGCGACGGTGTCTTCGAAGCAGAGGAGCGTAGAATCGTCAACAGTCTCCACCACCCCTTACGGGCTGAGCTGCGCGACATTGTCAATTCAATGCCCCCCGGATTTCAAGCCCTCGCGCGACAGGGCCACATTTCCAACCAGACGCTCATCCTCCTCGGCCGGATCTCGCACTTTGACACGCTCAACAGGACTAATAAACTCCTAGTCCGGGAAATCTTGCTGGAGGGAGCCACGGGCAACAACAGCGACGATAACAACAGACGGGAATACAATAATTTCAACGAAGCTTGTCCCGCCCTCTCCACCCTGGAGCCTAGCTTGGAGAAATATCTCGCTCACGCCCTCCTCCTGTACTGCAACCTGACGTTCAGCCCGAAGAGAGGCCTGCTCGAGGCGTGTAATCTCATCTTCTCGATCCCGCGATCCATCCTGATCAGGGAGCTCCCGTTATTTGACCAAGCTTCTGCCGCGGGAGCGCGGACTGGACTTCCATCGGACCAGGAATCCAAACTCGGTCTCGAATCAAGCACCCTGTACCAGCGTCGGTGTGTACTGTGGATCTGGCTCGTGCTGATCAGCTCGTTGATCATCGCGAACACGAAGAAATCCTCCCTGGCAACGGAGTTGGCGGTGCGGTTGGTGGCGCGGTATCCTGCTTGTCGGCGCTGGGTCGACGTCGAGGCCATCTTGACGGCCTTTTTTGCCTCGGAGGTGGTGGTAGAGTCGTTGCGTCGACATTGGGACGCAATGCGATTTGGCGTTGGTATTCCGGCGGGTTAAGTGCTTGCCAGTATGCAATCTAGGGGCTCCTTGGGTGGGCGAACGAATTTACATTATAAGTATTTTTACTTACTTTCGTGACTCTTCAAGGAACAAATCACAACATGAAGCCTCTAAGTTCTGAAGTCCAAAGTGACTAACGAAGCTCAACTACCAAAAGATATCAACATCGTCGCCCTCTAACCAAGCATCCATCGCGGCATTCATCTTCGAGAAACCTTCATTGTTCAGTGTAGGGAGATCCTGAGGGATCTGGTGGCCAAGTTGAGCCTGCGCCCATGCCAGATACCTGTACCCAGCCGAGAACTGCCTCAGGGATTCTGCGTCAATATCTGGGACGGATTTCCCATCGACGGGGATGATCTTGTCCTTCTCGTACAAGACCTTTGAATACCGTGCTTTCCAGCCATCGTGCTGTTTCGTGACGAAGAAAACAACCCGGCAGTCGCATTCGACGTCGACGTCGCAGCCTTGAATGCTGAACCGCTGCGTCACCGTGGCTTTCATCCGGCCTACAGCACGTTCTCGCTCCAGATTCAAGTCCACCAACGTGCCGTTCTCGCGATGCATGATGAAGTCACCTGCCGCTCGCTTCTCTTGGGAAATGCGGATGAAATCGTCGACTGGCAAGCCGCCACTCCAAGCTGGGCCTACCGTGTTAGCGCTTCAGGTAGGTGTCAAAGTGTACTTTTACGCACGCACTGGTAAACACGTATGCCCCTTCGTCCACGAAGATGCTGCGAAAGTTTTTCCACTCCGAGACATCGCGGTAGACGGGCCAACCTTTCAGGAGCTCCGAGATGCAGAAACGGGCCAGCATCTCGTCGGCGGTGCCGTTGAAATGGTTGAATGTCTTTGGCCTGGTCTCTTTCTCTGTCACGTTATACCCCATCCTTGGAAAGTGTAAACTAGGTTGGCTTCGCGTTTTATATGTTGGAAAGTTGGCCCAGACGCAACAAACTCAATTGGACAGGGGGCTGATTCCAGGAGAACATATTTTTGTCGGGACATGGCAATCCGCTTGGTCTCTTTATAGCACAGCACAGCACGTAAGCCCGCTAGCCGGAGAACACACCGGGGACCATGTCTTCCGTTCGGAGATGGCAGTACAGACGTGGCGCTCGTCGCACCTGTTGATCCGTGGGCAGCCGAAAAGCGGGTAGCACCCATAGCTATGTAGCAACGAATTCTTCAGTTAATTTCAGTCACACGGAAATAGATCTCTACGGCGTACTTGGATCAGTATCAGTATCTAGTCTTGGTCTAGTCTCTGACTTTTGGTCTTAGGGAGCCATCGAGTCTCGCTTTTTGCCTTCGGCCCAGCTACGTGCAACCAATGCCAGCCGCTTCTCGCTCCTCCCGGCTAGGTCGAACTGGAACGGCTTGGGCTGAACGTTGAATCCGGTCGTGTAATCGTACCAAGGCACACTCACACCAGGCTTCTTGGTGATTCTGGAAGCCCAGGCTATACGAGCAACCAAGATATTCAATGAGCGTTCCGCAATGTTCATTCCCGGGCAGATCCTTCGGCCAAAGCCGAAGGCCGAGTAATTCTGAATGTTGGGGAACTTTGATAGAGGCTCACGATATGTCGGATACCCCTTTTCAAGCCATCTAGCTGGGTTGAACGTTTCTGGGTCTGGGTAGAGCTGCGGATCGCGATGTATAGCCCTTGCCCATATCTCGTTAGCCATTCCAATTCCTCTTGGATCTCGAATCCATTGAGTTTACATACCACTGATTCGCGTGCACTACAGTGCCAGCAGGAAAATAAAAGCCTTGATACGTATCGTTCTTGATGAGCTGATGGGGGACCCCCCCGGCAGTGACGGGCCGCCATCGAAGCACCTCTTTCACGACGGCACGAACAACGGGGAGAGACGGCATATCCGAAAAGGCTGGTAGACGGTCATCACCGACGACACTGTCGACCTCTTCCTGCAGAGTTCGTTGCCAGTCGGGGTAATGGCACATGGCGAGACAGAAAGACATCATCGCGGCCGCGGTCGTGCCACTTCCTGCCTCGAAGAGAGTCCCTATAACATATGCACCTTCATCGTCGGTCAACCGGAACTCCTCTTGTCTTTCTAGGAATGTTCTCATGAAGGACGGAGGGCACGCCGGCCGCTTCATTGACACTCGTACCTCCTCCATCAGATCGCGAAAGAAGGTCAGCTCCCGTTTATGCAACCGCTCTGCCTCCTTCTTGAACGGAGAGCACCAAGTTGGGAGATACATCAGAAAGGGAAAGGTGTCGACCAAGTAAGATCCAGGAGATGCGACCCGCTCGACCGTGTGGACCACTTCAAGGGCCCTGCGTATGTGTGGGTCATTGTCGGATTCGATGGTCTTTGCATACGCCAGCCGCATGATCACCGCACCCGCATATCGCTCGAAAAGCTCCTCATACTTGGCCGGCTCTCTCAAGAGATCGTAGAGCAGCCTCTCGGATTCGTAGATCTGTACTGGTTCGTACGACGTGGCGGCCACAGGCATTGTGAGAATGTGCATGAGCTTTCTACCGTTTCGCCATCGCTCTTGCGCGTGTTTTAGTGGTCGAACTATTCAGAATAGGAACACAACCACACCTACCGTTGTAGGGCTGAAGGAGAGTCCGCATGTTCCTCGACATCAGCTGCGCGGCCATTGGGAGTTGTTCTCTCGACGAATAGAGCGATCCCCGTTCTCTGAGGAGATCATTGGCGGCCTTTTCCGTGGACAGGACGACCATGTTGCGGCCCAGCAAGGTAAACCGAAAGATCGCGCCATAGCAATCTGCCCATTCCTTGAAGGTCAGCCAAGTGTGGGATTTGGGCAAGTCCAGTAGATTTCCAATCAATGGTTTCCCTGCGTCACCCGTCAGACTCCCTTCACCTTGAGGTCGGTTTGCTAGCTCGGGGATAGACACAGGCCTTGACTCGAGGCCAACTGCCGACTTACCAGGAGGCCCAGGAGGTAGCTGAGTTCCAGGAGGGCACACTGACCTCGTCCAATTGGCACAGCGGACAAGGACGACCAAAACTAGAAAGAGGGCTAAGAGCAGCATCGACATAATCGTCGTCTGGAGGGCTGGCTGGAGAGTACTGGTGACGGAAGAGTCGCAGCATAGGCAGCCATTCATACCCATCAAATACTCGTGTCGAAGGCCCGCACGGCACCATGGACTAGCTCGTTTGTTCCGTCACGGAGCTTTGAACCCCTATCTCGACTGTTGTCTTCCTGCCGGCTGAGGGTGTAGTGCTCGGAGCACATGTCTCCGTTAAGGATTCGGATCACGACACCAAGGCACGGACATTCACCTGGTGTGGAGGAGTGCCGGATGAGGCGCCCACGCACCCCCTATGTTTCATGGAATTCTTTTTCTAATCGTGGGGACGAAGCTAATCGTCCACCACCACAGCAGACTCCCTCGATCGGGGGTGTGGAAGATCAGACTCGTTCTTGGGGACTCCCCAGAACGAAGACTGTCCTGAACGACACGTAGAGCACGCATTGTTTAGTAATGGCCCCGCCACGACGTCTCCACCGCTCGGACTCGGAGGTGTCTGTGGTTCTGATTTTTGGCCCCCGCCAAGTACCCCGGCTCCCCGGCCCCCCGGCTCCCCCGCCATTGCCCAGGCGCCCAGTCTCCGCATCCTGCCCTGCCCATCGACGCTACTCGTACTCCGTACTCCGCCACCTAACTTGAGCCTGATGCGAATTTGTAACACTCTTTCGGAGAACCATTGCGCGCCCACCACAACCTCAAGAGAGATGTCGGCCTCATTCCTGCCGCAAGACTCGAATGCCGAGATAGAGTGGGCGTCTCACTCATCCCCAGCGCGAGGCGTGCCCCTGCACACTACGCCTACCAGCAGTCGACAGAAGTCCGCCTCCATGACTGACCGAGAAGAGAGCCATCGATGCTCTATCTGTGGGAAGGACTTCCGGCGACGGTAATGCAGCCCACCCCCGCGATTCCCCAGATTTTACACCTAGGCTGACACGACCTTTTGCTGAGTATAGCGATGCCCTGACTCGCCACATGCGGATTCATGACCAGCAACGGCCACGGCCAAAGTCTCGGAAGAGAGCTTGTATCTGCTGTGTCAGGTGTGCATCCCATACAATACCCATGTCGTCGGGCATGAAGTCGCTGTCGCTAGCTTCAAGTTCTTACCGTTTGTAGGTCCAAGATTAAGTGCTTTGGGGAGCGACCCAGTTGCTCGTCTTGTATCAAGAGAAACCAACGGTGCGAGTACGACATCCTGCCCAGGTCAAGACCACGTGCATCCGCAAGAACTAGCGATGTCCCACCCACCAGCCATATGATTGCTGCATCAACGAGCCTGCCACCTTCCGAGGACACGACGTTCTTGCCCGCAGGCAATAGCACCGGCACGACGACTAGCGGTGACTACAACGAGGACATTGACCGGCGCATGGAATCCCCATATCCCACACCCTCGCAACCACCCCCGGCTGCGTTCGACTTCTCGGATATGATTGCGGGGACGACGCCCTATCCTACCAACTTCGACTCATTTGCCTGGATTTTTGAAAACAATCTCGATGAGGTCTTTCCGTCCATGCCCCCTTCACCGGGCCACGACTTGTCCGCAATGGATGTGGAAGCCACGTGGGCAAAGGTGGATGGACAGCAGCATCTGCGCTTGGTCGGTGAGGATGGCGACGTGGTTGGTCCCGATGGACAACTTGACGACCTGCCACAGCCTACACCGCGGGACCACTGCAACCCGGATGACGTGTGGCCGATGGAGTGGCATGCAGCTTCAGCTCAACCCCTTACGCTGCCTACACTGGGAGACGAGCGCGATACGACCTCGGGGTTTTTCTTCTCCATCAAAAGCGTGTCGGAACCAGCGAGAGCCAAGATGGTGAACAGCATCCGACTCCCTCTACAGCGATCACCATGGCAAACCGTCTCTCTTGCTAATTTCCCGTCAAAGGAAAAATTGGACCATTGTATTGACCTCTTCTTTCGGCATTTGGACCGAGTATGTCCTGAGATGCCCCTAGACTCGTTTGATTTGTCGCTAATGTTGATCCCGCAGACCTTTACTGTTGTGCACCGGCCAACGTTTGACCCGGGGAAATTTCCGGTGCTCACGATGGCCATGGCAAGTGTTGGGGCATGTTACACAAACTTCGAGGGAGCTCACCAATTCTCGAATTCACTATCGGAGCTTGTTCGTCGGCTGCTCTCGTTTATGGTGAGTTATGACTAGCGCACCGTTGCACTGCCCGCCCATCCTTAATACCCTCTCACAGGCGGAGCATGATCCTCGGTTTCTTCGATCAGACCAATATCTGGCCGCCAAGCTATTTCAAAGTGTGCAGGGCTACTGTGGTGCCAGCCGACGGCTGTTTGAGTTAAGCGAATCCTCCAGAAGCTCACTTGTCCACAATGCGAAAAGTATGGGACTTTTCTGCTACAGACCTCTTCCTATTCCCGAACACCTCGACCCCGAAGATCGTTGGCACCAATGGATCAACCAGGAAAAGTATCGGCGTCTGGGATGGGCGGTTTATGTCAGTTCCCAGCCACTCATTTCATACGTTGTATGTCTCTGAACGCTGACCGACCTCTGTACAGACGATTGACGCGTCGGTCAGCTACCTCCACAATAGCCGGCCGTACCTGAGCGTTTCAGACATCGATATAGAAATGCCATCATCTATTGAGCATTGGCAGGCCGAATCGGCACACTCGTGGGCAGCGCTGCATCCGTGGACAGAGAACGCCCCTCAGCCCCTCAGATTCAAATCGTTGTGCCAAAGTCTTCTAGACGGGACGGACAACTCGATTAGGAAACTCGATTCAAGCCATCATCGATACTTTATTCTCACCCTCATACGGATGATCTGGGCTCTCAAGGAGATCAACGGCTCACCGATGAGCAGTCTGGGCGGTGTGGCGGCACAATTGAATACGGGAAGGGACCATCTTCAAGACATTCTCGATCGGTTCCTCCTCATTCGTCTCTCCCTACCAGCACACGTGCCTTTGACCAAGGTCGAACTGGCCGATGCCTACCGGGAGGCCCAGATGATACATATGTCTCACCTCCACGGAGCCGGTGATTTGGTCGACCGTCTCCATGCTTTCCTAAGAAGTCCGACTGATGAGGGCCTCTGGCGTCGAATGATGCATTGGGCCGCCCAGGATGTTATGCGTGTTCGCAACGTCGCATACCACAGCTCTCAGGTCTTGGCTATTCTGCGGAACTATCAGTCCAATTATCCCCTGGAGGCATTCACAGCGTTCCATGCCGGGGCGGTACTGTGGTTTGTGGCACAGGTACTGCCCCGTCCGACGAATGAAGCGAATGATCCGGTGCTGCGCCTAGACAAAATCCCTACATGTGAGAGGGATTTGACCCCGACAAGAGAGTGGGTGTCCACTGGCACTCCGGCGCGTGTCAGCGTTTTCGGGGTCCCTAACCTAGCATCTGACGAGGGAAAAAACCAAGTCCTTGAGCAGACCGCGGCTTTGCTGAAACGTATGACTTGTTGGCGCATATCTCAAAACTTTTTGAAAGTCGTAATGGGACTATTGGGCTCGGGATTGGCAACCTAGTTGTTCCCGTGCCACCAAACTGTCCGTCATTTTCCTAGTGAGAAAGGAAAAAAAAACGATAGGCTGTTGCTGGCATGTTTCGGACAGAGATCGCTTTAATTCAGGGTCAAATTAGCCCTTAGCAAGGAATTGAAGGCCCATGAAAACCCGGGGTCAAGTTTCCCAGTTGCAGAACGATTCCCCATACTCCAGGCCTGGAGTCCGATACCCTCAGTCACCTCCGAGGCCGGTGAACCCTGAACCTCATGCCGTGACAACCGAACAGTCTCACCTAATGCAAAACGTATATGACTTCAATCACTCCGAACCCAATTGGACATGGCGATAGACACCATTGTTTGCTCGACAAAGCTTGGGTGACACTGCGGTTGTTATCACTCGATCAAAATGGCCATTTCCAATACCACAACGGACACCAATGGGGCAGTGGATGAACAATCCTATACTTTGCAGGCAGAAGCTGCCCGTATCTTCAACTTGATCCTTAACGATGAACGTTTAAATCCCCCTGCAGAGGTCAAGAAGTTGGCATCGACCGTCCGCTTTGTTGGAGACGAAACTCAGCCATTCTACCCGACCCCGTGGAAGGCCGCAGAAGCCCAGGCAGGACTATGTGGCTATCTTGGCTTACTGGCGAATGCTATCTCGAAAGCCCGCTATGGCATTGAACAAGACGTGGAAATCGATGTGTAAGTTGTTGGCCCACCCTTTTTGAGCCAACAGTGTTGCCTTCAGTTAATACACGAAACTCGACCCTGACCATCGTTGACAGCGCCCATACGATGATGTGCGGCCTTGGGGCATTGTTCGTGCGCAGCAATGACGCCTGGTTCTCCGGCACAGAGCCGATGAAGGCGGCTGTCGGTCGATGGGACCACGGTCGCACACGAGAGCTTTACCGCCAGGTGGCAACCAACATCTACAAAACCAAAGATGGGAGATGGTTCTCCTTGCACGGCAACATGGACCCAACGCCCCTGCTGACGATGCTTAACGTCCCTCAGCATAACGAGAAAAACCGTAGCTGGCCCGAGATTCTGCAGATGTATATGGACATCGTTGCGCAACATGATTCCAAGACCCTCGATGACTGGAGTAACAACATTTACCGCGTGCCGGGGACCATCTGCTACGAAGAAGACGAATTTTTAGCCACACCCCACGTATGCTAGCTGAGATGATTCTGTTGGACAAGGCTAATGAGGGTTCAGGGCCAAGCGATCAAGGATGAGCCTTATTACAATCTCATCGCGGACCCTTACTCCCAACAGCCCCCCGTCACTTGGGACAGCATACCTATCCCCGACAGCTCGGACAGACGTCCGCTTTCGGGAATCAAGGTTTTAGAGCTGGCCAGAGCCATTGCGGCTCCGACGATCGGGCGTGTTTGTGCCGCTCTAGGAGCGACTGTCATTCGCGTCAGCAGTGCGACAAACACCGAACTGCCGGTTACATTGCTTGATGGCTGCATCGGCAAGATCAGCGTCGACATCAATCTCAAGACCTTCGAGGGCCGTAAGAAGCTGATGGAGTTAATCAAGGATGCGGACGTGTTCGTCGATGGCTACCGTCCGTCGGTGATGGAACATTTGGGATTTGGACGCGATGCGGTGCTCGGGCTCACGTCAGAACGTGAGCGAGGTATCGTTTACTGTCAGGAGAATTGCTATGGTTGGAAAGGGCCCTGGAAGATCCGACCGGGATGGGCTCAGATTGCCGATACGGTAAGTTGAAAGGAAAACTCCCCTTTTATCACTACGGGATCCTCGGGTTCTGACGACAATAGCTGGTCGGAATCGGACTGGCAGTGGGCCGCTTCAACGGATTTGACGAAGCCCATATCTTCCCAGGACCAAACGCAGATTACCTGTACGTCTATCTCCCTCGCGTCATCGGTGCTGGGATCGGCCGACGAGAGCTAACTTGAGAGTAGGACCGGCCACGCAGGGGCATGTGGTGTTCTTCACGCGCTCCTTCAAAGAGCTAGTCATGGCGGTTCCTACACCGTTCAATGCTCCCTGGCGACCTCGAATCTACAGATGGTGTCGTACGGGAAATACACCGAAGGCCAGCTCGCCAAAGTGAAGGCGCGAAATCCAGAGTTGATCGGACACATGCGGCACTACGATGAAATCGTCTCCCACGGAATCAACCGACATGTTGTGCGAGGTCTAATCGCCGACCGACCGTTTGAAAAGGCCATTCGAAAGGAGAATTTCCAGACCATCGACGGTGCCCCCTGGGGATGGGACGATGTGGACATTGTCGCCGCGCCGTTCAGATTGACCAAAACATCGACCACTTTTCCACTGGGTGCTTATCCGCCGGGCTATCATTTGCCCCAGTGGACGGCCGAAAAGAACCCAGACTTCGAGCCCATCCCTAGCTACAAAGAGGCGCAGAACGGCACGAATGCCGCACACTAGATAAAGATTAGGACTCAATGTGGCAGATGATAAATACGAATGGAGACGATTTGGAACCGTCAATCTTGTAGTATTAATAACCGATCTGCCGGCCCAGTTTTATTTGGTAGGATAGGGTGAACGTAGTACTGTGCCTGCTGAAACGCGTCCCCATGAATGTGTGTCACCCGTTCACAGTGTTTACGACAAATCGCAAGAACGCCCCGGCAAGAACAGCAGACCAGATGAACCTTGGCCCTCCGCACAGCCTCAGGGAACAACCCAAAATGTGGAGGATGAGGCCGAGAGCCGAGCTGAGAAGTGGACACCATCGAGGTATGTAGGACCTTGGTGCCGAAAACGGCGCTGCTGCCACATCTCTCTCCGAGCGGTGGAGAAAGAAAGGCATGTATCCCCGACCACGATGAACATATGAAAACTTGTGCATTTTGAGCCGTGAAAATTGAAAAGCATCGATTTCAATACCATAAGCTAACCTGACCATTGATAGATATCGTTCTCCTTCATCGAGAAACCCAGTGAGTTTTTGTTGCCGCACCGTGGAACTGTCCAGCAACCATCTTTCCACGCACAAGTGAAACATGGCCGAGGAAACACTCGCCGGTAAAGTTGCTCTAGTTAGTGGCAGCTCGAGAGGTATTGGCGCGGCATCATGTGTCGAGTTGGCAAAGAAGTGAGTCAACGTCTCCAGGGACATGCTCTCCGAAGCCCAAATGTCATCCATCCTGCATGGAACTATGCTGACCAGGCCGTCGTCACCCCTGAGATAGAGGGGCGAGAATCATCGTCAACTACCCACCGGGATTTCGCGAGGAGGCTGAGCAGACGCTGGAACGAATCAAGAAGACAGGGGCATCGCAAAGCGCCGCCGTCGTCGCCATTGAGGCCGACATGAGCACGACCGATGGACCCAAGAGGCTCGTCGAGGAGGCCGTCAAGCTGGTCGGCCCGCGCATCGATATCTTGGTCAACAACGCCGGCGTGTCCAGCATGTGCCGAACCGCCGACGTGGAATTGTGGCAGTGGGACAAGCAGGTCAACTTGAATGCTCGAGGCACTTTCCTGCTGACCCAGGCGGTCATCCCATACCTCGGGAAACCAAGTCGGATCGTCAACATCAGCAGCGTGGGAGCGCGTCAGGCCTATGCCGGAGCTGCCGTCTACAACGGGACCAAGTCGATGATCGAAAGCTTCACGAGGGTCTGGGCGATGTGAGTTTCTGCGTTCACCTTGCTGTCTTTCTTGGCTGGCTCTCCTATTTGATTCTCACTTTGATCTTCATACTAATCCACCCTTTCTTCCCTCTGTTTCAGTGAGCTCGGCAGGGAATACGAATGTACGGTCAATGCGATCTGCCCGGGACCTACAAATGCCTACGGCTTCAAGCACGCGCCGCCCGAGTTCATGAAGAACATTCAGCCGCTTCTGGACAACACTCCGGTGGCACCTCGCATGGCCGAGCCGGAAGAAATCGCCGTCGCGGTAGGGTTCTTGTGTGAGCCGCGGGCTAACTGGATCACGGGCGTGTGCCTGGGGGTGAACGGTGGGTTTTTCATGAGTTGATTGGAGTCACTTCTTCTAGCAAAAGTCCTGAGTCACATCATAAACAAGGCCTAGGATGGCCGAAGGGCTTGTGTTTACCACGCAACAAGCCAAATACAGTGATAATGTTGTCAAGCTAGATTCAATGAAGAATTTCGCACCCGATACGGGCTCCTGGTAGTGCGGACTCCCCTCGGTGAATCGTGTAGTATCCTCATTCAAGTCCGATAGATTATCCTGGGCCGGGAAACGGCGGGGGGAGACAGCTTTAGCTTTAGCCTTTATAACAGTCTCTATGATATAACCACGTAGTCAACGATCGTTTAGTACCAGCGCTGGCATTCAAGGTCGACGATTAACACAGAGGTATCACGACTTGCTGCAAAACCGGACAGCAGACACACATTTCAATTAGTATGGCTGGGCAGTCAATGTGAGCAACTCGGGAGAACGGTTTAAGTCTCCTCGAATACTACCACTGACGCATAATATTTCCAGAGTAGTGACCGGAGCGGGAAGTGGAATTGGCTTGAGCGCAGTCAAGCTCCTCCTGGCAGACCCAAGAGTTGCCCTAGTGGTTGCTGTTGATCTACAGACCGGGCAGCTGGACGAACTTGCCGCGCAAGGCGGTTCGAGGTTACATATCGTACAGGGCGACGTATCGCAGCGCCAGACGAACAAGGATGCCGTGGAGGCGGCTGTTCACCGAACTGGCAGCCTTGAAGCCGTTGTCCTGAATGCTGGCATCCTCGGTCCCGTCAGTCCTGTCACCGAGGGCGATGTCGCTGGGTGGAAGAAGACCTTTGACGTCAATTTCTTCGGACCTCTTCATGGCGTAAGCGCGTGATTTCTTCTCTTACACATTGTTGTCACAAATCTCCTTGGGATCAGATCACTGCGATATAATTTTGATCTGACGAGCGATGTGGGTTCAGATCCAAACAGCATTCCCGCATCTGAGCAAATCTGGCGGCCGCATCATCCTCACCTCGTCGGGAGTGTCTCTCCGCCTGACCAAGTCTTGGGCGGCGTACTCGTGTAGCAAGGCCGCATTGAATCACCTGTGTGCCAGTCTCGCGCACGAAGAGCCTTCCATCTCCGCCGTCAGCGTCACACCGGGGATCGTGGACACGGGCATCCAGAAACTTGTGCGCGATCAACGTAAGTTTTTTTCCATTTTGGCGAGCTTGCCTCGGTCAAAGTGGTATTCTTCCCTTTTGTGCTGACGCATTCGGCCTTCCAGATAAAGATACCCTTGATCCAGACATGTACCACTTCCTGGTCGACATTCACAAACAAGGCAATTTGCTTCACCCGGATCAACCGGCGGCCTCGTTGGTGAAGCTCGCCCTGGATGGAATCCCGCAGAAAATCAGAGGTCAGGTCGTGGCGTGGGACGATGATCGCGTCAAGAAGTGATTGATCCCGATGCCGGACTCGACGACGTCGTAGTGGTTATCTACATCCGGCTCCTTTCCCCACGGTGCCTGCTTATCCGGGAGACACGCACTCGGACAGTGCCCCATGGTCAGCGTAGACATTACTTTTGCGGCATGTTTTTGTACCACTCGGTCTCAAAGACAAATAAGTCTATAGCCTTTGAGTTCGTTGTGACCGGGACGAGAATGGGTGTGTTCGTCGACACACATCTCGGAATTCGGACATAACAGAGGCTAGGCCCTCCGGGGTAAAAGGACCAGGAGACCTACTTAGACATTCTTCTTTATTAGTCGCTTTGGGTGAAAACAATCTGTGGAATCAGATGAAACGGTTTTCCTTCGGTAACCCCCAACTTACACCACGACATTCTACTATGCACAACATCGCAGGTTGCTGCTCTTCTGGGGCACCTGGGCCTGGTAAGTATGCTGTGAGCAGAATCAGAATCTCCCTCTAAGCCCTTGCCATGGTAACTGTTCTCATCTTGCAGGTGACTATAAGCCTCAGGGCGAATTACATCAAATCGGCGGCGTCTCAGTCTATGAATCGCGGCCTCCTGCTGGAAGTGAGACCCATCAAGCGGTTTTGCTCCTCCTGCCTGATGGCTTTGGGCACGCGAAACACAACTACATCCTGGCTGATCGATTCGCGAGAAACGGCTGGCGCACCATTCTGCCCGATTACTTTGAAGGTGTGTGCAGATTTTACTCCAATCGCTCAACAGATCTGTTAATTAATGCGGCCTCAAGGCGACGGGTTGCCTGTTCAGCTGCTTCAGAGAAACTCCAGCATTCCGATCGATGACCACGACTGGTCCGCCGAGGAGAAAGCGAAAGTAAAGGCCTTGGACATCAATGAATGGACAAAGAAGCACCCGCAGGACCGGATCCAAACGCTGCTAGGCTCGGTCATCACCTCACTCCGAGAAGAGAGCCCAGCCTTGCCCCTCTTCGGCGTGGGATATTGCTTCGGCGGGAAGTATGCGTTTATCCTCGCAAAAGGGGCCTTGAAAGCGGCCGTAGCTTTTCATCCGGTAAGATTTTCCAGACACCGGGTCCTTCTGAAAACTCCTTGTGCTCACATTATGACGTCCGCAGAGTTTTGTGACCGGAGAGGATCTTGAGGGAATTCGTGTTCCCATCTATGCGGGCCTTGCAGAGAACGATCAGATGGTCCCGAAATCTCTGCCTCGAGACCTCAAGGATTGGGCAGCGAAGTATCATGTTGACCTTACACTGGAGACTTATCCCGAGGTGAAGCATGGATTTGCCGCCCGGCCAGAAGCAAAAGATCCCAACGACAAAGAGCAGTATGAGCAAGCATTCACTCGCGCGGAGGCCTTCTTTCGGACCCATCAGTAGGCCGAGGGACCGTTGTCATGTCGTCAAGATGTAGTTAGGTAGCATCAATCGAGGACAATCCGCTACACAACTTCCGCAGTATCTAGTCTAATGTCTGATAGGGGGCTGATCATCTCCCCTCTATCCACTCGCCAATAACGTCACTGCCACGGCTGGAAATGGTGTATGTAAGTTTCCAACAGTGATTTGACCCCTGGACATTTTGGCATGACCCCACGCTGTTCGTTGCTCTCCCGATCTACTCGATACCGAGGGACAGAGGTGGTGTCGCAGAATTGCCCCGGGAGTGAGATTCTGTTCCGGGTCGGACAACAATGTGGAAGGCCGGGATTAGTAGCTTTCGGTAATACTTGGCTTACCGTCCTCCCAGAATGCTTCGAACAATATATATGAGTCCTAAAAAGTATGTGTAGCCTTTCACCACGACGACAACCTCCTATTCTTGCTCTCCATGGTGTCGTCTAGACTCAAGTCCTTGGCGGACTTGGAAAACATCCAACTGGCAGTTATAGGGTTCTGTGTGTTGGGCTTTCTTGTATATTATGCTGTTCGAGAATATCGCCGTCCACCTCTTCCACCCGGGCCCAAAGGGCGGTTCCCCCTGTTGGGCATGACGTTTGATCTGCCGAAGCACCATATTGTCAGTACTTTTCTTGTGCTTCACATCCTGGTCGGAGCAATGAAGAACATTGGTTGCCCGATCGAGTGATCCAATGGCAGATCCCGCTTTACGACTCCTCCGAACTGACCCAGCGTGTCTAGTGGGCTCATTTCCAAGAATGGTCTAAGTACTCGCCCCGCCCAGTCCACACCAACGCGGGTTCTTCAGACTGATGCAGGAAGGATAGAACCTATGGCCCGATTGTGCACGTCAAAATCGGCCTCCAGCACTTCGTGTATATCCATGATGGTCAGATCGCGAGAGACATGTTCGACAAACGGTAATTTTGCGTCTAAAACATTGCCCTCTCTCTCGAGGTACAGATGCTGACGCCAAGTTGAAGATCCAACATCTATTCCCATCGTCCCCCGTCGGTGGTTGGGGATTTCCTGAGCCACGGACTGCGGCTGGTGCTGATGCCGTATGGCGTGCGATGGCGAGTGAGTATTAATTGATTTGGACCTGTAATAGTGAAGACCGGTGCTGAGAAAGCCTCTCTCGCTAGCGGAGTCGAAAGGTATTTGCCGCCATCCTCAACTCCACCCGGTGTAATGGCTACAACTGGATCATGCAAAACGAAGCAGTCGTGGCATTGAAACACATCAAAGACAACCCCGAGAACTTTCGGGCGAATATATATCGCTACACGCTCAGCGTCACGCGGAGCGTCGCGTATGGCCGACGGGTGAAGCGGCACGACGATCCCCTGGTCCTCGACCTCACAAGAGTGGCGGACAATTTTGTTACCGCCATGGCTCCGGGGAAGTTTCTGGTCGAATCGATTCCCTGGCTTTTGTACCTTCCTCGCTTCATGCAACCCTGGCTCAAGACGCTGGAGGATTTCCGCCAGCAGGAAGACGCTTTCAGTCTAAGCAATTACCACGAGACGCTCCAGACGCTGGAAAAGTACCCGACGCGGGCCACAGTGGTGAAGGACCTTCGGGAGAGTGCCTCGTCCCATGAAGAGGATAGCGAAATGCACTCGGCCGTCGTCTGCACAGAGATCTTGAGCACGGGTACGGAAACGACGTACAACTCCCTTCTCGTCACCATCATGGCGATGGTCTCTTTCCCGGAGACCCTGCGCAAAGCTCACGAGGAACTCGATCGAGTCATCGGCTCGGAACGGTTTCCAACATGGGAGGATGAGCCGAACCTGCCGTACATCCGGGCCATCATCAAGGAACAGCACAGATGGAGGACGATCGCGCCCATGGGTGAGTTAATAATTGCTTTCCACATCATACAGCTCTTACGCGCTGCTCTATCTCTGAGATCTCTTTTCGTCACTTAACACGGATGCAGCTTTTGCGCACTACACGCACCAAGAAGACGTGTATAATGGATATCGAATTCCCAAAAATTGCGTGGTGCGGATGAATTCATGGTACGTATTCATACACCATCACTTTTTCCGCTTCCCCGTGCTGCCGGCGGGTGGAGACTGATCGTGCGAGCTCTAGGGCTATCCATCGCGACCCTGCGCGGTATGAGGATCCAGATCGCTTCAACCCAGATCGGTTTTTGAACCACTCGCTCCCGGCGGCGGCGTATGCCAACAGCAGCGACGTGAATGCTCGGGATCACTTCTCATACGGTGGTGGCAAGCGTATCTGCCCAGGGATTCATTTGGCAGAGCGGTCACTGTTCGCCATGACATCGCGGATGCTGCATACCTTTGACATCCTGCCGGAGCTGGACGCCGAAGGACGCGAAATTCCGCTCGACTTGAACGCCATCAGCTCTCAGCTGATCGCGGCGCCACTGCCGTACCCGGCGCGTTTCAAAGTGCGAAGCAAGGCTATCGAACAGTTGCTGGAGAAGGAGTACTCGGAAAAGTTGCATTCGGGAGAGTTGGAAAGCTGGTATGATTTGAAGTAGCATTGCCGTACAGTTTCCGGCGCGTCCGAGGCCCGACTATTTGAGTTTTGGACTGGTCAACATCGATTGTTGCGTCTTTCAGAAGAAGAACTGAGCTGAGTTGTCAGCAAAAAACATCCCCCACATCCGAGTCCGAGGCCTTGAGACAAGGAGTATTTGGGACAATTATAAGGCCGTCAACTAGCTCTTATAGAAGCATTGATGGCACCACTTGTAATCCAAGGGAAAGTAAACAAAGTTCCATTCCAACCGATTAACAACTGCTCTTCAGGTCTTTGACCACACAGTCAGTCCCCCGAAATCCTGAAGATATGGCGAACACACTCCACGGCAGCTGCCTGTGTGGCGCCATTAACTACGAAGTCGAGGCTTCTGAAGATGCCTGGAAGAAGGTGTGTGTACACCCCACCCTCCAGGTCGTCTTCAAAAGGGCGCGAGGCTCCTCAATGAGGGACTGACTGACTGACTGACCTACGCCCAATGTTTCCCACAGACATCGATCTGTCACTGTCGACCTTGCCGCAAGATCTCCGGGGCCACGGGGTCTCTCAACCTCGTCGTTCCCGTGGGATCCTTCACCGTCAAGAAAGGAGAACTGAAGAAGGTCCGAACCCGGCACTTTGACGAAGGGTTTGAGTTCTCTACAGCTTTCTGCGGGGACTGCGGCAGCCCAATATATGGCCAACCGCATCCCAAGGAGGCCGGGGCGCCACAGCCGGGCATCGTGGTTATTCAAGTGGGCACGTTGGACGATGTCGGGCCTTTGGAAACGACCCCGGTGCAGGAAATCAACATCAAGCACCGACTGCCTTGGCTTACGCAGATTGATTCGGCTGTGCAGAAGAGGACATACGTGGATTGACGGAGGGGAGAAGAGGGCAGACAGTGAAGTACCATCGTTTGCGGGAAGTATTGGGCGTGAGTCAGTCAGTCCTCGTTGAGGTGCCTCGAGTCTTCCTTCAGAAGTCTGGGAGCATTGTGACCATCCAATCCACCCACTAATACGAACAATTCGTCTCCATGTCCTTATCGTCTCATCTCTTCCATTGCAGGGGCAGAAGCTCAATGCTGTATCTGTTCTTGGACATCAGGACAGGATCAAAACTTCGGATGCGTCGAGAAGAAGGTATACAGAGCAGAAAAGCATGGTGCTTACCCATCGGGATCTCTGATAAAGCCGACTTGTGAGAAACTCGCGAGGAACCCGGGATGGAATGGGATGTCCGAGACAGACTCTGGCAGGTCCAATGTTGTAGCAGACAGGTCGCTCAAGTTCTTTACAACGGTGTACCCGCCGGCTTCGGCGCGTCCGAGGGCTTCCGCTACGCTCGGCACGTAGAATCCCAGATGACCAAACCCCACACACGCGGGTTGACCTAATAATTGACCATCATCCGCACTGACCTGTCGACGGTTCTTGGGTGGTACATAGACCAGCTCCAACAGTCCTGCGCGTGACGGCATGGTGTTCGCAATGTCCGCCGGGGATTGATCGTCCGGACCGGGATAGGCCAGATAGTACACGACGAAGGGGCCAGTGTTGAGCTTGAAGATCAGTGACATGCCCATGAGCTCGGTATAGAACCGTAAGGAGCTCTCTGGGTTGCTGATACGCAGCATGGCATGCTGTAGCCGGTATCCCTGGGTGGCAGGTGTTGGTGGCGTGAGAGACTCTGCAACCACGCGTAATCCCACAGGTGGTTCTGGCGGTGCGACTGAATTTTCGGCCATGGTTTCACTCAGATTGAGTCGATTTCGCTGCGTAAGCAATACTGGGCGTGGACCTTGGTCAAGGGCCAGCAGTAAGAAAGCTGGTGGTATCAAGTGTCGCGGACCTCCTAGAAATGTCGTTAAGTGCAAGTCGAGCCCTTTTTCTTCTAGCCGCGTCGACAATCTAGGCCAAGGTCTGGCAATGAAGTATTAGAAAATGCTTGATCGTTGTTTGGGGTAGGTTCAGGCGCACGATGAGCCTTGGAACCAATCCGAAGTGCACTGCCATCTATGCTTGTCTCGTCCGAGATGTAAGGAGTACTCATACGCACTAAAGAGAAGGGGGGGCTGCGGTACGATTGGCAAGTTGGGATCGCTCCGGATATTCACGAGTACACATACTACTCCGAGCACAAGATGTGGATGGTATTCTCACCACACACCGAGCTCCGAATCGGGGTAAGAAGCCACCATCCCGAGGTGGCAGAATAAGGCAGCACAACATGCACCGGAAGCCAAAGTGGTGGTTTCCTGTGAGTAAATGATGGCAGAAATGAGACGCTTTCATTCTGTGTTAGTCGGAGCGTCGGCGTTCAGCATTGGTTTCGATCAGGTGAGGATCTTCTTGCAAAGCACTTTTGATGCTTGAACCTGACTGCTGCCACAGTTGCCTTTCAAAAAATGCTGTTTAAAAGTCTGAACAACGAGTGAACGCTCGTGCTGTCTGTTCATCTCCCAATTTCACACTGCTTTTACTCTATTGACTGTTCCGGCTCTGCCTGACAACTCCCGCTGGCATGGCGCTCCTCGATGAGACTCAGCCATTGCTCGCACGACCCATCCTGGTGCCTCAGCCAGTCAAAACATTCGATGCTGGCACTGTCGACGGTAACGACTATGGAGCTATATCTGGTTTCGAGAAGACTGGGGCTTTTGACCGAGCCGAATTGTTGGCCGAGGCGTCCTCGGTTCCTCCGGAGCGACGGCGACGTGTTATCATTGTCGGCGCTGGCGTGTCCGGGATTCAACAGGCGAGTATACTGCTGAAACAGGGCATCTTGAAGCATCAAGACATGCAAATCTTCGATGCTCTAGATAGCTATGGCGGGGTATGGGAGAAAAACACCTATCCTGGCTGTGCCTGTGACGTGCCAGCCATGATCTATACCACCAGCTATTACATCTGGAAATGTCAGTTTTCCTTCCACGGCTGTCGAAAATTCCCCTCTACTTCCCGAAACATCGCTGACTGGATTAGACTGGACAAACTTCTACGCCACTCAGCCTCAAATCAAGCAATACTACACGCAGTTCGCGAAAGACTACGAGCTTGATCGTTGCACACGGTTCGGCAGCTTCGTCAAGGCGTGCTTCTGGGATGACCAGCTTTTCGTGTGGCACGTCGAGGTTGCGGACAAGTCTGGACGTACCGAACACTGGATTGCCGACGTGGTGTGCCAATGTGTGGGCAGCCTCGACCGTCCGAAGTTTGGGAACACTCCGGGCCGCGAGAGGTACAAGGGCGTCTCATGGCACACGGCTCACTGGCGCCACGACTTCGATCTCACCGGTCTCAAGGTTGGCATGATTGGATGTGGACCGAGCGCCGCACAAATCATCCCTGAGATTATTGACAAAGTTGGTCATTTGACGGTGAGTTTACCTGTTGCCCTTGGTTCGATGTCAATTCTGACGGCTCAGGTTTACATGAGAACTCCCCCAGTCTGCGTCCCCCGGTCGGATTTCAAATACTCTGGGTACGGTTCCTCACAGTCAATCTCCGTGGCCTCACACTGGAGCTGACTGAGACTCTTGCAGACTCTTCCGATGGGCGCTCAAATGGGTTCCGGGTTTTGCCTGGCTTGTGCGACAGCGCATGAATGTGCGAATGATGCTGTTTGGCAGGAAAGCGGCGACCGATAATTCGCCCGAGAACGACTTGATGACGAAATCGGCGATTGAATTCATGGAATCACAAGTCAAGGACCCCAAGCTGCGAGAGATCGTACGGCCAAACTCGAAGTGTAATGCCTCCCCAAGGACAACCTTTTTGACATGGTTGCTGACACCAGTGCTGATTGTTAGATTACTGTAAGCGTCCACTCCGGTTGGACAATTTCTATACGTCGCTGGCCAAAAGCAACTGTACCGTCACAAGAGATCGTCTGGTGCGTTACACCGAGGAAGGAGTGGTATCTGCCGACAGAATCACGGGAGAGGAGAAGGAGACCAAGTTCGACGTGATCATTTACGGCACTGGATTCAATGTGGCCAATTTCTTGGATCATGAAAAGGTCACTGGGACAGGTGGGATCGACCTCCAGGAAAAATGGTCTGCACATCCGGAAGCGCTGTACGGAGTGGCCACCTCGCAGTTCCCCAACATGTTTTTCTGCTTTGGACCAAATTCAGCAACAGTCTGGTCCTCGCAGCAAAATCTCTGGGAACAACAAGCGAGGTTTGCTGCAAAGGCCGTACGCGAAATCATCCGGCGCGAGGCTCGTGGTGTCAAGCTGGCCATGTATCCAGAACGCAGTCGCGAACAGGCGTATAACAACGACGTTCAGCGATTGCAGTCAGAACGCCTCGTCTGGGCTCGCAGCGACTGGTAGGTTCAAGTTGTCCGGCGCGCCACCCCGGGTTCCTCTCATCTTGTCGTTGACTCGACTGACCTCATTTTCTCAGTGTGACATATTACAAGAACGACGCGGGCTGGAACACGTACACCATGCCCTTCTCTTATCCCCACTTCTGGTGGATGACAAGAAAGATCAACTGGAGGGAATGGGTGACAATGACGAAGACCGTGAATGGAACCGTGCCTTGGGAAGTCGGAAAGGCGGCAAACGGGCACGCAAGTTAGCTGGCCGAATTCTGTCGTGTGGGGTGGTCATGAGTACTGGGCCCACCAGAACCAAAGACATGGGGGTGTAGCCCGAGCTATAGACCATATATTTTAGTGGCTTGAGATGAACAGAGGATGGAGTTAGGTTGGCCGGATAATCATGTCCTGTTGAAACAAGTATGAGACGTTATTCGGGACTATTCAGGGGGCCTGTTTCAGGCCGATTATGGTGGCAAAGTGCCTATATATACCTCTTACCAGCACCATCTCATAGTGCACAATTGCACCAGTGGTTGACCCTGAAACTGCTCATTCTGTTTGTTCAACATGTCCCTAGTAGTCATGTATGTACGAGGTAGAAACCCGAAACTCGACTGCGTCAACCAACCCATGTTGGGCATTTCGGGGACATAATACAACTGATGAATTTGAAGAATAGCTTGGAGGCTGGGATCCCCGCCGGTAACCGAGTAGTGGAACTCGCATTCGACATTGAACCACGGGAATGCGACAGTCAAGACATCAAGACAATAGACATCTGGAGTCATTCCGCTCCTGGCTCCAATAGTGCATCAGGCTCAGGTCCTCATTCGATGGCGCATTCTTGACTTACAGCTAGCGAATGGAACCGGTTATCGACTAAACACTCTGGTGGAAATGCAAGGTTTCCCGCTGGCCTCTCCAAACTCCGGGGAATGCCTCGGCTGGAGGCCAGGTGTTGAGCTTTTGCGCTATTTGCAGTCATATATGCATATGCCATTGTGCCGCCGTCTCTCCGCTTATTTACAGAGGTCTTTGCGCCTTCTTATATATATCTGAAAGACGCCTGTGCCTCTCTGCTTCAATACCGCCGCCAAGGCACTTCTGAGGCACTCTGAGGCACTCTGAGGCACTCTTGAGACACGCCGTTGTCTCAAGAGGGCTTATCTGCCACTAGGCCTTCTCTCTGTTGCCTTCTTTGCCACCCGAGGCTGTGTAAGGCTGACTTTTGAGTATAATGGCGCCGACGAGGTGCCTCGGAGTATACTCGGTTCAACACACCCTCCCAGGGCGTGATTGCTGTTCAATCTCGGCCTAAATATTGACCAGGTTCAGCTGCCGTATAAAGCGCTTGAATACCTATCTTGGGAGAGGTTTTATAAGGCCGTCTACCTTTATAGTACTGGTGGAGACCTATTTAACGTTGATGGTGCCTTCTTAAACCTCTTGACGCAACCAGTGCTAGTATATATCGATATAGTGTAGGCGGGTTGTAAGGAGAGGTTCCTCGGCCTTTAGAAGGCGTATTATCTGCCTGTTGTCTAACTATATTATAAGGCCGCTATTAAAGCTAAAGTTGATATAGTTAAAGAACCTCTACTAGTATAGTAGTTTCTTTACGGATTAAGATAACGCTAATAACTCTACCTCTATAGTCGACGTTATAATAGTTACCTACTTTAAGGCCTTTTAGTTAATTAAGCCGTTATATAAGCTGAAGAGGTACTTATTAGAGCTTTTTCTATTTATATTATTAGTAAACGCGGCGTCTAAATAATACTTAAATAGGAAGGAGGGTAGCTAGGTAAATAGCTGTATTTTAACCTCTAAAGGCTTAAGTATATCTCTATATTTAATTATAAGATATTTTAAATAGTTAAGATAGGCTAATACCCTATTAGCGAGATATATATACTCTAGCGAGGGGTTCTATAGATACTAAGAGAGGATTAAGACTACCTTTATAATATCTAGTCTAGTAATAATAACTATAAAATTAATTAAGCTAATATATAACTAGAACCTATACCTATCTAAGGTAGATACTTCGCCTTTATATTAATTTAGTATATCTACTAGTAGAGGTGTTTATATAAGGTGCTTAATATTAAAATAGATAATTATTTTATTAATATAAGAGTTTTAATATAACTAGAGGAGGTATTTAGGTCTATTATAAATAATATATATATCGAGGAACTAGTTAGCCTCTATTATCTCTCTTAGCTTAAGGTCTTTTTATAGCTTTTTAACCAGCTCTTATACCTTTAAGGCGTCTTCCTTTAAGAAGAGGAGGATAATATTATTAATATAGAAGAAGAAGATAACCTAGCTATTTACTAGTATATAGTTTACGCCGGGGACTCTCTTAAGGCCTAGTTTAGTGACGATATTCACTAAATAGTTGTGCTAGAGGTGTAGTGACTGTTTAAGGCTGTATAGGGCCTTTAGAAGCTGGAGGATTCTATTATTTTATTGAAACCTTAGTGGCCACTTAATTATAACGTCTTTATTAATATTACTATTAAGGAAGGTATTAATAGCGTTAAGCTACTTAATTTTAAGGTTAAACACTACTAAGAGCGCTATTAGCGCTCTAAAATATTAAATTGCGAGTGTTATAGTATAGTTATCCTTTTAAGAGGTCTAAAGATCTCCTTAAATATAAATTCGCGCCTTAAACTTATTTAAATAACCGTCTATATTAAACTTATACTTAAACACCTAGAGAAGTAGTAATGGCTTATACTAGGGTTGTCTAGAAACCTCTCGGAACGTCCCTCTCGCCTTTAATACCTTAAACTCTATATAGGCTGCTATAATAAAGTATTTACTAAACGGATGCTTGCTGAGGTCTCTCCAGCCTCTTAGTTCTAGGGGTAATGTATCCTTATAAATCTTTAGCTTATTTAGATCTTAAGATACTACTATAGGCGCTGGTGCTTTATTTATCGCCTAAGAACCTTCTATAAGGGCTGTAGAGAAGCTATAATAGTATTCTAAAGGTTCTTTAGTATCTAGAATAAACTATGTTAGCCGTCTCTTCTTTCTTTTATATTTTAAATCTTTAGGGAGGATATTATCGTCGCTTAGTGCTGTAGAAATTTTATATATACGGGGTGCTAAGTTTAGTCTCTACCTCGTTAGTCTTACCTCTATAGCCTATATTAGTTTATATATATCTTCTACCCTCCTAGATAAGGATGAAGGGGGTGTATAGAAGGTATTATCTATTATAGTAGGTGTATATACGGTGTCTAGGGTATTTATATCTGGTTAAGAAGTTCTTAAAGATAGAGAAGACCCCCGGTATCTAGTAATTTCTAATATCGCGTCGAAGGAGTTACCTATTTTAGTAATTAATATTATCTCGGGTGAGTTACCTCTTCTTAATTATACCCTTTAGCCTTATCCTAGTGTAGTGTTTATAAGTTTGTCTTTATTATCTTTATTATCTTCTTCTTATAATTATATATCTTTAGAGACGCCGCTAAGGTCGTCGAGATTAATAATATCGGCGTTTAATTTAAAGCTATTAAGTTATAAGAGATGCGGTATATCTTACGGATTAAACTTCTAGCCCTTGTTAAAATATATATTATATATCCGGATGATTTTATATCTATTTTAAGGGTTCTAAATATATTAGATATTAGTCGAGTTATACTTAACTAAATAACTAATTAACGCCCTTATATTTAGCTTCTTCTTCTTTAGTATATTATATAGCAGCTAGTACGCCTTTAAACCGATAATATAAAGGTGTCTAAGGCTCGGTTTATTACCTATAACAGCCTTAAAAGGCGTCCTCTAGTTAAGTTTATATATCGGGGTCTTATTTATTAAATATATAGCTGTTCTAATAATCTTAGGCTAAAGGTTATAAGGTAATCGTAAGGCCTATCTAAGAGTATAAGCCTTTATAGTGAGTATTTTACTATATCTCTCTATATACTCGTTTTATATTGAGGTGTATAGGGTACTTAGTTTAATTATAATACCTTATTCTTAAAGGTATTCCTTTACCTCTTCTCTTACGGCCGTCTTATTATTAATACGGATAATCCTTATACGCTAGTGGTATTACAGCTTAATATAGGCCAATAAGAGTCGGAATACTTAAGCTATACCCTTATATCTCGGTTTATAGAAGAGAATACTAAAGTTTATTAAATAGTATTAGAAATAAATAATATATTTATCCCCGTTATACCCCTCTTCTACCTAGAGAAGGTTATAAGATACTCGATGAAAGGTATACTCCTCTTGCGTCTCTTATTTATTTAATCGAGATATTTACTAGGTGGCCTTTAAGAGCTAGTAGGCCTTATAGATAGTCTTATTAATTATAAATATTAAGACGTCTTTAGCTGCTCGAGATAAATAAGAGAAAGGGCCTATACCGGGGTGCCTTAGTCGGGCGTACTATAGTATTAAGAGGTTTATATCTATATTACTATATTTAGTTATAAATACTAACTTATTATATTATTAGTATTTACTTATTATTATTACACTAAATAATACTGCGAGGCCTTTATATTTATCTTTATCTCGGCCTTACTAGTCTAGTATACTAGCCTTCTATAGTTTATTAGAGGATAATATCTAGTATCCTCTTAGACGTCTTACTATTATAATTAGTCGTCCGTACCTAGTTAAACAGCTATCTTAAGTGCTCTAATAGACGCCCTATTCTATTAAGAGAGAGAGAGAGACGATATTCATTATAAAGCTAGGGATATATATAATATTTAGTAATGTTATTATCTTTATACCGTCTAGTGTTATAACTTTTATAGTTACTATACTAGCTACTTTAACCCGGTATATTATCGCCTCCGCTACTACTTAGCCTCTTTAGCGCTGTTCTAAATACTTAAATACCTGCTAATTATTTATTATATAAATATCCGACCTTAAGTTAAGAATCTATTAGTCCTTAAGAGCCTTAATACTTAATACTAAGTGCGCTATAGTATTTATAAAGTTTAAAGGGTCGTCTTTAACCTCTCTAACGTCTTTTATAATAGTTATCTCTTTAGGCTTACCCTTCTTCGGCCTCCGCTAGGTAGGCCCTTTTAGTGCGCCGCTGTAGTTTATATTACTGCGCCTATATATATCTATATATTTACTTATAGTGCCCTTATTACTTAAGGTCTTTCGGCTATTTATAATATTCCTCTTAATAAGCTACTTTAGACTCTTATCCTTAAGGGCCTCTTAAACTACCTATTTAATCGCCTTATCTAGGACTTAACCCGAGTCTCGCACGTCTTTATTAAGGTATAGATAGTCTCTCCACTAGTAGTACTCGCGGTATATATATTTACGGTGATAGGGGTTCTTCCCTTAAAGAGTTATAGCTATAATACCGTTAACCTCTTCGGTTATAAATACTCGACTAATAGCCTTCTTACCTTAATTATATTGTCGTCTATTCTAGAATAATTTTATAAGGTCTATAAGAGAGGGTTTTTTATCTTCTTAAGTATTAAGGACTTAGTTTATCTTTACTATTACCTAGCCTTTCTTCTAGGTACTTACTACCTTAATAAAGTTAACTAGAGCCCTATTCTTATTAATATAGGGTAAGTAATACCTTATGGCGTTAGTAGCGACCTTTATAAACTTTATTAGCTAGCTGTCGACGTTCCGGCGCCTAAGGTTCTTCTTAAGGTCCTTATATTCAGCTATAATTATTATATTATATACTTAGTCGTTTAGTGTAATATACTTCTTTAGAGTGACTATTTAGTTATATAAGGTATCTATACCCTCTTCTTTAAAGAAGACCTAGTAATCTAGGTTTATTGTTACCTTTATAGTGTTACTAACGCTACTAATTACGACTATAACCCTCTAGTATATCTTTATCTTAGTGTTATAGTTACTCTTAAGGGTAGTCTAGACGCTGGCTTACTCTACTGTTAGTTAGGCTACTAGAGTTAGGTATACTAGCTCTTCTAGTAGTGCCTTTAGGGTCTCGGTGTCCGGATTAATATAGTCCTAGACTATTATATTCTTAACTATATCTTTAATATAAGAGAGCTAGAGGTACTATATCTCTAGCCCGTTAAGGAAGGGGGTCTTAGTGCTAGTATTAGTTATTTTAGGTGTATATTATAAATTACCTAATATGGTAAGTTCTCCGAGTGATAATATATTCTATAAATAAAAATACGGTTTATACTACTATTCTCTCTTCTCTTCTTTCCTTATATAGAGAGATAATAAGCTCGACTTACGGGGTGTGTTTTACGCCCTAGTTACCGCTACGCGGTGGCGTGCTGTTAAGGTAAGGGCGCCGGCGGACGTCGTCGGCGACCGAACAGCAGTGTATTAGTTGCGGTGGGTGTAATAGCGACGAGGTCTGGCGGACGCGGTCGCTGTTTAAGTAACGGTATAGTATTACGGGGTCTGTAACGTGGTGTTGGAGCCGGCGTGATGGAGGTTATACCGGGCTTATAACTGTTGAGCTTTTACGTTATTTATAATTATATATATATATACTATTATACCGCCGTCTCTCCGCTTATTTATAGAGGTCTTTACGCCTTCTTATATATATCTAAAAGACGCCTATACCTCTCTGCTTTAATACCGCCGTCAAGGCACTTCTAAGGTACTCTAAGGCACTCTGAGGCACTCTTGAGACACGCTGTTGTCTCAAGAGGGCTTATCTGCCACTAGGCCTTCTCTCTGTTGCCTTCTTTGCCACCCGAGGCTGTGTAAGGCTGACTTTTGAGTATAATGGCGCCGACGAGGTGCCTCGGAGTATACTCGGTTCAACACCAGGGAACTCGGGGCCCCAGAGGGCCAAGCCAGGGGAGCTCCGCATGGGATCGGAATAGATGCTGACTGGCTGAGCTGCTTGGATAGCACGACTTTATCCATGCTGGCTTCCCCGGAATGCCAAGATAGAGAAAAGGGTTGCAAGCAACGGAGTCGGTTGTGGCCACGTGCTGAACCATTAAAGGCTAGGCGAGCTGGTCTGTCGGGGTCTCTCGACTTCGAAAGCGAGACCATATATCAACTCTCCATCCCTGTCCGCACGTTTTCGAGGCAGTCTCCCTCTCGCAGTAGTCGAGCACTTTACCACCCACACGAACCGAGCACTCGATCAACGGAACGATGACAGCAAAGGCAATTCTACCGCTCGAACCGCTCGAGGACATTGGGCTTGAGAAGCAAAGCATCGAAGTCACGCATCATGATATGCTGACCACTTTCACCCCAAAGGAGCAGAAAAAGCTCATGTCAGCAGGGCCCCCCCGTTACGTTCAACGTATGCCGCGGTATGAAAGACGCTGACTTTTTTTCTCTAGCCGCAAAATCGATTTGAGGCTCCTCCCCATTCTCGGCTGCATGTACTCCGTCTCCTTGGTCGATCGGGGCAACATGTCCTTCGCCCTGGTTGCGGGAATGCTGGAAGATTTGAAGCTCAACGTTGGAAATCGCTACAGCGTCCTTGTCATGGTGTTCTTTGCGTTCTACATGTAAGGATGATACTTCTATGTTGATTCAAGGGGCGTGTGGAGCAAGGCTGACCAGTTCCGCAGAGCGTTTAATCTTCCCAGCGTAAGTATTTTCTTGTCGGCACCCCGATATAGGTTTGCGCCAGAGAACTAAAGATTGTTGGTATTTCCAGAATCTTCTGCTGCCAAAGATTGGTCCCCGGATTTGGTTGACTGTCCTGTGCCTGTGTTTCGGAGTGGTTACAATTGGAATGGGCTTCACCAAGACGTGGACCGACTTTCTGGTCTGTAGAATCCTCCTTGGTATCACTGAAGCTGGTTTTCTACCAGGTATGGCCCTTTCATTCCAGGATATTCATGGCCCAGGCAGGCCCTGACGTGACTAGGCTGCACATTCCTGATCTCTGTGTGGTACACCCGCTACGAACTCGGAAAGCGTCTCGCCGGCTTCTGGATGCTGTCGGTCCTTGCCAATGGCTTTGCGGGGATTCTGGCCTACGGATTCACCCAGATGGATGGGATCCATGGATATGCCGGTTGGAGATGTAAGTGCCAAAATCAGCCAGATACAACATTGGTGGGTATATACTGACGATGGGGCGTAAAGGGATCATGATCATTGAAGGCTGCATCACCTGTGGAATCTGCGTCGCAGGGTTCCTCCTCCTCATCGACTTCCCTGACAAGGCCGATGGATTCCTGAAGCCGGACGAGAAGGCTTTCGTCATGGAGCGCATCAATGTCGACAGGGGTGATGCAGAGCAAGACCCAATTACCGTCCGCAAGGTCCTGCAACATCTGAAAGACTGGAAGCTCTATTGCTGGGCCTTTCTTATCTTCTCTTCCGTGGTTCCAGGCTTCTCCTACAACTTCTACACGCCCTTGATCTTGAGAGAAGGGATGGGTTTCTCCTCGTCGGATAGCCTGATACTCACTGCGCCGCCATTTGTGTTTGCGGCCATTGTCACGTTTTTGTCCAGCTTGATCTCTGACAGATTCCGCCTCCGAGGACCAGTTCTGCTAGTTCATCACACTCTGACCATCGCCGGGATGTTTATCACTGCATATGTTAAAACCCCTGCAGCCAGATTTTTTGGCGTCTTCCTTGGTAAGTTGTGTTCGACGTCGACTTGGGGTCAGAAACTGACACCATCTCTAGGTCTCGGCATGGTCCAGTACTGTCCCATGGTCATTCTGGCGTGGCAGGCCAATAACATCAAGTCAACCTCGAAGCGAGCGGTTGCATCGGCGACCGCCCTCATCGGGTCTGGCATAGGCGGTATGGTGTCTGGTGCTGCTTTCAAGACCTCCGAGAGCCCCCTCTACCAGGTAAGTCGCCCGCGAAAAGGCAAATCGCAAAGATCTAGGACCGTGCTCATGGTTCGTTCTGCTCCAGACTGGCATTTATCTCTCTCTGGGTCTCTATTTCGTCAGCCTTGTGGTTATCTGCGCCATGGAGGTGTACTTCAAGCGAGTCAACAAAGAGGCCCGCGAAGGAAAGCGTCGCCTTGAAGATATGGACGACTGGTATTACACTTACTGATATCTCAACGATCAAAGAAACAGAGGTTGGCTATTCGGGCGGGCGGTCTTGTCGGTTGAAGAAAAGCAAAGGAAAGGTAGAGAACATACCAATCTAACAAATGTGTATAATGTTCGAATCCGTGATACGATAGAAGAGTTGATTCGAACAGGCTCGGCACCCCGATCAAGTGTGCCATAGTGCTAGAAGCCTTGATGGACTAGCCGCCACTGACGCGGACCGAAAGTTGTCAACCGTCGGTGAGTTCAGTCTCACTTGAAGTTCACGAAGGATTACTTAGTCATCGACTGCTCCGGCTGCACCAGTTAGATTTCGGTGCGTTCTTGGCATACCCACACCTGCCAGCATTGCCAAATTCGTTACTCTGTCCCAGTTTGCATTCTCTCACATCAGACAACCAACACATCGCGAGCATAGCCGGCACACCGAACTGACTCTACTCGGCGAAGTCGAGAGATTCCCTACAAAATGTCCACGCAACCGGAAACGAAACCTCAAGCCGAAGCGCTCATACCCCAATTCAAGCTGGAGAGAGTGCTCAATCAAGGTGAGATCAACCCTGACGAAGCGTGCAGATACCGTGGTTTCACCCTCGCCGAGTCCAGTCAAAGGGCCTTTTTTATCTGTTTCTCTTTGGTGAGGAAGTAGCTTAGTTCTCGTTTCTGACCTCCGCGCACCAGATCAGAATGGCAGGCGAATCTCCCTCCTGGGCAGCATTGCCAATAACCCGGCGCTCATCACGCTCGAGCGAGCCGCCCTCCCTACTGACCCGCACCTCGTCACTGTGCTGTTGAGTTCTCTGGCCAACGTGACCAATCTCGGCGCCAATGACATCTATAGATGGTATATGGCCAGTCGGGGAGTCAGATCGTCCGCGCCGGGGACAGGTCCGGCCGCGAACCCAAGTATCGGCACTGGTACAGAGACCGCGAGTAGCAGTACAAACGCAGACACAGACACAAACGCAGCATCCCTCGTAGGTACCGATCTCGCCGACCTGAAACTCAACCTCATCTATCCGTGCACCCAACAACACATCAAGAAATACTCAGCCCAACGCATCCGGATGGTGACCGAAACACCCGACATCTACGCCCGCCACATCCGACCGTACATGGCGCGCCAGCGCGCCGCCGGGCGCCTGGACTGGATCTTCAACATCCTCGACGGCCGCACGGAGCAGGACGACGTTATCGCCCGCGTGGACTGGGACGCCCCTTCCAATACGGGCTTCCTCCTCCTCCCGGACCTGAACTGGGACCGCAAGACCGTCGAGGGCATGCATCTCCTGGCTCTCGTCCAACGGCGCGATATCTGGTCCCTTCGGGATCTGAGGAAGAAGCACGTCCCCTGGCTGAAGGCGATGAGGCGCCAGATTATCAAAGCGGTGGCAGCACACGCGACCACGACCATGACAGGCAGCCTCGCCCCGCTTGACGAGGACCAGCTCAAATGCTACATCCACTACCAGCCCACGTACTACCATTTCCACGTGCACGTCGTGCACGTCATGCTGGAGGCCGGGACGACACAGAGCGTGGGCAAGGCCTTCGGGCTGGGCAATGTGATTGCGCAGTTGGAGCGCATGGAGGGCGGGGACGACGCAGGCATGCACGACGTGGATCTACATTATTTCGTGGGCGAGGAGAGTGAGCTGTGGGGGGGCTGTTTTGGGAGGTTAAAAAGGGGGGAGGAGGTGGATTTGAATGGGAATGGGAATGCTTGATTCTTGGCGTGTCAGTTCTGTCAGTCCCGTCAATCACTTTTTAAACTCATTACTTGCGTGCATAACTATAACTAAATAACGGCAGGAGCGGGGGACGGACGATTTGTTACGGGGACACCCATACGTCTTAGATATACACACAACCACGAGTACCTAAGTTTATACCGAGATAGAGATAACCTAAGTATGCAAAACTCGGCTCTATACATATGTATATAGTATATATGTATGTATGTACATAGAATCGAAGACCGCCGCCCCGCATCAAGCAAGGGCGTGCTTAGAGGTTAAAGTTGTGTACAGAAGAAGTGAAGCCACACTTCAAGCCAGCCAGCCACATTTCGCGACCGCCGTCTCAAATCCAAGTTCAAATCAGCTCAACTCAGTTCAACTCATCTCATTTCTCAGAGAAGCCCTAAGCCGTTGGCGCGATGCGCTACTGGAGGATTTCCCCATCCGGCATCATCACACCAACTCCAGTCTCTCAAGCAGGGCTGAGCGAGAACTCGTCGTCGTCGATATAACACACGAATCTCGTCGGCTTGCCTATCCGACCGGTGACGGTGCTGGAGAAGGATACGGGGGGCGTAGTGCTCGGTTCTGGTGTCGGGGCAGGAGGTGTGGGCGCCACGTCTGTCCCGCTCTCTGGTTCGTTCTCGTTGTGATGGGGGGGAAATCCGGGATGTTGAGGTTTGGCAGGAGTGTCAGTTGGCGCCGACTCCTGTTCGGACGAACAGTCAGTCTCTTCTGGTTCTGGTGTCGATTCTGGGACTGAGGGCGTCACGGTGATGGTGATGGTCGTTGTGGAGCTTGATTCCACGGTGGTGGCGGTGGTGGAGTCAGAGTCGGAAGTAGCGGGTGTTGTCGGGCTCAATGATGGTGAGAAGTCCTCAGTAGGGGAGATGACTGCGGAAGGCTTGGTTGGCGAAGCGGTGATCTCAACACTGGGGGACGAGGAAGTGGTGCTGACGCTGCTGACGCTGCTGGCACTTCCTGCGCTGGCGGCGCTGGTGGTACTAGGAGATGCTGGGACAGAGGACTGAGAACCGGGGGAGGATGATCCGTCGATCAAGGCAGGCCCGGGGATGATGTAGTCGGTGACGGTAGGGTAGTAGATGTTGATCAGAATACCGGGGTCTTGCGCTGTGTAAAGCTCAGTGCCCTTGGTGCCGCTGGTCAAAGAGTCTGTACCAGAACCAGACACCTCCAGATTGATGCACTGCGGGTAGTTCTGGGCACCACCGGCGTCGTATGCGGAATGCAGGGCAATGATCTCGTGGCGGAGGACGTATTTCCCGGGGGCAATGCTGGAGGGGATGGTCACGGTCCAGGAGTTGTTGTTCGCGATCAGATCGTCCGAAGCCCAGTTTCCGGGAGCGGGATCACCATTGTTCAGGCCGGCTTCGTCGATCTTATTGAACAGCAGCTGTGTTTTGTCGACGGTGGTACAATCGTCGCCACAGGCTGCAAGGTAATCAATGACCGGTCCGTGATGTGAATCGGGCCACACTGTCCATTGAAGCTCAATAGAGTCTCCCGCCGCTACGCTCACATACGAGCCACCCGGAGTGGCCCCCTTGTGGCAGATGATATCAGGAGAAGTGTAGTCACTGACGAAGCCGCGGTCGGAGTCTTGGGGAATGCTCCACCCGGCCACAACTGGAGGAGGGTTCGAGTATTGGAAGGAAGGGTCGTAGCCCGATTGCCAGGCACCGTTGGCCACGATACCCGACACAATGCCGTGGGCTGAGACCTTGGAAAGAAGAGTGAGGGCACCAAAGGTGGTAGTAAGCCTGAGGGACGACATGCTGGGCGACGAGCGGATCCGAAGTAGATCGTTCAGCTTCAGGGATACCGAACGCTTGTTGTGGGTCTGTTGAGAAAAGAGAGCGGCTTGACTGACTGGCCTCAATCAATGAAGGCTGAAGAAACGAATGTAGGGCTGGTAAAGAACGGAATAGCCACAAGTGACCAGAAAAAAGAAGACCTGCTTTGAAAAGCTGCTTTTGAGGGAGACCTAAGCTCTGGAGAAAGAGAAAAAGGAAACCGTACCATGTTGATGGACATTGACCTAGATATACGCTGCAGCTGTCTTGCCTCTTTTTCTGCGGCAATTCTTCGAGCGGAGTATAATTTCAGTCTCGACTGGGCACCCGAGGTTGGTCGGTTTCATGTCGAAGGAGCCTGCAGATAACGACCATGCACGTTGTAGGGCATGCAGGGTGTAGAAGGCCCCTCAAAGCACGGGATAACGCGATGGTGTCTTGGTAAAGGCATAACATGCGGGGAGGCAAGGGAAGAGCCGGGAAAGACTGCCTTGATAGCGCGAGGGGCCTGGATCGCAAACGTTGGATCTGTGATAAGCGGACCGATCATAGCGCCATCAGATGGCGAGGAAAGATTTGACTGTTTCATGTTGAGCGTGGCGAGCAGGGGTAGTGGATTGCATTGATCTTGGCACAACGCTGAAGTGCAGCAGAGATGGTTTGGATCGAAACAGCAGCAGGAGGGTAGCTGTGCAGAAAATGGAGGCCGCTGTTCAACATGAGGACAATGGCGTTGACGGTGCAATCCAATTCAGTGCAGTTCAATTCAGATCAGTTAAATTTGAAGTTGACCTGCCAAGCGCAGTGAAATGAGCCTGAGATGAGGGTGAGAGATGGCTGATGTTTTAGAAATGACAAGCCTGCCGTCATTTTCGAAGTCAGTTCTCCTCAGTTCCCCACCTTCGTCAATTCTTGTGAACTCACCCCCCTTGGCGACGAGGGCCCCCCTGCTATATGGACCCGGGCCTACCTTCCGTATAAACTGTACAGTGCTTTCCAACCAGGCAGGGTCTCAGTCTTGATCTCTAACATCGCGCTGCCTCTTATCCTCTCTTTCCTGACTTGCAAAGCTTACAAACATGGAAGAACCAATATCCAGATCAAGTGACTAGCTTTCTAATTTTCAGCATGGTCCATCATTCGTTCGTAAACGGGTCTCTTCGCTTTCTTCTTCCTCATCCTCGCCTAATGCCCGAACGATTGATTCGTGGTGACCTTGGCAAGGTGTTTGTTGTCGCGCTGCCACTGCTTGGAGAATTTGACGCCGAATCCGCGGGCGAAAACTTCGCGAATGGCTTCTAGCGGCATGCCCTTGGCCTCGGGGTAGCAGAATATGATAAAGAGCCAGCCGAAGAAGCAAATCCCAGAGTAAAAACCGAACGCACCGCTGGGGGTCATACCCTTCATCATGGAGAGGAAGGTGGAGGCAATGATCAGGTTGGTGGACCAGCACACGGCCGTATTCTTCAGAGAGTTTCACGTTAGTGATTTTTCACAGGTCGAGAGATGGAGGACACTCACCAGCATGGTTCCAACAGCGCGCACTTCAAGGGGCATTAGCTCGGTGCCGATCCAAGCAATCGTCGCCACACCCGAGGAGAAGCAAGCGACGTAAACGACGATGGTGACGAGCACAAGAGTGCCCGGCCAGCCCACATGGTCGCTCTGGACAACCAGATCCTTGCTAATGGGGATGTAGTGGAATGACACGGCCGCAATGAGCATGCAGATGGACATGCCGAGCACCGTTACGGTGAGGAGGATCCTTCGGCCGAACTTGTCGACGAGGAAAAGATTGACGATGGAGAAGACGAAGTTCGTTCCAGACACGGTGATGGCGACGCCGGTAGCGTTCTTGAAGCCGACGATGTCGAAGAGCGTGGCGGCATAGTACATCAGCGTGTTGAAGCCCCCAAGCTGACTGATGGCCATGATGATACAGGCCGTAAGGACGGCGCGCCCGGTGGCAGGGGTGGTGAAGATGCGCTTGAACGTGACCCAAAGAGAATCCTCCATCAGTGTGCTGGTCACTTCCCGAAGGGACATTTCGATGGACTGAATCTTGGCCTGGCGTTGTTCCGGGCTGGAGGTGGGATAGATTCGCAGCAGCACCGCCTCCGCCTGCGAGTGCCTGCCGTGACTGACCAACTGACGGGGAGACTCTGGACAGAGCAACAGAAGTGCGGACAGGGCTATCGGTGGCGCCGCTCCGATGCTGACGGTCGCTCGCCAGCCTTCCCCAGGCACGTGGGCGAACGCGGCGCCGAGCGCGCTGGCAATCAATTGACCGAACGTGACGCTCATGTTGTTGAATGCGATCATGCGCCCGCGGTATTTGGCGGGCGCCAATTCTCCAATGTAGAGAGGCACGATCATGGCGGCACTGCCCACGCCCAATCCGACGATGAATCGACCGACACCAAACTGCGCGACCGAGTACGCCGCCGCTTGGAGCACGGTTCCGAGGACGAAGAGGACGCAAGCCCCCCAGATGGGTTGGCGACGGCCATAGCGGTCGGCGGTCAAACCGGCACCGATGGCTCCAATCAACGCTCCGCCGCTGGTGAGGGAAGTCACCAGTTCGGCTTCACCAGAGCTCAATTCGTGGCCCAGAGAAGTGCCGAGCGTGACCAGCACAGCTGAGATGTAGCCGGTGTCATATCCTACCGTATGGGCCGGTCAGTCAGTCTGTTGTCTATGCGCGACACCTCCTGGTCGATAGGTGACATACCAAACAGGAAACCACCGATGGACACGGTAATGGAGATCAACCAAGCTGTCTTGGATGCGGCGGTCGCCTCAATCCCACTCAGTTCGGTGGCCTGTTCCGAAATGGTCTTGGAGTGTTCGATCGTCTCAACATGGTCCTTGTCAGAGATCTGCGACTCGGACATGACGTTCTTTTCAAAGTCCATTTTGGACAAATGTTCCTGGCCCGGACTCAAGGGGTTGAGTGAGAATAGCGTAGACACGTCGTTGGAGGAAGACAGGATAGGACTCTTGGTGGAGATTGAAATTGTTGTACAAGAGTCGTGGATGGGGAGTCTCGATTTCTTGTATTATACTTTATTCTGCCTTCATCATGCTTTCCCTATTGGGGTGAGCTCGCCACGCTCGCATTCCCCGTGGGGTTGGGGGAAGGTTGAAGCCGACACCTTCCACCTGTGGGTTGCGGAGCAAGTCGAAGCGTCAGCCGGGGAAAGATTGCTCTTTGTGGAACGATAATTCAATCTTTCTCCGCGATCCTCTCGGCAATGCGGAAGCAAGGGCGGATATCAGCCGCGGGGAAGGAGCTTCGTTCTGGAGCCTCTCAAATCCCAACATTTCGGGTTTCATTTTCCTGTTGTTCGACGATCGTTTTGATGCAACTGTCGAAGGCCCAGAACCGGTCCGGACCTTCGCCATCAATCGGAGGTCTCGTGGCTACTTTCTCCCGGGACATGCAGAAAACGTGGGATCGGTATCTTAACGCTTGAGCGCGCTTTGGATGAAGCCCGACAGAGACGGAAATGGATGCCAGTGTCACCCAATGTCCGGATTTGCAGTTGGACAATTGCTGCGAGGAAGTCAAGGAACGAGGCGGAGTTGGGGCCAGTGATGGCCAACGTCTCGGTTTGCACGAGGGAAAAAAAAATACTCTGAGCGAGCAGAGGAATGCTTCTGGGGAATCACAGGGAGAGAAAAAAATTCTTCATTGATATCATGCGTACGGCTACGAGAGTCTCTCTCTGCCCACAGACCCAAAACTCAGGCCGTCTGCATTTGTCTCCTCCAAATCTTGACGGGCATCTCTTTGATCAACCAGTTCATGGTTTCCAGCCGCTCAATCTCCCAGTTCGGATGAGGCAGGGCAAATTCATATCTCCGGAGCATCGAGGCCAAGACGACAGTCTGCTCCAAGTAGGATATATTCCGTCCGATGCACCCACGTGCTCCGGCCGAGAAGGCGAGAAAATAGGGCTGCAGTTGCTTTCCTTCCTCCCCAAGCCATCTCTCGGGGATAAATTTGTCGGCCTGAGGGAATCGGGCTTCGTCCCGGTGGGCGACCAAGGCCGACATACCAACCGACACACCACCGGGAATGTAATCGTCCAATATGCTCAGCCCTTCAGGAGGAGTCTCCCGTGGAAGGGCATGAGGAGTCGGCGGGAATAGACGTAGCGATTCGTCCAAGCAAGCCCTCAGATATGGTAGGTGTTTCACACGGTCGTAGGAGACGACACCGTGCTCGTTGTCATCATCCTCCAGCGCGGCATCAAGCTCTTCCACGAGCTTCTTCATGGTCTCGGGATTCTTCAGCAGCTGGTAGAGGACATTGGCCATCGCAATGGCGGTGGTGGCACTACCTGCATTCATCATAATGCTCACTTCGGCCACGATTTCGCCCCATTCGAGGTTATTGGGGTTGCCATTCTTGTCTTCCATCAAGGCCTGGAAGAAATCGTCCAGCTTCTCTCCGGCCCGATACCGCTCGAGTCGCCGATGAGCGAGCTCGAGAGGGATGCCATCCCAGTCTGCGGCGAACTTCCCCATTCTGCCATAGAAAGGAATGACGTTGGAGAGCTTGTTGATGAGCGGATACCACTGGTACGGCCAGATCAGAAGAGACTGTTTCCGCGCGTTCTGATACAAGCAATCCCGGAGGTTGCATTCGTATTTCGTCCCGTCGGTCCTTCGCGCGACGATCCTGTCGTGACCGTTGTCGAGGAAGCCTAGTCTTTCCGACAGGCCGATGTCGGCAATGGCGTCCAGAGTGAAGAAGTTGATCCAGGCACGATAGTCGACGTTCAAGTCCTCCTTGGCCGGGATCGGGATCCCCGCCGTCTTCTCACTGTATGTTAGGGGAGCAGTGCAGCATTTGTCGAAATGTGCAATCAATCTTGCTGTCTTGTCGGCAACCTTGTGCTCCCAGCCTTCAAGGTTCTTTAAAGCGTAGGCCGACGACAAGACCTTGCGCTTCCGCGCATGGTCCGGCTTGTCGATCACATCGGCCAGGTGATAGTGCGAGCTTGCCGTGATGGCGTAAGACGCGTCCTTCGTACACTTGGTGTTGTGTCCGTAGATGTCCTTGATTGCTCGGACATCAGAGTACGACAGCATGTTCGGGCCCGTCCGGATAACGGGGTGCTTCTTGTGAAGTTCGACCAAATGGCTAGATCGTGCACCCGTATGTGCCAACACCATAAATGGAATCGACGAGATGCCAGACAGAGGCGTCATATTGGGGAATTTCCGAAGACCTGTTACAATATGAAAGTTAGCTCATGGGTAACCTGCTTGAGACCACAGCCTTTTCCGCACCTTTGGCATCTCGGAAGTACACGATAACGGGCCATACCACGAAGTACAACACGAGACATGTCCCCAAGAGGACGGCATTTGGAGCCGCGGCAATTGAAAACATGTTGGTCGGTGGTAATCGGCACAAGGGAAGTCAAGACGCAGTATGTGTGGGAGAAAGAGATATGGACGGTGCTTCGCCGTTATGTACACCAGGACTTTCAATCTGCTGAATTGGCATCGATTATATCTCCTAAGAGTGGGACATCCCACCATTGCCAGGCGCGGCTTTCCTCTCTCCCCTCCTCCGCAGACATTGTTTTTGTTGGACTGCGCACAGCACACCAGACGTGCTGGGCTTTCGATGGCCGAAACAAAGTCAACGAAACGGCGAAGCTCCCCACAAGTAGAAGTCTTTCCCCGGCCTGCCCGGCCAAGACAGCTGCGAACAGGGGTCTCGGAGTTCTTCACTCCCCCACGACCCTAGCGCCCCCTCCGCAACGGGGGTCACGCCCGATCGGGGCTCTCCGACCTCATCCTGAGCGCAAGAGGCAGTCTTACTCCGATGGCCGTTTGTGGCGATTCTCTGAGAGTGATCTGCCAACGAAGCCTAGACCAGCGGAATTGGTTTTCTCTCCCCCCCGTTAGCAATGGAGTCCCCAGACACACGGTATGTGCTTCTTGAACTCGAGGGTGTGGGTCGTTCAGGATGGTGGAGGATATCAATATCAGCGTTCCTGCCTGAAGACTTATTTGCACTGACTGTCCATGCCAGAAGTCTGGCACGCTCAACGACCTCATTTGGACAGTGTCCTTGAAACCAAGCCAGGCAGGCTCTCTCTCTTTCTCTCTCTCTCTGACTACCTTGATTGTGATTTCAATTAGAAAAAAATCCATTTGAAGGAGAAGCATTGATTAATACACCACGGTCCCACAATGGGTTCAGCAATTTGGGATACTCTGGCTCTGCCGCCGGTGCTGCAGCAAGTCTCCAAGGCCTTCAAGCCGACGTCGACTATAGACATGGTCGTTCTGATTCTTGCTGGATTCGTGGCTGTGGCTTATCTGCTCCGGGGGATTGCTTGGGACAGACCCGATCCTTACTACCATACTTACTTCGAAAGGCCTCAAGCACAGATGGGGGTAGCGAACTCGCAGGGCCAAGCGCAACGCGACATCTCGAAAAAGCTTGCCGAAACCGACAAAGGAGCCGTCATCTTCTGGGGTTCTCAATCTGGAACTGCGGAGCGCTTTGCAAACCAACTCGCCAAAGAATGTCAAGTCAGGTTCGGTCTCGGCGCGCTCTCAGCGGATCTTTCAGACTACGATCCTGAATCCATCGCCCGGCTGTCCAACGATCAGATTGCAATTTTCATCCTCTCGACCTACGGCGAGGGGGACCCAAGCGACAATACTAGTGGCTTCTGGGACTGGGTCAATCGCGACTCGCCCCTAGCATTGTCGAATCTTCGATTTGCGGCTTTTGGTCTAGGCAATAGCAACTACAAGTACTACAACCGTGTGGTCGATGTCGCTGTGCAATGTCTGAGCAAATCAGGAGCCAAACTTCTTCTGCCAGTTGGCAAAGCGGACGACGCAGAGCGGTCCACCGAGGAGGACTTCCTCGCCTGGAAGGATGAACTCTTCGGCGTGTTCCGAAGAGACTTTGGGTTGGAGGAGAAGATGGTCGAGTTTCAGTCCACCATCGTTGGCACGGAGGATGAATCCCTGGAACTGATCGATCTCCATCACGGCAAGCCTGCACACTCCAGAGACAATCCCCGAGCGGCGGCAGCTTGTTCCCCTATCCGCGCTCTAACCATCAAGAATGCAAAGGAGCTCTTCAACTCGTCCACGCGCAATTGCGTGCACATGGAGCTGGATCTCTCGGAATACCCCGAACTTCATTACAAGACCGGCGACCATCTTGCCGTCTGGCCAAGTAATCCGACAAGCGAGGTGGACTTGCTCCTGACTTCCATGCACCTGCAGCAGCGTCAAGATGTGCCGATGTCGTTCAAATCCCTCGATCCAGCGGTCAAGGTGCCGATTCCCACTCCGACGACCATCCGCGCTCTTTTCAGCCGCTATCTGGAGATATGCGCCCCACTGTCTCGAAGCCTGATTCAAGGCCTCGCATCCTTCGCTCCCTCGCCCGAAGCGCGAGACTTTGTGCTCAAACTTGGTCAGGATAAGGAGTCCTACTCCGAGTATCTAAGACATACGCAGTTGACGCTGGGTCGTGTACTCAGCCTCGCTAGCCCGAGTGAGCCGTGGTCAAAACTGCCAATTTCGTATCTGATCGAGTTGCTACCACTCAGCCAGCCACGCTATTACTCCATCTCTTCAAGCAGCGTCATCAGCCCACGACGCGCCTGTATCACAGCTCTCATTGCAGTCGACCCCCTGCCCGACAACGAGCGACAAAACATCTACGGCGTGACCTCAAATTATCTCCTTGCTCTCTCAAAGCAACAAGGACAGCTCTCGGATCCCAAACTCGCCCTGCCAAGCAGCGCAGTCATCGAGTATGACCTCTCCGGGCCCGGGAACGCTCTCCAAGGCACGAGACTCTACGCCCATATCCGCAAGAGTAAATTCAAGCTGCCCGTGCAGAGCACTTGTCCAATCATCATGGTCGCGGCCGGCACAGGGTTGGCGCCATTCCGCGCATTCATCGCCGAGCGGGTGAAGCTGCACGCCATCGCCAAGCCCATCGGAGAGATGGTGCTGTTTTTTGGCTGCAGGCGACCCGAGGAGGACTTTCTGTATCGTGAGGAGCTGGAGGCCATGCAGGCATCTGTCGGACGGGAGAAGGTGCTGCTGAAGATCGTCACGGCCTTCTCCCGGGTGAAGGGACAGGAGAAGGTGTATGTGCAGCAAAGGGTCAAGGAATACGGAAACGAGGTGCTGGGCTTGATCGAGGAGAAAGGCGCGAGCTTCTATATCTGCGGCAGAGCATCGATGGCAAGGGAGGTCGGGTTCAGTGTTGGTGAGGTCGTCAAGGAGACCAAGGGCTGGACAGACGCCCAGGTCAAAGAGTGGAGTGAAGGCCTCAAGAGAAAGGGCAAATGGAGAGAGGACGTGTGGGGCTGAAATTTCCTGCCACCAGCTGTGGCAGAGGATAAACTGGACTTGGATATATGGCGTGAGAACGACTAGACTTGCCACTGCCTCTTCAGATCGCGGACGATGTGCGCGGTCTGCCAACCTATCCGCTTGTTCATCTGGACGAGGAAGTCGACGGCTGCGTCTTGCTCCTTTCGGTCGATGAGGTACATCCCACCTAGATTGCACGGAGGCAGGGTCAGTAGTGCTTGATCGCAAAGTGCAACCGTCCGGGAACGGGCTCAGGCATTGCCTCTTACAAGCCGAAAGAATATGAGAGGTCTGGAACATTGCGGTAAGGACGTGATCGTTGGAGACTGCCAGGCCGACGGCCTGCGGTGCTTCGTTGTCAGTTGAGTCCCTTAGTACAACCGGTTCTTGACATAGTCTGACCTTTCGTATATTCTCCCGCACGGCAGCCTAGGAGGAATTTTCAGCATCAGAATCGACATTTAAAAGGCCATCCAAACATTGCATTTGAAGGGAGGTGTGGTGGCAGGGGTTCGCAGACTTACATCGGAAGCCCGCCTTACTTGATACGAGTTGAAACTCAGCTTGGACAAGCACGGGTCGTAGATGGCCAAAACGACTTTGGCAAGATAGTAATGCTGTAGGCCCACCACTAAAAAGAGATGTCGTCAAAAGACCGGCCGTCGCCAATGGTGGCCGTACTCTGCTTACCCTGTGCAGGATTACACATGTACAATTCCGGCCAAGGGTTTCTCGTCGGCTCGTTCGCAGACTCCCTTTGCGGGTCTTGGACAAACAGGGGGCTAAAATGCCATGGTTTTGTACGATCCCAGTTGGCGACTTCGGCGTTCAATTCCGCCCATGTCATGGTCGAAATCTGCTCATGTCCGGGTCGGAAGACCTGTGTGAGAATGTTGGCGAAGATGTAGATGATCCGATTTGCCCACGATTCATCATCCGAGTTGTGGAAGACTTTGGAATCGCGATAGTTGGTGAGGTTGATGGTGAAAGGATCCTGACTGGTGAGGGAGATGTATATGTGCTGACGCAGCGACACCCAGCTGGCCGACTCTCCAAGGCCGCCATCGGCGGCGAAGGACGCTATCGAGTTCAAGAGTCTGGTCGTCCCGAAGAGATGGCACCTTTCATCGTTCTCTGCGACCAATCATTCAGCCTCGTGCTCGTGATGCATCGTGGCCCATCACTTACCAGACATCTCTTCGTGTGTCCTCAACAGCACCACCGCCGCCAGAAGATTTTCGTCCAAGTGCTCAAGAGGGTCCTCGAGGGTATCTATGAGGATTCGCAAGCATTCGCTGACATAATGGGGCGACTCGATGTCCTCTCTCCCGGCAAGAAGACTCATTTGCCGCGACGACACGGCAAAGATTGCATTCTTGATCACAGGATACTGTATTGCACGTTTCGGTATCGCGTTTCCAAAGTGACGTTGCTTGTCGCAAGAATCGAACTTGGCCTAGTTAGTGGTCTCTGAAGAAGAAGACAGGAGACGGGAAGAATCACCTGGAGGGATAGATTTACGATATAGTGGTGCAATAGACTCGCCTCGTGTAGGCTTTGGAACGGCCACGAGGTGCGAATCCCATGACTTGGAGAAGTGATGGTCGATGGTGTGTTCAAGGAAACAGGAGATTGGTGCTGGTTCGAACGGACTCTATCTACAGACTGTGATGGTGACGACCCAGCGTTGACAGAATGGTGCGTCGCGGCCGAAAACTGGGAAGGGAGACCGTAAAGTTGAAGACTCGAGTGTGTAGGGGTACTGTTCTGAATCGTGGAGTGGTGTGGCGAGAGCTCAGTCGTCCAGTCGTGAGTAGATGCCGGCGTTGGATCGGTAAAGATTTGGAGGTTGTCGTGCGTGTCTGGAGGGAAAATCGGAATGGCTGATGGAGGAGGTCTGGGTGTATCGTCCTCTGATGGAGAAGGTTCTGGCTCGTAATCGGAAGAAACAAATCGCACTTTGGACCGTCAACATCGTCAAGGCAAAGACTTGTCACGCAAGCCCACCTTCCGAGGGAATGTCGACCCAGACCTGCTGGGGAGTGTGTGTCAACTCGTGTTTCACCCTACGTCCAGCCACGGGCTTCAGCCGTACGGACTTGACTTGTCGGAAATGAAGGGGTGTGTCGCGAAGGCATTCTCGCTGCGCTTCGATGCACCTTTGGCATCTTTGCGACCCGGGCAGCTTGACACCTAGAAATCAGCATCCGTGGTGATCATCGCGCCAAGGAAGCACTCACATTTCACGTGGCGATCATGACAGGGTTGACTTGGCGGTTGGAGCCATTAGTGGGCAAATTCGCGGTGGTAGTTGGACTTCAACTCACCATCCAGTACGTGTACGCATGGCATCCAGAAGGCATGTACTAGGAAGCGGGCGTATGGAGTCGACATGAAAGAGAAATTGGTGGCAGAGAAGAAGAGGCAATTACAATCCGAAGGGAAATCCATCATTATACGCGTCTTCACATCCCCGCAGCCTACTTGGCCATAGGCGGCTAGGGAATTACACTAACTTGGTTAACCCCTCATTGCCATCCCCGCCGCAGCTCTGGGGCAGTTGTGCAGGCGGGGAAGCAAGCCCAATGCTACCTACCAAGGCCACCTACCGTTAGCTGTGAAAACGGCCAAGTAAATCCCGGGAGGCTCCCTAGGTGCACCCGGCCCATTTCCGGGGCTCACCGCCTAGCTAGTACTTACCTGATGATCCATGTTCCAACCGCTCCTCACTTGGCCACTATTCCAGAGCTCGTGTTTTTCGCTGATGAGAAATACACAGGGAAGGTGTCACCCTTGAATATGGGCGCTCCAATTGTTTCTGCGCGGATGGTCTTTGCCACGGCATGACCTTGCTGCTTTCACACGATGCTCGTTGCGAAACACGGACTCCTAAACGGAGTCAAAAGTAGACATTGCTTACGTCGCTGCTACGACTTCCTTGGGGTGCCACCCACTTCTCCTGAAATTCATACCGGGCACCTGAAAGCAACCGCCATATGTCCCAGCAAGGAGGATATCGGTGGCATCACCCATACTTCATACCCGCACAGATCCAGACAAAGGCTCCTAGTGTCATCTGCTGGATGGAATCAGGAGAATGAGCTTCGTTCAGTGCAGAGACGGCCTGTGGCTGTCGTGGCATCAACCGATCGTGAATGTCCTTCGTTCCGAATGGAACGCCGTGTCTCATATGAGGGTCATCTTCGTAGATTATGTCCGTGTCCATCGGATCGGACGTAACAGCAGGAAAGCCGGAGAACATCACGGCCGATAGGGGATAAAGGGCCATAGTGCAGTGTCCGACCGGGCTTACTCTGGTGTATGGCATTCGACCAACCAGGTAACGAACATCCCATACTTGGTGGGGACGTTAGTGACTGCTTGGGCAGCCGATATTACTCCCGTCATGTATCGGCAGCACTCAAACGGTTTGATGTCCGGTGTCGCCTACAAAGACCTCCTCCTGCACAGGAACCGCGGCGTCATGAGGCAATTGGCAATTCATCTGCAGCTTTTGCAAGTGACCCTCGCAAGTCCTGCACCTTCATCGTTTTGCTCCAGTCTCGCAGCGTCTCGTGTCTTAAGAGGCGGAGGATTTGGTACCACTGAACGACAATGGCCCCGGCCACACATTTCAAACTTAACACTGGTGCCCTGATTCCCGCCGTTGGTCTTGGTCAGTAGAACCTGTGCTCTCCGAGCCGCCTTATCTTGCTTACACTGTACACAGGGACTTGGCAATCTCGACCGGGAGAGGTTCGAAAAGCAGTGGCATTTGCTCTTAAGGATGGATACCGTCACATTGATGCTGCACTGTGAGTTACTGTTGGCTCCCCCCTGCAACGATTTCCACTGACGATATGCAGAATCTACGGTAAGCCAATCCGCTGGTGCCGACAACCGGCCTAACGACGTTCCCAGGCAACGAGAACGAAGTCGGCCAAGGTATTGTAGATAGCGGCGTGCCTCGTAGCGAAATCTTCATCACCAGCAAGCTCTGGAACACGCACCAGCCCAATGTCAAGGAGGGGCTGCAGAAGAGCCTTGACGCTCTAGGCGTCGACTATCTTGATCTCTATGTAGGTCGCGGTCGTCCAACCTGCTGCAAGGCCTGGATTAACAACATACCCATCAGCTTATCCATTGGCCTGTTAGACTCGTTCCGGTGAGCATCTTTCTTTCCCCCGCCCCTTCTCCTAGTACTCGACCCGTTTGAAACCAACCCGGACACAGAACAAGACGAGCGAGCTGCTTCCGGTCAACCCCGACGGCTCCCGGTCAACTGACAGATCGTGGAATCAGAGTGAGACCTGGCGTCAAATGGAAGAGGTCTACAAGTCCGGCAAGGTCAAGGCGATCGGCGTTGCGAACTGGTCGATCCCTTACTTGGAAGAGCTTCGCAAGAAGTGGACTGTCGTGCCTGCCGTGAACCAGGTCGAGCTGCACCCTTTTCTCCCTCAGCATGAACTCAGAGAGTACTGCACCAATCTGGGCATTTTGATGGAAGCCTATTCACCCCTGGGCTCCACGGGTGAGTTCTCAAAGTATTATGGCATGTCGGGAAATTGGTTGGCTGAATTTCTTTTTAAAACCAGGCGCTCCGATCATGTCAGATCCCGACATCCAGCGGATTGCCGACAAGAATGGCGTCTCACCCGCCACGGTACTCATCAGCTATCATGTCAACAAGGGAGTCGTTGTACTCCCCAAGTCGGTCAGCGAGAATCGCATTTCCAGCAACAAAGAGGTCATTTCGCTCTCCGAGGACGACCTGGCGGAGCTCGACGGTCTCGCTGCCAGAGGCAAGGCGAAGCGTATCAACACACCTCTGTGGGGATTCGATCTCGGCTTTGAGGACTGGTATGGTCCGGTGAAGTCCCAGTGAGCCAACAATAGCTGGTGCGGAAATCTTTTCCATAGACCGATGGATTTCTTATACGTAGCTCTAATAAAAAGCACGGGTCCTCGTTACAAGAACAGCTCCTGTTCGTCAATCGCAAAGGGGGCCAGACTTAAATCCCTGTAAAAAACGAGATCGATTGTCACATACGTGAGGCGGGGACGCGACGCCCTGACTGAGTTTCTAACTTTACGTTTCGGGCATATTACTGCCTTAGGATATAAATAACACGTATAATCATACAAAGACAAGTCAGAATGGCGACCGTGATACACACCTGGACCTACCCGTCCACCTTGAGACGTGCCCAGCGACATGAGGGATATGAACATTGACGGAAGAAATGATTCTATCGTGTCTGAATTCAACAACAGCGACCAATGTCGTTTCAAAGTTCTATAAAAAGTCCAATTCCAACACTACCTAACTTTTATAAGGAGGACGGCCGACGCCCTCCTTCAAGGCCTTCAACCGCAACGCAAGGATCTTCGAATTGTACCGAGTCATTGGAAGAAAGCCGACCATGATCCAGAAGTTGGGCACTCCGGTCTCCCGGAAGGCTGTCTTGTACTCGCCCTCTTCGTCGATACCCCAAATCGGACCACACTTGCTGGCAATCTTCTCGCCCAAGGTAGCACGGACAGAATCGATGGTGTTGGAGAAGCCGGTGGCGAAGACAATCAAGTCAAATTCTCGCTCCCGGCCGCCGTTCAAAATCGCCTTGTCCTCCGTAAACGATTCGATGTAGCCCTGCTCGACCTTGATCTTGCCATTGATGACGTGTTCGCAAGCCCCGGCGTCGAAGTAGAAGCCTCCATTGCGCGTCTGACCCAGGGTTGCATTGCCTGTACCACGTTGGCCTCGCCATGTTCGCAGGCCGCGAGTATTGAGGGCATCAATCAGTGGGCGGTCAAGGTCCTCAAGAACCTTGGCAGTACGCCTAGCGAGCTCCTCGCCCGGGCCGACGGGCGTGCCAAAAAAGAGGCGGTCTTGCTCCTGGAGATCAGGGCGGTTGCCCTCGGCATCAGGCTTATAGTTCCCCAGGATGCGTGGAACCGAGTGTGTGAGGGACATGATATAGGTTGGTGAGCGCTGGAGGAGCGTGACATCGATGCCACGACGTGAGCAGTCGAAAGCGGTGTCGAAGCCGGACGACGATGTGCCAACCACGCAGATCTTCTTGCCGACAAAGTCACGAGCGCTGTCGTGGGCACTCGAGTGGCGGATGACACCCTTGAATTTGGCCATGCCGGGAATGACGGGAGTCAGAGGCATGCCGCAGAGTGAAGTAGCCATGACAACCTGCTTGGGGTGCAGTGTTCGGGTCTCCTTGCCCTCCTTGTCAATGACGATGGTCCAACTACCATCGTCATCCTGGTCGGCGCTTACGACCGAAGATTTGGTCCAGACATTGAGTTCAAGAGCTGAAGCATACCACTCCAAGTACAGCCCCTGCTTCTGAGCTGGAGTAAACGTTGGCCAGCGTTTCGGATAGGCGAAATAAGGCAGGTCGTCGGGCCAGTGAGGGAAGTGGAGCGATAGGTACTCGTACCGTTTCTTCCAGATGTCGCCAACATTGTCGCTTCGCTCGATGATAAGGCTGTCCATGCCGAGTGCCTCACACCGGGCAGCCATCGCGAGACCGCTTTGAAACGTCAGCAACCTGCCAAAATAGTCGGGCAATAGGGAGACTTACTTCTGGCCACCGCCTATGATCAGAACTTCCGGGTTGGCAGTGTCCGCATCCATTGCCCTCTGTTTCTCCCAGCTGATGGTGTCGGTCATGTGCCCGTCATAAGGGGCAACTTCGGGGAACTGCTTCAGTTTCTCGGCAACGGTGTTCATAATGTAAATCTTCCAGCCGTCTTTGGTGAGGACCGAGTTGATCAGGGCTGAAGCCACCACGTCCTCGGTCTCGAAGGACACAACGAATTGCAACTGGGCAAAGTCTGGGTAAGGACGATCAACTTTGGGGTTGGGTGTCAGGAATTTGAAATTGGTGGCCCTGGTTTGAGGGAAAAGGTCGGTGGCAGCCTTCAAGATTGCGGGATGGAAGTTGAAGGTGCGGTGGTCCCAGGTGAAAGACAGCTTGTCGCGCCACACACCTACACCAGGAGTAAGCCCGCTGCAAAGTCGACTGCGCATGGTAAGGACACTCACCATACTCAAGGAACAAATCGGTAAAGGCTTGAGCATCACCCTTTCCCATGACCTCCGAGAGGCGCGCTACAATGCTCTCTGCCTCCTTCTGAGCATCACAGTCTGTCGGAATCTCGATCCCAAGAACATCGGAAGTGGGAAGCACATGATTGTACTTGAAATCATACATGAAGTTGTCGGCGACGGGAGGTTTTGGATCAACCTCGACCTCGACATGGTCAACGATGACTTTGGACTTGACATCGGCAGCGTCCACTCGGACTGGGAGAGTGGTGACGGCAGTCATTTCTGGCAACGACAGTTCTGCAAATGTGTTGAAGGTGATGAGAGTCCTCCATCTCTGAGCGAGGCTGCTACGTACCTTTTCAAAGGTACGGCACGCCTCGTTGAATCCGATGACCTGGAGGGGCCATTGCGGAGGATGATTGATCGGACAAATTCAGATGTCACATGACCGGGCGAATGTCGGCTTTATTGTTATCGGTCATTCCCAATTTATCGTTGCAGTTGCCATCTTCCTCTACTTGCTCATCTCAACGCCGGGGTCTCTCCGAACCATCGTCCGTTTATTGTCGGCGCAAGGTGGCCGGTAGACAGGACCGATCGGCCTCGTAGGACAAGATGACGTCTCGCCCGGGCAGCGACGTTGCAGCAACCGATGCTCCGAGGCCTCGCAAGAAGCAGCGAAAGCAACGGCCATGCTTCAGCTGTGCAGGTGAGTTGATACCAGAGTCGTACCGGGCCGCAGGGTCCCAGGGCTGATGTCCGATGGCTCTTGGGCAGAATGTCGGCGACTCAAGATGCGCTGTGATCGGCGGGGTAAGCACATGCCATACGGTGATCGTCCACAAAGCCACGCTGACCTAAGGTGTCGCAGTACCGTGCTCGAATTGTATTCGACGACACCGGATAGAACTCTGCAGCGAGACCACGACCAGTGGGACATCGTCTCGGTTCGTGCAAGGCCGTGACCAGATCGATCTATCCTGGGGGCTGATGCGTAGTATAGGGGAAAACGTGACCAGCACTCCCGGCAAGAGCAGGACGCCGCACAAGCTCGACAGCCGCAATCATCTGCGACAGCCCACTATGCGCAGAACCTTCTGACCGTGGATGATGCCCCATCAACACAAGCCCAAGGCTCCGACGACCACCATAGTCAGCTCGCCCTTCTCGGCCGCACGCTCGAACCAATCACTGCTCAGGGCCCTCCTTCACACGGTCCTACTTCGGCGCCTGCAGGCAGAACATCTGGACCTTCTTACAGTGGTCCGCACGGAGCTCACACGTCCAGTCAATCCGCCTTGCAGAACTTGGACAATGACGAACCGAGTGGATCTCACGGCACTTTGATGTTGGATGAAGGTGGTAGATCCAAATACTTGGGTCCGACCGCCGGTAGCGAATGGTTGAAAGATGTAGGTCGCTTGTGTGGGTCACTGCTGGACAAGCTAATTAAATCCTAGTCGGAAACGCAAGAAGCGTTGGACACGCAATTGATCACTCGTGCTGCATCTCCGGAAGTTCCCCAGACTCCACTCCCTTCACAGCCTCGTCGTTCGGCTGCCGCCACCGGTCCCATCGCCTTTCCTTTCAATGCCTCAGCGGGTCGCATTAGCACCCGGGAACTACTTTCCCGCCTCCCTCCGAGAGATGAGGCGTGGACTCTGGTCGAGGCGTACTATCGTTATTGTGCTTGGCAGTGAGTAATGTAAATGAGCAGCTAGAGACGCGCCTGACAAGTTCCAGTCACGATGTGGCTCCCAAGCCTTCGTTTGAGAAGACATTCGATCGAGTCTATTCCCTTGCGAATAGATGTTCTTTGTCGGCCCCAGTCAGCGCGCAGGAGATTGCGCTCGTTTTCATCATCATGGCCCAGGGAACCATGTATAACATTGAGATGCCCAGTCACGACCCATCTGCTAACGATTGGCTCCACCTCTCGGAGCGGGCTTTGATCAAGGGAAACTTTCTGTCGAACAACATGGTCGCTGGCCTGCAAACTCTGGTAAGCTCCAAGTTCGTCGCTGCTGGTCTGCTGCTAATAGTTGTCAGCATCTGATGGGACATATGCATCTGTGCGTACAATAGCATGGTTCTCTTAAGGCGTCGCTGAATACAGGGCTAGGGAGTCTGACGAAGGTCGAGGCGGCGACAGCGCCTGGCCGCTATGGGGTCTGGTTATGCGTTTGGTTCAAGCGGTAGGCGTCGGTGTGGAAGTGAAACGACGAGGCTGACAGGATCCACAGATGGGTATGCATCGAGACGGGACCCGTTGGAATCTACCGCAGGATGTCATTGAGGAACGACGCAAGGTGTTCTGGGAGTGTAATACGGCGGATATATTCCAGGCGCATTGCTTCTCACGGCCGTATGACTTCCACCCCCTATCCCTGTGCTTGAGCTCAAATCAAACAGATGTGCGATCAATCCTGAGCATTGCGACACTGCATTTCCCTCCGAACTGCCCAGTCTGAATGGGGAAAAGAGCTATTTCACGCTCCGCTTCGAGCTATCTCAACTTTCGTCTGAGTGTGTATCTCCAATTCAGACCGCGCGACACAGCTAACCAGTCTCCAGAATTCTCTCCATGGCGATGAAGGTGCGAAAACCGCCATATTCTCATGTGACGGAGCTAGATCTCAGGCTGTATGCTTTTGCAACCTAGACCTTGTCGTAAGCTAATCCAGTCCAGCTGCGAATTCGAACGCAACCTCCCATTTTCCATTCGTTGTCGGGCAGCGCTCTTATCAATGCCCTCTCGATATCCTCAACCCGAGGCGGCGATTGAAGCATCCCCGGAACCGTCGCGGACATCAATGACCATTTCCTTTCAAGTCAGGCTGTCCACACCGACGACCTCGACTCTGTGCTGACGTCAATTAGCAAATGAATCTTGCCCTCAACATCTCTGAGACCATCATCAACCTTCATCGACCATACTACGCAAAAGCACTCTGCGACGACATTGAAGATCGGGTCCAATCTGTGTACATGCCTTCATTTTTGACGGTGGTAGAACGTTGCGCAGTAAGCACATCCGCCGAGGTGCGCGCAGCAGTGATCTGATATGTATAGGTTATTCTCGCCATTGTCACTGACATCCACGCCCGCTTTCCCGCTGTTAGTACAAGGCAATGGAATTTTTGGGTATGCGAATATTCGTCCTCGTCTGGACGCGAGCAAAACTCACATATATTCTAGTTCCACGTATATAATTCGGCTCTCTGCTTAGGAACACTGGTGTTGCGCGACCCGGGCAATGCTATGGCCATCTTTGCCTTCGAACAGATCGACGCTGCGGTCTGTTTGTTCACCTCACTCGTGCAACACGGCGGTGGTACGCCCCGGTACCACCGTAATTTGCAGTGGCTTCAAAAGCTCCGTGCGCGAGCATCGTCTAAGCTCGCTACAGTATCTGCCGCACAAAAGACTGGCTTAGCGCGAGATGCTGGACCGGACCGGCGAACCACCAGCGAAGACAGAGAGGACACCGAAGATATCGAGCTGCTTGGTTGGCGGACCAGGCTCATCGAGCGGGCGGCCCAGAGCCGTCCGACTATCAGCACTATTCACCTACCTTCAAGCCCGAGCCGTTCTCATGTCACCGCCGATTCTCATCGACCAGTGAGCCAGGGGTATGTCGCTGATCCCCCAGCCCAACGGAGGACTGCAGAAACGACGATGCCCAGCGCATCCCTCTCCTTCACAACTCCCGACCCAACAGACGACCTTGTAAGCTCAACAGCTCAATCATCATAGGCTAGCGCTGACATGCCTTAGCTACACGACTTTTGGGACCCAATGCTGCTGCAGGATACATTCGGTGCACCCCAGGACGAGCTAAATGTAAGTACGCAAGCAGAACCTTCGATTTCAACGCTTAATGAAAGCCTCAGCCGTTTGGGAATAACGGGTTCGCCTGGTGGGAAGACGCGGCGACTGTCCCTGAGCCGACTCAGATGCGTTGATGGAAATCTTCCAGTCTGGTAAGTGAACGTACGAGTAGTAGCGAACCCGAGCAGCTTCCATAGCTGCGATGGCGGAATTGCAGAAAGGATTGCCCCGATGAAAAAGACTGTCGAACATCTCAATCAAGCTACGGTCTAAAAATTCAAACGACCCAAGAGAGTTCTATCTATCTCCAAGTCTTCCAACGCGCTATGGTGCAAACAGTTTAAACAGTCCGGACCAAATCCCAGAGGCAGCCGTTCTCATGAATCGTCCCTGTCACACAAACTCAGTGCCCATTGACATGGCCATTGGTCTGGCCCTTGGCAGCCTCCATGATAGGCAGGCCATCCTCGTCAAAATAAACAGGCAAGCGGGTGCGGAAGGAGTGCTGCAGAGCGGCGACAATCTTGGCCGCCTCGAAGGCGTCGTCAGGCGTGCAGCTCACGGGGCCGTTGTGGAGAATTGCACCGGCAAATTCTTCCAGGTCGTTGATGAACGATCTATCGTACAGAGTAAAGGCATCAGGGGTAGTGGCCGTTCGCACGCCGTACGCGTCACGGATCTCGACGCGGTTTATCGTCGAGTTGCCGCCGATGACCGAGTGAGCCTTGGTTCCGCACACGCGCGTCGCACCCTCGTAGCCGTTGGTGAGAGTGCGACCCAAGTGAGTGGTCAGGATCTTGCCATTGGCAAACTCGACGATCCCCCATCCGTTGTCGGCGTCACCGTACTTGGCGAGTTCGCCATAGACAGCCTGCTGCCCCATGGCGACTACTCGATTGACTTGTCGTTTGGGGTTGCTGAGGCCCGCCTTGACATCCATAAAGTATCGGCCAATGTCAACCTGTTGACTCGTCAGCGATGGAATTCGTCGGTGGGGGTGAAACACGGACGTCGTGGATACCCATGTCAATGAAAATCCCTCCTGACAACTCCGAGAAGGCTACAAAGAAACCTGTGAGGTCGTCAGACAAGCTACCCCTTTTGAGGTGAAAAGCCACGACTGATTTGCTTACCAGTAGGGTCCTGCTGGTCGATGCAGGCGGTCTCGACAGCGTGTATGTCGCCGAGCGAGCCGTTTTCGACCATGAGTTTGGCTGCCCGGTACGAATCATCGTCTGGTAAGGCAGGTCAGACACGGGAAACCGCCGACGTAAACAAAAATTGATCTTTATCACTCACAGCGTCGAGAGAAGGGTACCAGGAATTTCAAATGAGGCTTGGAAGCCGCCTTTGCGACGACCTCCTGAGTTGTGATGACATCGACCGAGATGGGCTTCTCGCACATGACATGCTGGCAATGCGGTCAGCTTTTCCATCTGGCGTCTCCCGGAACGACGCCGGCAAGATCTTACTTACCAGATCCAGGTCAAGGGCCAGACAGATCAGGGGCGCGTGGGTGGCCGTCGCGGTGGAAATGAGCACCGCTTCCGCACCGCTGTTCCTCATGCATTCCTCGGGATCGGCGAAGAATTTGACAGAAGCTGGAAGATTGGCCGCCGCCCACTTGTCGGCGCCGGGCTTGGTGTCGCACGCAGCGACGAATTCGATGTGAGGCTGCTGGAAAGCAAGGATGCGGGCACGGATGGCACCCAGGCGACCCAGGCCGATCAGGGCGAGTTTGAGACGCCGCGGCTGGCTGGTCATCTTGTATTGTGTGTGGTGCGTCTGGCGGTTTTGTCGTTCTACACCGGAATGATCAAGAGGTGCTTTTTTGGAAACGGTGTCAAAGCTGGTATCACCAAACTCGCTTGCGAGCCAGCTTCACCGCATCACCCACATCGAGGTCTCCTTAATATACTAATACTGGATCGTAGCATCCAAGTCGCGCACCGGACAGGACACGGGACTCCAACCTAGGGGTTTTTGCTGTCCGGACCATGTCGACGGACTGGAGGCTTCTACCAGATGGCCGATAAGCACCGGAGTCGGGGCCCACAGAACGTAAGGGATAGGTACCTACATAAAGTAGTGAGCCCGATGGGCTTGTGAAAGCTCCGGACATTTCCTGGTACCTGATGTAAATATGTCCGGTCCGATCGTTCCCCTCACAAGGCATCGGCTGTTTTTGTGGTAAATCGCCTGCTGGTTGACCCGACGTTCTCATGGTCCATCCATCTGCTTGCATGGTCCGGGTGGCACTGTCGACTGGTTGAGCATTGGCCGGTGGAAACAGTCGTCTCCCATGCGATTGACTCCTTGAAGACGTGAGCTCCGAGTAGTTTTTTAGCTCGTCCTTCGTGCCAAGAACGTGAAGTGAGATGAGCGTGAGAGATGGCTTGATGTTTCAGAAATGATAAGCCTGCCGTCATTCCGAAGTCAGTTCATTCTTCCCTGCCTGTGGTAATTAATGTTGGGGCTCAAATGTTCCTCTTAAATCGTAACGTTCATCAGACAGCCCTGCATCTTTGTGCCCGTGTTGGCAAAATCCATGAGTCGAAGTCGAGGCACCGCCAAGCTCCCCAGCGTGACCCGTTGCATTGATTTTCATAAAGCCGTAAACGCAGGGTGACAAGTCCTTGCGTGAGGACTAGGTAGTAAAGTCGGGACGGTGAGCGACTGCTCATTGAGCACTCATTTTCTGGGGGGATTCATCTTATGCCCCTCGATCTCTGTAGCATTGGCGAAGCACTGATAACTAACTGTGTCTTGTCGTCCTCCTGTCCCAATGCTTGCCTCTCCCGTCGTCTGGGCCGGCGCATGTGTCGTTCCTGGGAAAGAAAGGCAACTATTCTGCCAAATCTAGCACCAAGACACTCAAGCCAGGATATATTGTGCGTGAATGTTCAGGCGCGTGCCGAGTCAGTGCTACGGGCCTATCCTGGCAGCCTGATGATATTTCTGAGACACAAGGGCTTTCGCCTCGAGTGTATAGACGTCCTATCCCTGCTCTGTGCCCTTCAGAAGAGGGGGCGTCGCACACCCATGCAGTTCAACGCTGGTTCAGAACATTCTAGAGTTTTCCATCGGCTGGATAGTCAACATCGACTCTTCCAAGTTGAAGACATGTTACGCCGTGGGCTATTCACGGTGGTAATTATGCATCTTCTCGAGAAGAGAGAGATATTCAACGCGGAGGCTAAGGCGGGCGATAGGGCTTGTTCGGGTTTCAACGAGCTGGTGGGTTGGGCGCATGGGTGCGCTTCACGGCGTCGTGGGAGGACTGTGATCGTAAGGGAAAGAGATTAGGAAGACCGAGTGGCCCGGATTCGATGGCTATGTACCTACAGCGATGAGCCGATAGCACCATCGCTCCCCGTCCAACAAAGAGCAACGCAAGGCACTCCGACCGTCGACTACAGCCTCAAAGGGACTTTTTGCCAGTCTTTTCGCGCAGCTTCGGGCCAAATATATACACTGGGATGCTCAGGAGGAAGATCGAACCTTTAATGAGCGTCAAATATCCCGAGACATAGAGCAAACACAGGCCGAGTCAGTGCTATCCGATACCACTCAAACGCGGGCACAGGCGTCAAACTTATCGCCTCGGTTTCATTCCTCTCAATCCACGGGAAAATGCCGAACGTCAGGCCGAACGCAAACGTATTCCGGAAAGCCTGGATGAGGATGATTCCCTCGCTGGTGATGGGTCGATAACAATCCACGATGTAGATCTTCGTGATGGACGAAGCGGCGCAGAGGACGTGGTAGAACATTCCGGTCCCCACGATCGCCATGTAGGGAGAAAGCTGTTTCCCGAAACCAAAGCCCCAGAGAAGGAAACCAACGGGGGCGAGAATGAGAGTCGGGATCAGGCACAACAGACGGAATTCCACCTTGAAGAATCCTTTCCGTCGCCTGGACATGTAGACGGGAACCCAGTCGGCGGCAACCACGAAGGCACCGGCCATGGCGCCGATGACGCTCTTCGCAAAAGTCAGCAAACGTGCAAAGACAATCATGGCTCGCCCATTGTGCCTTATCGAGACGTATGTATGGCCTACTTCCAAAGGCGTGAAATGGTAAACGGCGGGAAATAGAGCAGAGTTAGTGTTGATGTGGATTTGGACTCCTCCCGTTAAAGCTCCAATTGTCAAAGCACCCCATATCACGAGAGGGTAGAGGGCCAGTCGGAAATGACGGATGAAAAGCCACCAGATGGAAGTTTCTGTGGAGGAAGGTGGGTCAGCAACAGTTCATCCAATCTCGTTCTCCTCCCACCCGAGGTGGAGCTCACCTGTCATACCAGGCGCCAAACCCCATGCTCGTCAGCCACGAAGGATGAGAGACTGACGCCTTAAGAGCCGGGAAATCAGCATCGTCCAAGCCCTCGCCATCTTCACATTGAGGTGGCCGTGCAAAATTGGTTTCGGCCTGGGAGAGAACATTGAACACGACACGAGGGTCGGCGTAGACGAGGGAACAGGTACTTTTTCGTGGTGTGGCCATCATCGTCGGCTGGTAGACGTGTTAGTTTTACGCCTCAGCAAGGGGAGATCAGGGGAAGACCATGCATTGAAACAGTCTTGCGGACCCAACGAGCCCGTGAACAAGCACATGGTCTTTTCCAGCTCCGAAGTGTTGCTCTTTTGATGTAGCACCGTGGATAGGGTCTTGAGAATCATTTTTGTGCTGGACCTGGCCCTGTTCTTTCTCAATATCCACGGCTATCGGAATGAAACTCGACCGGATGTATTTGAGGTGGAGTTGGGCTGCTTGTCGCACAGAATCCTTCGTGAAGTCCAGTCATCTGTATCGAAGTTTGACGGACTCTCGAGGAAAGCTGGGAAACTCTGTTTAAATATACCTGTAAATGGAGCTGGAGTACGTATGGCAAGATCTTGCCCCGGAATCATGAACACCAATGGGAACTACCCCGCAAGACGCGAGATCCACTCCCGTAATTTGCCTAGCCGTCTATGTAGTCGCTACGGTGCCGCTAGCGTCTTGGCAAATCAAGTGCGCCGTTACAGAAAACCATAGACGCCACCATACAATCAATCACGACCCAGCCTTGTTCAGAATCGTTAGAGCAGGCAGAGCATGCCAGCTCGTAAGGCCTTGGGGTATCTCTGAGGCCGTGCCTTGGTGTGGTACAAGTCGAAGATCTCGATTTGCTGACAAGTCAACCATTGTCATACCGACCATCAGGTCTGTGTACCATGTGGTCTCTGCCTTGCGCCAACCCCACGGACTGGTTCCGCCGGCCTGGGATTGCGGGGTTGGACCCGCAAGACTAGCAAGACTCGCACCGTGGCAGGGCATTCTGATCACATGCAAGCGTATTTTACACTTGGTAGACTCCGGGCCGTATGCTCACTGAATCTCCGTCTACGAGGTGCGGGGTCAAGGCCACATTGGGTCACGTGTACCTGGTAAAGATGACAAAAGATGTGTGACTGGGAAGGTTATCCGAAGGGCCTGTAAGGACGTTGCGTGGTTGCCTAGGCGTCACAGACCGTGCGGGTGTTTGGGACCCGCTGGTAATATTACTATACGCCTTCGTAACTATATCGTTAGGCGTCGCCCCCGAGCCCTTTGAATCCCTCATATCCTCCGATTTGAGTCATAGGTGCGGTAAAGTGCTCACATCGCGGGGATTGGCACTAGTGCAGTGGTGCACCTACGAGTACGGCTGTGCCTCAACCACACCACCAGCGCTCGGCAACAAGAACAAACAATAAAATGAAATCATTGGCTCCCACCGACCGTCTGCGCGCCCTGGTAAACAGCCTACAGTCGGAGATTCGCCAGGAAACCCCCGAGACCACCCCCCGGACCGATTTTACCATGCTTGATTTCGGCGGGTGTGAGAAATGGGTACCCTGGTTCGAGGAATACGGTGCTATGGTACGTGCAGCCACCCGTCCGTACTCCGAACACACGCAGCCCTCGCTGACCATTCTCGCCTAAGTTTTCTACTCTAGACGACGCCTTCGTCGCCGAACTAGGCTTTGACGTGAGAACCGAGATTCCTAACGGCGGGCCCTTGCTCGTCCTCCTGCAGGCCGCTACGCCAGACGGGTTCGGGCTTGCCGTTGGCGACCGGAAGACGAAATTACTCGTCACCACCTTCTGTGGGGTGGTAGGCAATCTTGAAACCACCGTGCTGGACTACGACACTCAGCAATTCCAGACACAGCTACAGTGGAATAATATCGAGGAAGGGACGAGCCTTTTTCTCTCCCCTGGGTCACAACTCAAGTCGTCCGGGGATGGAGGAGTGGTCTGTCTCATTTTCAGCTACGGAGACATCTCGCCCGTTGCTACCCCTGCAACGCCTGCCGCAACGCAAACCCTAGGCGAGGGTCAAATACACACCGCCTAGGAAGTATGTTCAGAATCGAGAGGCCCCCTAATCGGTAGAGGAGCCCGGGGGCGGGGCTCGGCTGTAATAGACCTATGCCATAGCGCTTCGCGGCCTTTGCAAGCTTGGAGTACCCTTCGCGCTCCAGCCTAGAACCACCTCCGGTCATCACAATCCCTTCCAGGTAGCGAATGGCCTTATCATGTTCTGGTCCACTTTTATGGAATACTTGAGTCCAGCTGCGTTGATTAGCCAATATGAATCTTTCGGTATGCGTCTTCGGCATCACTTACAACACCCAAAGGCGGGGACCGAGAAATAAGGTGATGCCCTCGCCCACCTTGTTCTCAAGAATTGCAAGACGCGAACCTCCCTCATCGGCGCGTCGAATAAACTTGAGAATTTGATCTGCAGGCCAGTTCGGGAGGAGGTTTTGCTGATGGATCATGGCGATGATCGCATCGATACTCCCTTGCCGCCATTGCAGTTTGCTGGCGTGGTTGATGAGCCAATAGACTATGGTGAGCACGAGGTGGGTATGGGCATCCAGGCCCGAGAGTCTGATGCCGTATACAGTCAATCTCAATCGTGCATTCGGGTGTGTCTCGAAAGTCACCCCAGGCACGTCAAAGAACGCAGCGGGATTTGTAGCCCATTCATCCCCGTGCTCGGCCATTAGAATCTCTGTTTGCTGATCAGGTCCTTTTTCGTCCAGATACCTGGTCACTCGTTCTGGGACCTGTGGCTCGGCTCCCTCGTCCTGATACCTGGTCGCTCGTTGTGGACCTTGTCGCTTGGTTGCCCTCAGATGATATGCCAGTTTTCTCCGAGCAGGTGCGGATTTTGGGAGACGCTGAACTATGCCAGCGATAGCGTTGAAGACATCTACGAGCGCATGCTGATGACGTGGGGTTCAATTAGATAAGTTCTGCCAGACTGAAAATGGGTCAACGGTGTCAAACTTGCTAACGCCGACTAGATGGCTACACCTGCATATCTTCGTTTTAAGCCCGGCTCTCCTCGCGGCACTGGGAGGCGACCACGACCATGCTGCAGCAGCAGCCTCGCCGACCACGAAACCGGGCTACGGCGGCGCGCGAGTTTCGTAGAGGCGAGACTGTTGAGCAGCCTGGCCAACAACTGCATGCAAGCGGCCGTCGAACTCGTCGAGTTGACGCACAGGAACTACGTGGCCCAGCCGTCCGCACTCTCCCCGTGGTGGTTCAACACATATTGTGCGTCCTTTCCACTCTCCTGCCTGGTTGAAAAAACCGCATCGCCCAAAGGAAGACGCAAACATTTTATTTACGAGACGATGTGATTTTAGACTTGCACAACTGCGCCATCGTGCTATTTATTGCTCTGCAGTTCCCTTCCTTGACAGCCACTCAACCGGAGTCGGATCTTCGGACCAGCTGGACCAAGTGTCTCCAATGCTTGGAAGGAAACAAGAAATATAGCATGGTGGCCTATCGCTCGCACCGGATTCTGAAAGGCATTAAGAAACACATCTTTGCACCGTCTCATGGTATGTGTGTGACCGACTCCTGGGCTCAGTCGCAAGCACAGACATACCAGACCTCTTCTGACAAGGTTTTTCCAGCTTATATTAATGAACCATCGCACGATGATCCAAACCGGGCCTTGAAGGCGGCGTTCCAGGGCCTTGATAACGACGGAGGAATCGATTCGGGAATCTCACAAGATCTGCTCGCCAGCCTTGATTGGCCTCTAGGATTGCAGCAGCATAGCATGTCCTTCGGCGATACTGACTTCTGAGGCGAAGTTACCTCGATCTTTCCTGGCTCTGAGGAATATTCCGAATCAACGAGGCATACAGAGAACTGTAGATGAGTCGCCGTTCCTGTGTCAATATTAGCTTTTGTTTCGTGGCGGAGTAACTGCTGATAGCGGACGTGATAATGGTCATCATCAACCTTTACCATGGGAGCGGTGCCCTCTGTACTTGTAGTGGGAAATGTGCCGCTGATCCCCACTGTCGGTCCCTTCAACCAGCTGACTGGCTGACATGATCAACTCTCACGGCAACCGTTCCTTGAGTTGCGACTGCGGGTCTTCCGCCATTGGGAATTATGCCATGGAATGATAATTAGGTACCTGTGGCATACGGGCTTGGACAGGCGGTATTGACTGGTGGAAAGCCTGGTTTGGACTAGCGAATGAACAGTAAACAGCACTGACTGGAAAGTCTGGATTCAGTTAACGCAGGCATACGGTGTCCCAGAGCAGCCGCTTTTACTCAATCTGTACCTTGGCCCAATTCCATATCCCCTACTCGTTTATTGTTGCCACATGTACTCTCAAGTCCAACTGTCCCTCCACCTGCCTTCCAAGTGTCAAATAGTAGCCCTCCCCGGTCCAAGCTGCTAGCCACGAAGTTTAATCTTAGTGATCATCCCCCTCCATTTCCCCGGACAATCTCCCCGGATTCGTGGGGTAGGGGAGTCGTTCTGCTGCTAGTACTTTCGCCGAAGTCATGTTTCGCTGTTGTCCCGCCCAATGGCACGGCTTGGCCGACAACAAGCCACCGGGAGGGTCCAGGCCGATTCGCCGAAATGTGTGCCATCCACAGCAGGGCTCAATCGTCACTCACCACGTCCACGCGCACTCCTCTCCCCTGGAGGATTGCTTCTGCTCTATCGGATGGAAAGGCTTAGGAGCGGATCCGGTGGGAGTATAGATATGATCGAGTCTCTTCTCACCGGGACTGGCTCGCTGTCTCTGCTCAACTTGGTGACCCGGGGATCCTGGGAGGTCAAGTATCTTTGTTTCTGCATTCGACTTGAAGATTTCAAACTTGGCTGGTAAAGGACAAAACGAGTCTCAAATCTCGAACAACATGACGCTCGAAAAGATTGAAGCGCAAAACGTCGAGGTTGAGGACACGCCCGCCCTTGCCGAAGAATATTTCCAACGTAATGTGTGCTCCTCTCTCGGGCAACTTGCGTGCTCGACGCTGACCCTTTCAATTGTTACAGCGGAGCCAGCATGGGCCAGATACATACCAGGGGGCTATTCGCCGTCGAGATGCCTTAAGCTGTCCGGCAAGCCCATGGTGGCATCTATCCTCGCACTCGCCGGGACCTGTCTTTTGTTCTTCGGGTATGATGCAGCGGTCATGAGTCTAGTGAACATCAACCCAGACTACCTGCAACACATGAACTCTGCCAATGGGACAGAGAAGGATGCCGCCCGAGTTGGCGGCATTGTGAGCTTCTGGTTCCTCGGCTTCCTTATTGGTATTATCGTCCCCTACGCCGTCCTGAGAAGCAGGGATACTGTACTAACACGCCTTTTGTCCATCAGGAGCTATTATGGCTGGAAGCTATGCCGATAAAATCGGACGTCTCAAGTCTATACAACTCGGTTGCGTCTGGGGCATTGTCGGCGCTGGTCTCCTGACGGGTGCCCAGAACTTCTCCTGGATGGTTTGTGCCCGCATCATCAGCGGGATAGGCTGTGGCCACCTCAATACGATAGCGCCAATCTGGTCCTCCGAGATAGCCGACTACAACCTCCGCGGCGCTTTCGTGTCGTTCCAGTTCACCATGTGTGTTGCCGGTGCTTGCATGTAAGGAGAGAGAGAGAGTCTGACTGTAATGCTCTTGTCCTACTCACGTTGTATAGGACTTATTGGATGGAATACGCTTGCTTGAAGCTGCAGCCTCTGCCTTTCGCCTGGCGCTTCCCTCAGGCCTTCCAGGCGGTCTTCCTCTGCATCATCCTACTGGCTGCCAACTTCCTTCCCGAGTCTCCTCGCCATTTGTCCAAGACAGGTCGACTCGCGGAAGCCCGTGAAGTTCTCGGCCGTTGCCGCCTTCGACCGTCTCGAGAGGCCATCGAGCAAGAAATGGCGGAGATCCAGGAGGCAATCCGTATCGAGGCCACCTTCTCCGCTCATGGCTTCCTTTCCATGATATGGAAGAAGGACAAATTGCACACCAGACGTCGTGTCGCCCTGGCCATGGGTATACAGTGTATGGAAAAGCTCTGTGGTCCTGACGCTATCGCTGCCTACGGGCCGACAATATTTGCGCTAAGTGGCTGTAAGTTTTGGTGTCTGTGGCCCGCAGACACGAGCTCGTGTGGCTAATGATGGCCGGTTCAACTTCTAGTCTCCGGTAACATGCCCGCCATGTTAGCCGGGTTCAACTTCATCTCCTACACCTGCAGCGTCCCCGTCGGGATGTATTTTGTGGAACGCGCTGGAAGGAGGAAGTTGATGTTGATCGGTTTGATGGTGATGGGCAGCGCACTGCTGATCGCGGGCCCGTTGGCGCGTCAGGCCGTGAACACGCCGGAGTCGGAATTGACCAAGAAAAAGGCATACGGAGCTGCCGTGGCAGCATTCATCTTTCTCTACACCTGTGGCTTCGGCAGTACGTGGATCACATGCTGGTACGTCATGACTCCCCCATTTCGACCGAATGGTAACTGACATACGCTGTGCATCCATAGCTGGGTATATCCCACCGAGGTCTTCCCCCTCGCAACACGTGCCAAGGGTGTCTCCTTGTCCATGGTCTCGTTTGCCATCTGGGGCGCTGTGATTAACGAGGTCATTCCGTACGTCGTTCGTTCCGTCGGATGGTGGGTCTTGATCATGTTTGCCGTCATCAACTTCGTCCAGATCATTCCCGTGTGGTTGTTCTACGTGGAGACGGCCAATCGCCATCTGGAAGACCTCGACATTCTCTTTGCCAGCGACAGTCCCCTGGCCTACAAGGCGGAACGAGAGTTCAGTGAGAAGAAACGCGCACTCGGTTTCGCAGTAGACGCCTCGGAGATTCCTCAGAGCACTTTCTCATCTATCGGGCGGCTCGCCTAGGGGGAGTGCTGCTCACTTTCTATCAGGCGGTGTCCGAGGGAGAGTGTTATCGCCGCATATTCTGATGGTTACACTCAAAACGGCCTGAATATGGGATTCCTGGGCTGTGTAGCCTGCGTTGAGGCGCGAGGTGCCGCATTGTCCGGTTTTCATCTTGTTGAGTCGATTACTCTCTCTGACCACGAAGTGGCAGAGTGCTAGGCAATGGACTTCTAAATGGACAATTGACACACTCACATGGTCTATTTTCGGTGAATGTGCAAAGCGTCACATGGTTTTACTATTATGTAGCCAACTTCATGCTTGATCATAGCCACATTTATCTCGAATCCAGATTAACCTCGCTCAAGTACAACAATTCCGCTGTGTTATGCTTGATGTACACCGATGGAAGTCTTATTTATCAGGACCTTGTTCCTCATGACTCAGATCGTGAGGTCCCGGTTCATGACATAGGCTGGCGACAGCACCGCGTCAACTAACAGCGATAACACAGATGGGCTCAGACCTTGGCTCTAACAAGATCTACGTGAATTTTGAGGGGGTCCTGGTTCAAGAAGAACGCCGGATGCTCCGCCACTATCGCTTTCTCATCGGTCTAATAAGCATTTCAAGGCCGTTCGAGAGACCAGAACAGAGGAACTATTACGAGTATGATTGTAGGAGCAGGATGAGTAGTCGAATCAAAGATTCCTGTGGGCGGCCGTGGATGGGCATTTATGAGTCAACTATCCAACCTTGGTAATTGTTCTTGAGCGTCTCGTCAAGCAGCTGCATGTAGCTGGGGAGCCCTCCTGCCCAACTCAGAGGCTCGACCTTCTTTCCGGGGATATTGGCACCCGACCACCAACTGTGCAAAGGAGTGAGTACACGGCACAAACAATAGACACAAGTTCACTTATCTTGCCCTGTGGCAACAAGGTTGCCTCCCATCTTTCGCGGATCTTTTCCACCCATTCATCGGCCGATTGCTCGGTAGCCTCGAAGCTTTGGACACCGTCGTCCTCTAGCGTCTTTATCAGTTTCTCGAACCATCTGCCTTGAAACTGTATGCATGAAGGTCCGTTCCTAGAGGAGTTAGCACGAGTTTTCTGGATGAGATTGATTATTAAGGGGGCCGACTCACGAAGACGTCGACGGAGCCTGTGGCCCGAAGAGGAAGAACATGTTCGGGAAGTTGGGCATGGCTACGCCCACGGATGTCCTCACACCGTCTTTCCAGTACTCTTTGACGGTTCGGCCATTTCTGCCACGTAGGTCAATATCCATGAACCCGCCGGTGAGCCCGTCAAATCCCGTCGCAAGGATAATCAGGTCGACGTCGACTTGCCCTCCCGCTGTCTTGATACCTGTCGCGTTGATCTCTTCGATGGGCAGGCGATTGAGGTCGATGATGTCGACATTTTCCTGACTCATGACCTCGAAATAATTTTGTTCAAGCGATGGACGCTTTGCGCCATAAGGATGTGGAGGTCTTTCAGGGGCCAGCAACTTTGCCTTTTCCGGATCTTTGATTCGGTTAAGCACCATCCGCCGCCAGAAGTCGTAGGCCGCTGCGTTTGCCTCCTGGTTGGTCGTCATGTCTTTGTAGCCGGCTACCCAGAATTTCAAGCCTCCCTCCTCCACAAGGCTGTTCCACACCTTCTCGCGCTCTTCGGCGGTATCGTCGAAAGTGTTTCTGCCATTACTGTCGTACGGTACGCCGGCCGAGGTCGTCTCGCATGCCTTGAAGGCCTCTTCGTAGACTCCCGTGTCTTTCTTCTTCTGCTCCTCAACAGGATCTAATTTGCGCTGGCGCATTGGCAGGCTAGGGGGTGTTAGATGGCTCTAGTTCCAACATTGGAGGCAGGCAATGACGCACCAGAAGTTCGGTGTGCGTTGGTAGACGGTAAGATGCTTGCACACGGGACCGATTTCCTGGATGACCTGGATCCCACTCGCGCCCGTGCCGACGACTGCAACGCGTTTGTCCTTGAGCTTGACGTCGTGGCGTGGCCAATGTGCAGTGTGATACATTTCGCCTTTGAACTCCGAAGAACCCTTGATGTAAGGGACGTACCTGTTTCGCGCTTAGTGTATACGCTCGCTCGGTTGCCTTAGGTCAATTTACTCTTTGGCCGCGAAGCCCACGTTGGCGAACATCCATTTGCACAGCGTCACGGTGTGATCGGAACATTCTATCTGCCATCGCTTGCTATCTTCAAGCCAATGCGCAGACGTCACGTTTTTGAAATACTCGATGTCCTTTCGAAGATCCCATTTCTTCTCCACGTAAGCGAAGTACTCCTGGAGCTCGCGGAAGCCAGGGAACCGTTCCGAAAATGTGAAGCCTTCCCAAATCTCCTTGTCGAAGAACTGGTAAGTTGGCACATCGCTGTCCACACGAGCACCCGGGTCTGATCAAGGTCAGCGATTGCAATCATCAAGACATGTTCTCGTAGGCATACATTGGTTCCAATGCCTGCAACCCTTGTTAGCGTGGGTCCTGCACTCTCACCAACCTTTGCTTTCCCAACTTACCATACTCCTCCTGGTCCAGATCCTCTCTCGAATATCTTCACCCGCAGGCCCAGATTACGAAGCCTTGTTTTCTTGTCAGCGTCTGAACTGATATTTTCCCCCTGGGGTACATACCTTGGAAGCATAGTATAGCCTCCAAATCCAGCGCCGATGAGGACGACATCGTACTCGGTTTTCCCGCCTACAGAACCCATGTTTCAATGTTCAAGCAGTGGAGTGACAGAGTGACAGAGTCAACAGGTGTAATCTAATGTTGTTAACAAAATACAGGTTTGCAATCCATGACCGGCTTGTTCAAGCACGCAGGAGCTTCTCAAAAGAGGCAGAAACAGTAAACACCCACCCTGGCCACGATGGGAAAAAGCTTCTGGGCCTCCTTGCGGCGGGGAGAGGCGGACTCCGTCTCAAGGGTTGGTGTAGGTGCATGTTAACGGTAAAGATTTCGGCGAAATCGCCCACCCCCCGTGCGTGACTGCCTCAGCCCCGGTGTCAGGAACAACGTGCTACTAATCGAAACAAAGAGGGCTGGATTGTGTAGTAATTCCGCCTATCATATTAGCGCAGTCCTCAGCTCTGTGCCATCCACGACTTGTATCATTGCAGGAGGGTACTCGTACCGATCATACCCTCCGAAACTATCGCCGGAGCCTAAACATACCCAAACCGAGCTCAAAGTATGAAGCGTGTTTCGGCGAAGAGTGTCCGGTGGCACGTCGAGGCTGGTCAAGACTGGAAAACTGAGCAGCTTTTCTCACCATTCCGCGGGTATGTCGCCGGAATGGGACGCGCTCACATCCTTAGTCGGCCAATACTCCCCGGGGTTGCTGTTGGTACAGTTCGACATCTAAGAGAGGCTTATCCACGCTCTGCTGCTCAATAATGATCATTGATGCCTTGAATGGTGCTGTTCATTCCCGGCGACTATAGAATACCCGAATCATTCAAATCTGCTTCAATTTGATCCCTACCTGTAATACAGCTCCCCAGAAGCAGTCGGCAGGGAACAACGATGGCAGCATCAGATCATGTCAAACCTGTGCAAAACGGCACCAACGGCATTGCGCAGCAAGGTCCTCCGGAGCCAGCGGCACATGCTGGCAACAAGGAACATTTGAAAAATGTCGCAGCGAACCTCAGAGGAGTGCCTGCATACTCGCCAAGAAGACTTCGCGTGGTGACCATCGGGGCGGGCTACTCGGGGCTGACACTGGCGCACAAGTTTCAGCACCAGCATCCCGAACTGGCCAGCATCGTCGACCACACAATCTATGAAGTGAGGTCCGAGCTGGGAGGAACGTGGCTAGTCAACACATATCCAGGCGTCCTCTGCGATGTACCTTCGCACATCTATGTCAGGCTCGCTCGCTACCCTGTCGGATATTAAAGGGACGCTGGCTGACTGAAACAGGCATTTCCGTTCGACCCCAACCCAGACTGGAGCCGATTCTTCTCCACAGGGCCGGAAATCTGGGCGTATATGAAGAAAATGGCCCAGAAATGGAACCTGGAGCGCGACGTGAAATACAACCATCGTGTTGTCGGTGCATATTGGGAAGAGGAGAGGGGTCAATGGAAGGTTAACGTCGAACATGACGGTATGATCATCGAAGATTTCGCCGACATTTTAGTCTCGGCGCAGGGGTTTTTGAAGTAAGTCGTTTGCTTTCCTGTCCCTCAAAGAGTCGAAAATCGGGGTTGATAGGGAACACTGAAGCTGAAATATACACTTACAGCACGTGGACCTGGCCGTCTATCCCGGGTCTACAAGATTTCCAGGGCAAAAAAGTCCACTCGGCAGATTGGGATCACACGTACAACTATAGCAACAAAAGAATCGCTGTCATTGGCAACGGATCGTCCGGCATCCAGATTTTGCCTCAAATGGCAAACTTAGAAGGCACGCACGTTACGAGCTTCCAGCGAGGCCCGACTTGGGTTGTGAGCACGATGAGTCCCGCTTCTCTGCTCGGAAAGGAGGACCCTTCCTCCAATCCAGAATATACAGAGGAGGAAAAGGAGAGGTTCCGGGATGAACCCGGGTGGCATCACAAGTATAGGAAAACCATCATCCACCGCATCAACGACAGCTTTAAAATGGTACGTTAATCACTCCAACCCCTATTACGATAGAGGTTAAGTTTAACGTTGTAGTTCGTTAAAAACTCGCCCTTTAATCGGGAAGTCCTGAGACTCGCGAGTACACAGATGGCTGAGAAGCTCAAGCACGACGCGGATCTATGCGAAAAGCTGATCCCGAAGTGGGAACTTGGTTGCCGGCGGATCACACCAGGAGAAGGCTACCTCGAGTCATTCCTACGGTCCAACGTCACGTTGACGCAGAGTCCCATCACCGAGATTCGGTCAAACGGTATTCAGACAGCCGACGGGAAATTTTACGAGGTTGATGTTGGTATGTACACGACATGTTTTTCCCGGTTCCTATCGAGTTGACATTATATATCTAGTTGTCTGTGCGACAGGCTTCGACGTCTCGTATCGTCCTCGATACCCCATCGTCGGTCGTAACGGCGTCCACCTTGCAGACAAGTGGGCAGAGGAGCCGCGGTCATACTTGTCATTAGCATGCGCAGACATGCCAAACTACTTTATGTTTACGGGGCCGAATGCCCTCATCGGCCACGGTTCACTAATGGAGAGCCTCGGGTGGAGCGCCGAGTATATGATCAAATGGATCAAGAAAATTGCATTCGAAGACATCAAAGCCGTCGCGCCTACAGAGGACGCCGTGGAGGATTTCATCGTCTACTCGGATCAGGTCCACCAGACTCTAACGTGGACAGGGGCGTGCAGGAGCTGGTACAAGAACAACACCGTGAGCGGCAGGGTGACGGCGACGTTTGCAGGGAGCGCACTCCTCTTCAAAAGGCTTATCGAAGAACTGCGACCGGAGGACTTCGACATCACGCCTAGAGACAAGAATCGCTTTCGGTTCTTGGGCAATGGATTCATGGCGTATGAACTACAGAAAGGGACCGACTTGGCTTGGTATGTGGAGAAGTAGGATCAAGCAGTTGAGAGCAGAGCAGTATCACAAACGTAGTGGAATTCTTCACTCGGTCTCCCTCTTTTAAGCTTCAGTCGCTGTCACTCTCTGTGGGGAAACGTCGACGTCGTATCTGGGTCGAGTCCTGCGTTTCTCGAAACATCGTTCAACGCTCTCTTCTGAACAAGGCGACGGCACGCTGTCCCAGGTCCACAGGGCTTGAATACACTCGGCAGAATGGCATCGACGTTTCAAAATATGGGACATCGTCGGCGACATTGTCATAGTTACATATTGGCCCAGTTGTCTAACTCCTGCTCCGACAAGTCTGAATCAAGCTCCAAGTGCTTGCAAGGACTTCACCGTCTCTGCTATGCTATCTTCAAGAGACTTCCATTCGATCCCTAGAATGTCCACGGCTCTGGAGTTGTCGATCTTGTAGAGCCCTGTCTCTGGATATCCACCTCCTGGGACGTCTTCCGAAGGGAGAAGCTCCTTGTATCGGTCAGGGCTCGTCCGCCGCACTATCTCCACCAGCTCCTTGTTCGAGAAAAACCCAGCCGCTACGAGGAACCGGCTGTTCGAGGCTCTCGGTTTTTCCAGGGCCAGAACATGGCACAGCGCAAGGTCGCGGACATCGACCCAGGTGTACGTGGCGTTGGGCGGAATCTGGGATTTGAACTTGCCCTGGACGATGTCACGAATCACCTGGTTGCTGGTGTTTAAAGAGTCCAGGCTGCTCAACTGAGGCACCACCGGTCCGAACACTTGCGGCGGGCACAGAGTCGACAAGGTAAAGTTTGGCTTTTCGCGTTCCAGAAAGTCCCAGGCGGCTCTCTCGGCGAAAGTCTTGCTCGCGCGGTACCCGTTCGGCGCGCTCTCGGACGCCTGCGCAAGGGTGATAGGGTTCCAGTCTTCCTCCGAGTATGTATGCTCTGGCCACGCACCTTTCCACGGGTTTACGATCGCGGCAAACGACGAGGTGATGACCACTTGTCTGACCGTCGGCGCGTACTTGACGATCGATTCCAGGATCCCCGTCGTCCCTTTGACCGCAGGGTCTAGGAGGTCCTTCTGCACATCGGTGACATTGAAGTGAAAGGGACTAGCGGTGTGAATCACAGCTTCGAAGGGTGGCTCGGACACGACGGCATCGTCGAAAGCCCCTTCTCGTGCGATATCCTCCACAACCACAAAGTCGAGCCGGTCCTTTCCTGTGTCAGGATGGACTGCTCGAATTCGGTCGGCTTTCTCGTTTGACCGAACAGTGGTCACAACGCTGTAGCCTCGTTCGAGCAGCGTGTCGAGTACGTGACCAGCAATGAAGCCAGACCCTCCGGTCAAAAGCACACGCGCCATTTTGGATTGTTCAAGTAACGTACCACGTAGGTAGAAAGAATGACAATTCAGTGCTCCCGGCGCGAGTTGGGGCCTCTTGATGCCGAGCAGGCTCTTAAGATAAAGTGACAAAATGTCAGGTAGTGGGCCCCGAGCGAACCCATTTCTCCCCGAAGGCGTCTATGCGAAAGCTAACACCCTGCGCCATTCGCCCCAGATCGACAGGTCGGCTGGGTAGGATGTTGGTCATCGCGGATTTCGCTTCCACCGGGATTGAGTCTCCTGTATTCACTATCCCGGTCAAAACCCTCACGGCGAGACGGGGCTTGCTGAAAATCCACAGCATTTCGGCGATGTCGATCGGCGAAAAATCTCACGTGCAGCTGTAGGGGGGACTGACAGTCAAAGAAAGTAGAGTTCGCTGAACACACGCGTAAGGCATTGCAGGTGTTGTATTTTCCAAGTACCGGTATGCGATTCTGGAGGGTTTGCGCCTGATTCGTACGCTTGCCAGGTCACATCCAGATTCATGAGTGAGTAGAAGATATGTTCGTGAGCTCGACGAATAAATCAGACGCCACATTTTATAACCTCCTCCCCTACAACTCCAACCCCTGCGGGCATCGAATCTCCTTGATTTCTATCTCATGATGACGAAGTCATATGACCCTGACACGAAGCTCAAATGGTGGGTCAAACGCTCTTTTTCAGGGGGACGGGTGGGATCATTTTCATATCCGCAAGTTTGTCAAAGACCACGCGCATCGACTCGAAGGAGTCACAATGACCGAGCCAACCGAATTTACGAGCCTTATCAGTGCTGCCGCCCTTGTGTCAGTAGTTCTGTCGAACCATTCTTTTAGATTGCGCACCTTGTCGCCCAGGACCATGTCAAAGATAGAGCGAATTGCAGAAGGCCGAAGGTCTTCTCTAGGTCTTTCAAAGGATCTGCTACAAGGCCGTAGTCCTTTGTCAGTTCCGCCCAGGCGGCTTGAGTCGCTGTTTCCTTTGCCCATTCAGAAAAGTCGAACGAGGATCGAAGTTTGCCCTTGGGACCGTAGCTAAGATGATGCAAAATCAGTTTTCGACGTCAGGTTTTACTTCGGCGCAGAGGAAACGTACCCCCGCGGCTTAAACGGCATCTCCGTCTCGTGGTAGTGGGCATCCTCGCTCGGGGGAACCCATGCTAAACCGTACCAAGAGGCCAAAATTGGCCAGAAGGTGCCAAACGTGAATTCGGACCCATCCGTGATGTTGAAAGATTGCCCGGCGGTGTGTGGAGACAACACCAGCCACTCGTAGAACAGACTGTTCAGCACGCCCGTGGAAATCGGGTGGTTGTTATCCCACGAAGTCAGATCGCCAGGATAGACTAGCGGCTTGTTCAGCTTGCGCTGGACAGCAGCGTATACCGCCAGCGGGTAGAAGATGGTCATGTCGGTCCCTGAGACTGCGGCCAGGATCCACTGAGGCATGGTGACGTTGAAGTTCGTACCAGGGTGTGTCTTGATGTACCGGGACAACAGATCTTCTTGTCTGTAGTAAAAGTTGGGTTCCAATTCCACGCGTGGCGCGCCCTCACGTAGAGGCACATTGACATGGCCTTGATGGACTCCGTAGTTCTTCCCCCCTGTCTGGAGAATGATTCTTTTGGGCTTGACAGAAGCCTGGTCCAGCGCGGTAAGGAAGTTCTCAAAGATATGAGCTGCCCGACTTCTCAATTATGTTTGCAAAAGAATCGAGCGGGACGGACGCGTCCGGACGGTCTTACCGTTGATTGTTGCCAACTGCTCAGCGTTGCCAAATATCTCCGAACCAGCCTCTTCCGACCTCGGAATCTGAACGTATCCAAAGTAGAATATGTAGTCCCTGGATGGTGAGACGTCAGCAAGTGGCATCTCTTAGATATCTGGGCAGATCACTTACGCTTGAACCCGGTGTTTCAGCAAAGCAGCAGAAATCTTGTCTGGGGTCCAGAGCAGATCCACCGGGACATGTTCTGCAGACGCCTTGCTTGTCGTCGGCGGCCTCCTCGACAAAGCGTAGACTTTCTCCCATCGTTGCGGATTTGAACCAAGCACATCGACCATTGGCTGACCGGACTGCCCACTCGCTCCAACGACCATGGCACGTTGGCCTAGCAAGTCATCCGCTAAGACAGGTAAACCGTGGAAGATGCCCTCGGATCGAACGAGAGAAGTCTTGCTTGTTTCGCCAGCCATTTTCGTGAAGTGCGCAAGTCGAGTCGAACGGATGAACGTGTAAGGTGTTTCGTTTACCTCAGGGCACGAGACGCGACTCGGGCTGCTAGATTTTGCGAACTATATATCAGGCTAGTGTCGAAGTAGCGTGGATCGAAACTCGCTGTTGGATGGGCCACTTCGGCGAATCTTCATGCTTGTGCTTTGTAATTAATGCACAAAATCGTTGCGGGGAACGCTACTGACAGCGGACCCTCCATGTCGAGGTATCCGGAGTCCATTTTTATACGGGCTCCATGCCTGTTTTGCCTTGGTGGATCGGTAAGCTGGTTGGAAATTGTGAGCAGCTGTTCCTGGGCGCCAGTTTTGGGCCTGCAATAGCAACTGAATTTGTAATTCTAGCAGAGAATGTCCACGGACTGGGTGTTGAATTCATACTCTTGCTTCGCATTCTACGGTCATGGCGGAGGCTCGGCAATGTTGGATATGCTATTGGAGATTGAAGTGGTAATTAGAAGTCATCAATGTGGAATGGATCGTTTTCTACATCTCCACCACTCATATAATCTGTTTATGTCTTCTCAATCTTTCAGATACTTGAGCCACTTCGGACTCGGGTTCCGCGCAGTCCAACCTCCATCGACGATGAAGGCTATGAGAAGTCAGCAAAGGTCCAGATCAAACTAATCAGTATTCCATTCTTACGGTGTCCAGTAATGTAAGAAGCGTCATCTGATGCCAGGAAGAGCACCGCACGCGCGATCTCCTTCGGGTCACCACCACGACCCATTGGGATGCTCTCGAATAGATCCGCCTCAAGTTCTGGATTCCCGGTAACTACTCCATGTGTCATAGGCGTGGCCATAAAGCCAGGACAGACTGAGACAATGCGAATGCCTTCTCTAGCATGGTCGATGGCCATTGTGCGTGTCAGGTTGACCAAACCAGCTTTTGCAGCATTGTACGAGGCCAATCCAGAGTCTCCACGAATGCCGGAAATGCTGGCGGTGTTGATGATCACTCCTTTCTTCTGATTTCTCATATGTGGAATGGCTGCCTTTGCGAGGTAGAAAGCTCCGCAGAGATTGGTGTGTATCACGTCTTGAAATGCCTCTATGCTGTGATCAACCACTGTCGAGATCGGGCTCAGCCGGGCCCCGTTATGGAAGAGGATATCGAGCCTGCCAAACTTGGTTATGCAGGCTTCGACCGCGGCGAGGCAGGATTTCGGATCTATGAATGTTTCCAAAAGTTAGACACGAACTACAGATCAGGTAGTCGTGGGCAAGAAAAGCCTCGTATGTTTCCGAGTTGTACATCCACGAGCCATGGGACCAATCTGCTGCCTACCTGAAACATTGCAAGGATAGAATTGAGCATTTGGACCGAAGCGACTCGATGCATCTCTCTCCTGGAAGATGTGGTGTCCATCAGCAACCCACACGAAACCTTTGGATGTCAAGGTCACTGTACCTCTAGATCCGTGACAAAGACTTTGGCACCTTCCGTTAAGAACAGTTCGCATGTTTCTGCCCCCAGGCCTGAGGTGCCGCCAGTGATGAGTACTACTCGATCGTGAAAGCGTTTGGCCATGTTTCCATGCTCAATGGTACTGATAAAGCAGGCTAACACGGACACTTTGATATCTTGTTTTTGTCGATCAGGACTCTCATAAAAGCGAGTTTTGCTGCGTTATTGGCGTTGCGTCGACTTCCAGCTCATGCCAGAGGGGGCACTCAGCACCTTAGTCGAGACGCTGCACGATCGGCCTATGCTGTTTGTAATAAAGCTGAGTGGCTTGCTTGGAGCGAATCGGAAAGTCTGGGGAATACTGACTTCGGCGAAAGATGACGGATAACTCGTGACTCCTCACACGTCCTGCAGGGTGTAGTAGTGTGGCCGTTTCGAATCTCTCTGATTGTCTCTCTGTAGCTGAAAGCTCGAACAGCCAAATTGAGGAGGTACTGGTAGGATAGCCGAGAATGGTTGAGAGCCATGTAGGCGAGGTGTGCGTCTCCCAGCGTTTCCATTCACAGTGCTGCCATCACGCTACTTATGCATTGGTGCCGCACATACAGCCACAGTACTCTCAGACTCTTTGTCCTTTATCTTCCCGGTTGGCGTTCTCCATACTCATCCGGACGACCTGAAACTTACCGAGACCACACGGCAATGGCAAGTGACGATGTTGTTTTCGACATTCCCGAGGAATGCTGGGCGGGTGTTGCGGTGCGTTCCATTACAACAACGAATGTATTGCCATGGCCGAAATTGATGTTCATACAGAAGAATGAGGGCCCAAACTTCTACATTGAGGTAGAGAAAGTACCTGTGCCCGAGATCGGTATATCACGCACGATTCTTTTCCGTCTTTCACCACTTTTGTTGATTGTCCGACATAGGGCCAGGTGATGTGCTTATCAAACTACACATCACCGGACTCTGCCTGACCGATGTGCATTTCATGATGAATGATTGGAAATTCCCCAAGATGCGCGACTTGGGAGTGAAGTGCGCCGGCCATGAAGGTGCGGGCGTCATCGTCAAGGTCGGGAGAGATGTGAAGAACTATCGGGTTGGGCAACGTGCGGCGTATGGCCCTACCCACAGTTCCTGTGGTATCTGTGAACAATGCAGGTCTGGACGAGTACAATATTGTTTTAAGACTGTCTTCACGGGTGGTTTACGAGACGGTGGGTGCCAGATGGCATGGCTGACTCGCAGAAGACTCATCGATTTCCAGGGTCATATCAGCAATATTGCTCGATTCCAGAGAACTATGTTATTGTGAGTGGCACCTGACCAAAAAATGAAATAGGGGTTTCGTTACTGACTATGTGGCCGTAGTTGATCCCCGACGTAGGTCATTAGGAATTCAAGACGTTGCTCAATTACTGACTGGATTCAACAAGGGTGTGCCCGACCGCGTGGCCGGCCCAGCAATGTGCTCTGCGGCAACATCCTATTCCTCGATCAAGGCATCTGGGCTCCAGCCTGGCCAATGGGCAGTCTTTCCTGGTGGCGGTGGGGGTGTTGGCATCCAGGGCGTGCAGTTGGCCAGCGCCATGGGTCTGCGGCCGATTGTGGTTGATACTGGTAAGGATCGGAGGAAGCTTGCCATGAGCTTGGGTGCCGAGCATTTTATCGACTTCCGAGAGACGGACCCGGTCAAATCAGTAATTGATCTCACTGCCGGGGGAGCACATGGAGTCTTTGTGACCGGTAAGTCCTGGAAGTCGAGCCATGAATGCAAAGGCCGACAAGATTTCGCAGCTGTACAATCATATCCCATTTGCCTGGAATACCTCGGAGTCCGGCCTGGAGGGCAAATTATGTGGTAAGTCCTCTCCAAAGGCAGTCGATTCCCGAGTTACATGAAATAACCCATCATTACAGTATCGGTCTCCCACCTCAGGGCAGATATCATATTGATGTTGACCCGACCGAGCTTTGCCTGAAGAATCACTCGATCCGGGGAACATTATCAGGAACATTGACGGATATTACTGACACCCTTGACTTTGCCCAACGAGGTCAGTAGTGCCCTGTAGTACATAGTGTCATCAGGCGTGATGTGAGAATTGACGTGGAGACAGGAAAGCTTCGTCTGGAGCCAACAGTGGTTGGCTTAAGCGGGTGGAATGAGGCCATCCAAAGACTCAAAGATGGAGAAGTAGCAGGGTAAGGGAGCCTCGTTGCCATGGCCGTGGATATCGAATGGACTAACAGCACAGGCGTATTGTGGTCGACTTCACAAAGTCATGACAGAATTCTCGGATTACTGCTTTCGAATTTGTAGCAACATTCCTGCGGCTATCGCAGACATGAACTTTGTACGGCTCTGTGGTTGATGTTGCCGGATCGACGATAAACCTCCTGTAAAGCCTTCCAGTAGGCGTGGATATCCATCTTGAGGGTAAAGCCCTCAGACGAGCAAAAGGACTCGTTTGGAAGGCCACAGATGTATTTTTACGCCAGTACCCATTCGGTTATCTCCCCGACGTGCTGCGAGCTCCAGAAACGGCCTTCGGAACGGATACCAAGCTGGATATTGGAGGTTCGGAACGTCCTGGAGCTCTCAGAATACCGCTATTGTACATGTGGGCATGCACAGAACAAATCTCTATTGGCAAAGTGAGGAAAAGAGACGTTGCAATGCCAAATCCAAGACCCTCGCAACCTGCATGGTTTCAGAATTGTGAAGAAACAACCTCTTGCCATTGGAAGCACTGGATGGCTCCATCTTCATCGAGCTTCCCCTCAGCATCTCCTTCCCTGGCGGAACGAGTCGCCGGGAACGAACCACCGACGGGGTAGTATATTTCGGCGAAATGCAACAGCGCCACAGATCCACCCCTCAACTTCCCCCGGCACGTTGTTGTGCCAAGGCGCAGGGCAGGATGGCCGCTGGTAAGCTGGTTATTATACACTCGACTAATTAAGTTTCGATCACGGCATTCGGCTTCGTCGTGGGGAGCCTCGGACAAAGTTGTGGCTGGACCGACTTGCCATCTAACTTTTGTTTGTCGAAAGCAATCCAAAACGTTCCGAGGTAGAGTGCTTCCCCACACGGTCCTGTTGTATCCTGGAATTGCAAAGCCAAAAGACTGTCTTGACGCCTGACTCTGCGCATAACAGAGCCTGTCTTCGACTTTGGTACAACGTAAAACATTGGCGGTAACACACTCTTGAGCTGTCCTTCAGGGTAAACACTGCTCTACCATGGCTCCTCACCTAATGACGGGGTACGTAAGAGAAGTCTCCCGATTTTCTTATCAACCCCAACCGTTGTACTTTCGCCAATTATGAGAAGTACGCTGACTCTACGGCCTTAGTGTTGGACTCGTAACAGGAGCTGCCTCTGGAATTGGACGCGCGTGCGCCCAAGTCCTTGTCGAGGAAGGATGCACAAGAATTGTGCTCTCTGATCTGAGCCAAGAAGGCCTTGAAAAAGTCTCTCGAGAGTTGAAGGAGATAGATTCCAAGGTGGAATCCCTTCTCGTTGTGGGCGACATGTCGAGCGAAGTCGATGTTGGTCGAATGATGGAGGAAGCTGTGAGGAAGTTTGGATCCGTTCACTATTGCATCAACAGCGCTGGTGTGACCAGTAAACCACGTGTCCGGACCCATGAGCTAGACACCGAGGCCTTTGACCGTGTCATGAACGTCAATCTCCGAGGGCTTTGGCTGTGCGAGCGCGCTCAGATACGACAGTTTCTGAAGCAGCCGGCGTCCCTGAAGATGCGCAACCAGTCCAAGGCAAGCGCACCCCAACGGGGGGCCATTGTGAACATCAGCAGCATATTCGGCCTCACAGCCCACGCGACTGCGGGAGCCTATCCGGCGTCAAAAGCTGGGGTGTTGGGGCTGACGCGGACAGATGCTGTTGCCTATGGTACAGATGGGATCAGGGTGAATGCAATTTGCCCGGGATTCATTGATACGCCCCTTGTGCAACAGGCTAAGGAAAACGGCGCCGACTACACGAAGCTGGTCGGCCTTATCCCATTCCAGCGGATGGGTACCCCAGAAGAGGTGGCAGAAGCAGCAGTGTGGCTAGTGAGTGAGCGTGCAAGTTATGTGAGCGGTGTTGAGTTGCCCGTAGACGGTGCTTGGGTCAGAGCCTGTAACACCTAAGCAGTATAGTCCGTATCATGGAGTACGAGGACTGTTGGATCGACTATGTGCTCATGGAAGATACGCCACGGGAGCAACGAGAGCTGGGTGGAGAGATTGATGGCATCTCTCCATTCATCGTCCCGGGTCTACAAAGCATCTTCGAACATCGCAGCGTAGGAAGCAGCCGTTCTTTCACGTCTTTTGGAATTGTCAATGTTGACCATCTGATGTCAAGCACAAGTATTGATTTTAGCTGTCGAGGCCGAGAAGTGTGATCAGACTGCGTTGTCGCTGAAGCCGCTGCTGCATTGCCATCCTGAGCCTAAAGCTGTTGGGGTCGCATGAAGGTCTCCTCTCCTTCCCTCTAAGGTCTTGGAACTCCTTAGTCAGGTCAAGTTTTCATTGACTTGATCAGGAGCAGCAAAGGCCCCGAGAGCGTATGTAGCTGGAGGCTTCGCTTTGCATGCTGGGTAGGTCTAGCATGTGTGTTAGGGACCTTGTCTCCAAGTTGCTGTTGGTCTTGCAGCGTTCGTTCTTGATGTTATGTCTGACTCCCGGATGATTTAAACTCTGGATTCTCCGAGCTCCAGCCGTGAGTCGAGTCGGAATCTGATTGAAGGAGAGTACTTTCGAGTGTCCGAAGGAAGGGTCAGTTTCGCAATTGGCAGTCAAGGCGAACGCGCACCGTAAGGAAACCTAGGCACGGGGAAAGAGTGCAACACAAGGCCATCACCGACATGAGTCCAGATCATTTGTCATCGGAGCTGGGAGTCCACCCGGGGAAAGTGTGAACAATTTGGCAATGCAGCCCCGTACGCGGAAATGGAACGAGGAGTTTGCAATTTCGCCGAAGTTGCCCGGATGCTCATCAGGGGTTTTGCACGATTTGCTGTGGGGGGCTCCGTCTATCGCTGATGACAAGCCTTGAGGCCCTAAGAAAAAGCCTCCGCAGGAAGCCTGAACCTCAAGCCGGGACCACGTTCTCGTCCGAGGAGACGTTGTACCTCGTACAAGCCTACGAGTAGTCGTACTCTTGGAGATGGACATTTGTCTTGCCCTTTTATAGGCGTCAAGAATGTGATCTCAGTCCCAATTAGAGGTCTCAAGAAGGATGGCACGTTGATACCGAACTCGCGCGACCGTTGCATGGGGCGACTTTAGGGATTCCCCCGTGGATTCGTGTTGCAGTCCAAAACTGTGCCGACTGCTCCCATGCCCAGTGTTTGTTGCCATTCTTCCCTGATGAGAAAACTAAACAGTTATAAGCACTCTCAGCAAGGACTGCACACAGTCGAGCGCCATATGGCTTGCACAGCACACACAATACGAGTACATCTGTCAGTCCGGGGTTAGGCCAATGGGGCCCCTAAGCACACCTACATAAGTTAAGTTGCGAGCTAGTACTCAACCAGGTCTCCTTCCCCATTTGCTTCTTGGACGTCGACCCTCATAGTACGAAGGTAATTGCAACTGGTCTGTATTTCGCTGGGGTGTGACCCTCTTCAAGCCCCATCCCCCGCACATACTGTGTGTAGGTCGCCGCCCATTTCCTACCGAGGCTGGATGCTCGAGGCTGGGCTGGAACCAATTCTGGGGGATGGCTTTTGTTGAACGTGCTCCCCTCTTGACCAGGCCCGCCCGTGGTGCCCTTCTTCCTGTAGTTTTACCCACGGTTGCACAGACGGACACTCATGGACACGATTGTCCCTCCCTCACCGAAAGCAAAGGGCCCATGCATGGAGCGGTCGATGGGTCGAGTTTACCGCCGTCACAAGCGCAAGCTTGCTTGTCGATACTGCAGCTCTCGTCACATCAGATGCAGGACGCCAGAGGCATCTATGGGGGGTCCAAACGAGAAAACCCGCAAATGGCAGTGTCAGGCTTGTCTAGATGCTAATGAAGAGTGTGAACTTGGGAGAACTTCGAACAAGCCGTATGTACTTGGTCCAGACCGAATGCTTACGTCCAATGTCTCCAGGTCGCTAAATCAGACCGTTCTCGAACAGTTACGGCGCCAGCCTATCGACCCTCTCCAATGGAGCCGCTCGAAACCACCGCAATCAATCACTTCCTGCTGGCCGCCGAAGCTCACAGACGTCCAGCTCATTCCAGCAGCAGAGTCAATCGATCGAGGTGGATTCGCAGAGCTATTCATTTGCCAGTCTCCAGGACCAAGAAGCAAGCCCCCGTGAGCACGCTGGTTCTTATCATGAAACCGCCGAGGGCGACGAGCCAAAGGAAGGTTCCGAAATGCTTATTGTACGACTGGCGGACACGGAGGAGCTCGAAGGTTATCAAAAGATAACGAATGGCCCCGATACGATCCCAGACAAGGGCCCCGATAGAGTCGTGTATTTTGGAGGCATCTGGTCGTGGGCCATAAGAAAAGCCCGCAGAAACATGCCTCTGCAGGCAATCAGTCCCCGATCGATCAGCACAAGAAGTCCGACGAGTAATGTGCATTACGAGATTCCAGACACGGTAGGTCGCCAGCCTCACGACGTGCCAGGAAATGACTTTGGCTGGAAGGAGGAAGAAATGAATCTGTTGCGCAAGAAGGGCGCCTTTTCGCTGCCTCCCCTCCACGTACAGAGGGAACTGCTGGATGCGTATTTCCGCTGGGTTTTCCCAATGCAACAACTCCTCGACCGTGCACAGTTCCTTCGAGACTTCGAGGCCGGTCGGGCGTCCGTCCTTCTCCTCCAGGCATTGTTTTTTGTCGGAACAACCTGCTGCGACGAGGACATTATCAGAGAACATTGGGGCACCAGGCGATCTGCGCAGGTCACACTCTACAGACGGGTCAAAGCCCTCTACGATGCAGACTACGAGCAGAATCAGATCACCGTCATCCAGGTGCTTTTTTCCATGACCTCCTGGTGGGGGAGTCCCACGGACGAGAAAGACTTCAGTCACTGGTTGGCGGCCGCAGTCCGGCTTGCGCAAGTGAACGGGATGCACCGATCGTAAGTGAGGGATCGTTTCCAAAAGGCGGATTGCTTGTGCTTAGCACACACACTCACACATTGCCAGGACAAAACATTCCCACTTGTCTCCAAAGTACCGAAAACTGTGGAAGCGGATTTGGTGGACTCTTTATGCAGGTTTCGGTCGCATCCCACGGCTGGTTTCGTGCTGATTGATGCAGGTACGGGACCACTTTGATGCAGCATCTCTCGGGCGGCCGATGTTGATTCACGACGACGACTGCGACGTCGAGCCGTTGGAGATCAGTGACTTTAGGGATGAAACCGAGGATGACAGGGAGGACCACCCTGATACCCCCTCCCTGCTGGGTGCCCGGCATTCCGTCGAAATGGCAAAATTGGCCGTATTACGTGGGTGTTGACTTTCCCACGTCCGCAGAAATCACCCAGACTAATGGCCGCAGTTGGTCGGATCATCAGAGCCACGCAGCAAGATCAAAATACGCCCCTGTTCAGGAAGGACATGGATGCAGAACTTTCTGCCTGGGAAACCCGCCTGCCCAAGCGTCTCAGGTATTACCAGCATGAGACCGATTCTCGGGCCAAACTATTTGCGGTCATGCTGTCCCTGGGATTCCAGTACGTGGGTTCACAATACCGCGTCACTATCCGCGTGCTGATTTTTTTTGCTTTCTTTTGGCAGTTGGTGCAAGATCTTGCTCCATCAACAAATTTTTCTCGATACCGTACCGGAGCATGAACTCTCGGTGGCACCGGTTTCTGCCAATGCCGTCACTCGGGCCATCGAAGACCTGCTGGATGAAGGGGTACTGCGTCACGCATCGGTATATCTGTACGGAGCCCCATGATTTCCTGGTGATTCCCATCGTGCCGCGCAGCGCTGACAACTTCAACGCCAGGATTGCAATTCTATTCGCTTGCGTCACCATCCACATCATGAGATTACGGCAAAGCGAGGGCTCCCAACGTCGGGTTTTGCAGCACAAGGCAGAGCTCTGTGTCCTGGGCCTTGCAGAATTCAAAGAGTCCTGGCCTTTCGTGGGCTGGATGTACCGGCTTTTCCGCAACGTTTTGGAACGACTCCGGGTCGAGGACAGTGCGTCCGAGCATCGCCACGGTGCGAATTTCGATCAACGTCCTAGCATTCGCCGACCGGCGGAATGCGACCTCTCAAGTCTCCACGCGAATGGGACCGCGGCAGCCGAGGGCGAGTCGACCACGATGCCAATGTCACTTGGAGGCGTGGATGCAAGCTCCGCCACTGGGTACCAGCCAGATGCTCTCGCAGCTCACCCCACGTCCTCCGGAATGGCTTCCTTTGACAACTTCATGGCCCCATTCATGTCGCAAGATTCCATGGAATGGCCAGATCTGCACGGAGAGCCTTTCGGCTCTTTACAAGCCGAAGACATGACAACACTGCCGTTCCCCATGAACCTGTTATTCGACCATAATTCTTCTAGCCTTTAGGGTATGTTGTGATCAAGGGCCACACAGGGAACGGAAAACCCGATCGCCAACCGCAAAATCTGAAGACCAGTCATTGGGTCCACGAAAGTGACGTCCAGGATTCCTTCCCAGTTCTTCGGGCCAGGAATTGGTTCGAAGGTCATTGACGGAGAATGAGACAGTCTTGTTCGAGCCATGACGCGGGCAGAATTGTGCCAGGTGGAAAGATGGGAGGCAGCCCTGAGAACACTGGCTTCTTCATCCGCACGGAAAGGGGCGGTGAAACGACGACGCAAAGTGTCCGAAATCCCAGCAGCGGCCATGCGCCTCATGCTACCAAGACTTACGTGGCAGATGGTCAGAATATGCACACAGCGTGACTCCTCGCTGTCCGAGGAATTGTGGCACTCTTGAGGCTCGTGAAGCACGACAGAGAGCTTCGTCAGATCCTCGACCTTTTCCAACCTCACATGGTCATCACCGATCAATCAATGACGTTTTATAGCCTCTATCCTGTGATCGAGGACCAAAAGAAATACCTCGTTCTACCATCCATCATGCTCCATTCATGAGTTCAGGCTTGTCACACTTGATGAGAAAGCATACAAATTTACTAAAAGTATCTGTCACAGACAAGGAGGAATTATAGAGGATGATGAGGGGAGAATGACTGGAGATTTCGAGTGGCCAGAATATCAAGGCCATCATCCCTAGGTCGTCAACTTTCAATTTATCGGGACATGATCAAGGGTTTCCGCCACAAGCTCTTCGGGACAAGGATGTAGTTGCTGTTGGCGATCATTTCGTTGACTTCCAAATTTCCCCTTTCAAACGCGACACAGCATCGGGGGCCGGTGGGTGGTCTGCAACTTCCACGAGTCGCACACTCTGCTGCAGCTTTCCGGAGGGTTTGATACTGAGTGCTGAGTTTCAGATACTATGCAACCGAGCTGTGATTGCTTTCCACAGAGATAGGCTGTTTGGCCCAAACTCGCTTTGTTGTGCGGCAACTGATTCTTTACAGGCTCGCTCAATTGTAGAAGATCTGGAAGCCTCAAAGCACGTGAGCCGCTCATGGCTCGCAAGAGGCCGTGCAAGGAATCGTAATGCGCATGCGCCTGATCAAGCTCTCGAAGCGGTCATCCATCGATGTGCGAGTGTCCCGGCTCGATCAGAAAACATTCGTTCGATTGTCTGCGGACGGAGGAGAGAGACCATTAATGGAGACTTCGTAGACTGGACGGTGATGACCACGGTGAGCTGCTAATTCGATCCAAAGAGGCCCCTTTCGCACGGCCTGTAACCTCTTGGGCCAAGCGCTAGGAGAAGCTGTAACCGGGTTCAGATAGGATCCGGTCTACAACTTGATTGATGATTTCCTGACGCAAATGCCCCAAATTTCGAGGATACTCCTCGACATCAGCAACAACGTTGCTGGGAGCTCGTTCACATAGACAGTAGTTGACACCGGCTCTTTGATCGATTGAAGGGTGTTGAGGATCCAGGGACCAAAAGTTGACAGTTAATCATACCATGACCCTCCGCAACCCGCTAGTACCTCCCAGCACCCTTCTTCCCGTGACAGCACACCTTCCCTTACCGCTCTCCCAGCTGCCTTCACGACTCTTCCGCTCCTTCTTGGATTCGTCTTGCGGCTTTTCCTGTTCATCCGCTTCGTCTTCATCATCTTCCCACTCGCTCATCTTATCCCCCCTCATGAATGCTTCTTGCCGTTCATGTGTTCCTTCGATCCACTGAAAGATGCACTTGTAGTCGAACACATAACCAGTTTGACACGCAGCTGCGGTCGAGATGGTATGGAGACAGATGGGACAAAGATCGCTAGATGGTGGCGGTGGAACGGTGAGAATAGGAAGATATGTGATACTGGATGTAGGTGGAGTCCGTTTCGTTCCTGCACTGGCGGGTTTGCGCTGCGTATCTTGCTGAGAACCACTGAGCTTTTTGGCGAATTCCATGCCAGAAACAATTGGAGGTGGTAGCTCCAATCCTTCAGCAGCCTTCCTGCTCAGTTGTCGCGAAAAGTCGCTGGCATGCCACCACTCCAAGAATTTCAGCGCGAATATACTAGTGGGCAGAAGGATCCTCAGGCCGGACAACAATCGCGGGTACATGGTCCGGGGGTTCAAAAGTCCGCTTAACCCTTGTCCAGGTCTTCCAGCAAGGGAGGTGGCTGATTTCTCAGCCGCATCTCTGGCGGCATCGATGGCTTGGTAATCGGCTGCTCCCATCCTTCTCATTCTCGTCTGAACCATCCAGAGAAACGGACTGGAGAATTTCGTGCCATCAAACAGATATGCCAGACTGAAGGCCAAGATGCTGAAGTAATAGGCCGCGTTCAGGCTTGGATAAACGTTCCGCAAAAACCACTTGTAATACCACATGATGCGTTGTTTGATTGTTGGATTCGGTGGTAGGGCATCACGGTCCAAATATCGGCGTCCTTCAACACCTCCAAGTCCTCCGCCGCCCATCAGCAGGCCGGCGCTGGGCGCAATATGTATATCATAACTCTCGTCGAGCTTTCTCTTGATGTAGGGTAGCCCCACCAATACTGCCAGGTTCTTCCAGACATCTGCCCCTTTCAGCTTCAGCCGCTCTCGTACCTCCGCCGGAACCGCAAGCTGTGTTCGCTTGACCTCGCCACCCCTGACGCTTAGAACTTTCTCCCTCTTCAGTCCATAGAAGTTCTCGGTGAAACTCCCGCCGAAGGTTTGCAGGTAGTACTTCTCGACGACGAGAGACAGGAGACCATACACCTCATCGTAGTTGTTCAATATACGGAGCAAGTAGCGCGGCCACCGGTGTGTCGCGACTGCCAGAAGATAACGCAGTGTCGGTGGCAGGAGCGCGGCAAGTTGTTGCTCAGCGAGCAGTTCGAAAAGCGACGGTTTCTGGTCATCGACCGGCGACTGGAGCGCATTGAGGTACTCCATTTTGTCGCTCCAACGCTGACTCGGGTGTTGCCTCGATATTATCGAGACATCGCCTAGATAGGTACGATCGAGTCGCTCTCTGTTGACTGAATGAGAGAGCTGGCGATCGCGCGGGAAAACGAATCCAGATGAGCCGAGGCTGAAATTGCCGCCCGCCAGCCTTGTCATGACAAAAGCGGCGCGACGAGGTTGAAATGACGTCACCGCTACTTGGAGCTGGCTGCTACGAAGCGGCATTGATAATTAAATCACTCGACTGGCGGTATATTACCCGCAGCGGCTGCTGGGTTTCCCATCGATGCGTTCGACACGATACCACAGCAACCGATGAAGACACAAAGTTTCTTGATAAGCACTGCGCTGAAAAGCAGAGTGAGTTGCGTGGCGTGTCTGCGGCAGCAGCAGAGGACCCAAACTCGAAAGCTATCGACCTCGATTTTCCAGCATGGTTCTGTACACGACTGTCGCGATGCTCGGCTGCAGCGGACTGTAGTGGGTGACAGCAGATCATTGCATACTTCCAGGCCCTTGCGCCACGAAGCAGACCAACATCGACAAGCCGTGCCGTTAGGCGACTTTTACACCGATCTTCTGTCGAACCCTACTCCGAAGAAGTCCCAAGAGGAGACACACCTCCCCACATTCGTCCGGTCTGGAGACAAATCGAAAGAAGAGAGGGCTAAGCTGCTTTTTGGGTCAATCGAGGGCTCAGGATACCAGCGTCATACCTATGACAAACCAGATACTACGTGGAGGACAATCAATGGAGTGCCCGTACCTCCCAGACCTGCTGAGCCGGACAACTGCTGCATGAGCGGCTGCGTACACTGTGTTTGGGACGACTATCGGGACGATGTCGAAGCTTGGGCCTCTCGGGTTGCGGAGGCACAGGCGAAATCACTAAAGAAGCGCGGCCACGGGAGAGCTCCCAAGATCGAAATGTCACGGCCTGAGGTAGAGCACGCCTCAGGTAGTATTGACGATGACGGGGGCGGCAGCGAGAGTCTCTGGACTACACCTTCAAGCTCCATTGCTGATGACGACGTACTATTTCAAGGCATTCCAGTCGGCATTCGGGAGTTTATGGCAACAGAGAAGAGAATAAGAGATCGTAGACGTGCAAAGAAAGAGAAAGAGAAAGGTGCATCGGTGGACGATGAGTACGAGTGATCATTGCGTCAGCGTTGGGTGACAATGAGGGATGATTTTAAAGATCTAGAAGACCTCTGGGAAAGATGGCCCCGGTACCTCGTGTTTGTGCCTGCGTATTCGTCCCTGCATGTTAGATAGCGCTCCAGAGTAGCGAGCGTGTGCAATGCGATTTCTGATGAATCCACGACGGCGAGGCGTGTTCCTATCCAAGTTTAGCGTCGCGTCTCCTCGTCACGACTTTCTGAATCACCTCTCACTTCCCACTTCATATTATTGTCAGTCGGAAACTTGGGACCAGTCCTAATGTCACTTGGTAGAAGCAGAGACGCTCCGGAGAAGAGGGACAGTAAATTCAATAGCAAGACTCATGGTTTACCAAGGGCCATCTAAGGGTTGCAACACTTGCAGACGGCGGCGGAAAAAGGTTCGTCAAACTATCGTATCTTAGATCCTGACCCAACGTCGCCCTCTGGGATGATGTCTGCAGGGGCTGACAAGAGTGAAATGACAGTGTGATGAGACCAGGCCGGTACGTTCAGAGTTCGGGCGACAAGCGACGGTCAATCAGCGTATTGACTAACCCGCACCCTTCCAGTCCTGCATGAGATGCATCAAGGCCAACCGACCATGCGCAGGCTATGAACACGATGCACTGTCCCCATTTCGTCAGTCTGCAGCACAATGTCTGGATGCTTCGGCGTCGTGTCTGTCGACGGCACGGAAATGCGGCATTCCAAAGCGGGTTCCCGTTCCAGGAGTCGATATGCTCCCTGAAGACACCATCCCGACGGAGGTTTCACAGGCAGAGAGCAATGGATTTGCCCTGCGAGCTTTCTTCTATGACTGCTGCATGTTTTCGACAAACCACAATCTCTCGCGAGGATTCTTCTCGGGCTTGGAGTCGATGGCCTACCAGCTTGGACCCGATTCGGACGTTGTAAGAGCATGCCAGGCCGTATCTTTTGGCAGCCACGGCAAGCCATTGAACAGACCTCAGCTGGTCCGGAAGTCCGAACTGTTCTACCAGGGACTCCTCGGGTCATTTGCCAGGACTATTGAATGTACATCTCCCTCAGATACCGCACACGCAATACGGGTCTCCACGTTGCTTGGACTCTATCAGGTATGGCCTCTGATGCTAGCCGTGGTTGTATACTTGGCACTGATTCGCGTCCACCCATGAAGATTGTGATGACGAGCGAGACCGAGCATGGCGACCACGAAGCTCATGCCAAGGGTCTAGCAGCGCTCATGGGAATCGACAAGTGGCCGGCCAGTCCACACGAAACTGTCTTGTCTTGCATTGACGAGTTTCTGAAGGTTAGTAATATCCCGCTGGGTTTTCCGCGACGGATTCTGCAGACTTCGCAAATGATCAGCCAACAAAATCTTAGGCATCTAGAGTGCTCTGTGTCCCTGCTTTAACTGAGCATGGCGGTGGCTTAGATGACCTCCTCATCACGCTCTGCAACATCTGGACAGAGTTTGAGACAACACTCGAATGCAGCGTCTTCGCGACGCTGAGGAAGAAGTGCGTCGCGCTGGATCTGCAGTTTACTCAATGGGAGAGTTGCCGAGCTATCGAATTCAAGCCCACTACAGCCGGCCACATCAAGCAGGACCAGTACAGAACAAGTGTCTCTGCTGGATATTGGCCTGGAAGAGTCGACACTTACTTCGACCTCTACGTGGCTGGCGTATGGAATATACTCCGCGCAGCTAGACTCCTGCTTGCACACTTGACCATGAAGTTGGCGGCCACAACGGAGGGCAGTATCGATCGAGTCGATTCTCAACACTCCGCTCATCGCACAGTTCAGGATATGATTGCGTCGGTTCCGTACCACTTGACGGACAATCTGCAGGCGTTTGTCAATGGGCAGGCGAATACCAGAGAGATACCAGAGCCTGGTAGACATCTTGGAGGCCTCCTGCTCATGCATCCGCTCTACGTTGCTTCCAACATGCCTTTCCTTCCCGAAGACATGCGGCAGTATCTACGGGATTGTCTAATATGGATTGGAGCCAATATGGGTATTGGGCAGGCCACTCTTCTCGCCAAGGTAAGCGCAATCAGATGGGCGTTCCGTGATATTATTTCGAGCAGTCCATTGAGAACCCAGGCTGATCCTTCCAAACCTAGAGTCCAAAGATCGACCGGAATTACTTGGCCAGCGCGTGTTTCCTCATATGGTCGGGCTTTCTTGGATAGCCTAGTCTGTCAAATGTCAGTAGCGGCTGGCTCCCCGCGAAAGCTTTCCGCAGGACTCGGAACCGGCTCAGAGACAGATCAGCCTGAGAACCCTTCTCGGCAAATGATTGTCCTTTCCCTGGGCTACACACTTGCCGAATGCCGGTCCCAAAGACCGGTGATGATGGCACCCCGGAACACCGTCGAGACCGTCTCTTCCCCGCACACTACTGTACATGGGAAAAGTGGAGGCTAACCTCCATCCTGAGTTCCTCCTAGTCAACTACATACTAGCAATGGGTCCAGCTGGAGACGCTCGCCGGCAGCATTGGACATGGCCTGGCTTCGTGGCCTGGATTTCAAGCAGTCTTCGTTGCTAACAAGCTGAACCCAACATGACCCAAGCCGTGTGGACCTGGCCAGCGATAGTTGGAGGGCTACTGCTTTGCTCGGGGCTCGTGTTCATTATCTACCAGAGATTCGCAGTGGGCTTGAGATCAGTTCCTGGGCCCTTCGTCGCCTCTTTTACTGATCTCTGGCGCCTGCTCGCTGTTTACGATGGTAGGTTCGAGCTCACGTTGCAAGCCTTGCATGAGCGGCATGGGGACTTGGTGCGAGTTGGACCAAACTGCATCAGTGTTGGAGATCCGAGGGAGATCCGACATATCTATGGTATTTCAAGGCTATTTCAGAAGGTGAGGCTGGCGAAAGATGCATATTCCGGAGAGGGCATATCATAACAAAAGCGCTACAGTCGGATTTCTATCGAGTGGCACAACCTCTTGTCAACGGCAAGCGAGTCGCGTCGCTGTTCATGACCACAGACGAAGACCACCACAAAACTGCGAAGAGACCTATTGCTCATGCCTACGCAATGACGAGTCTGCTGGACTACGAACCTTTCGTGGACAGCACCTCCCGGACACTTGTCGAGCAACTGACGAGGCAGTACGCCAATACCGGCCGAGTCTGCGATTTTGGCGAGTGGCTTCAATGGTATGCGTTCGATGTCATTGGCGAAATGACCTTCAGCAACCGATTCGGGTTCCTCGAGCAAGCCAAGGACGTCGGCAACATCATTAAGACGCTCAACAAGTCTGGGACTTACACTGCGATTGTGGGTCAAATGCCCTGGCTGGACCTCTGCCTGGGAAAGAACAGGCTGTGGGGAGAGGCGCTCTCAAAGGACAAGTTGGGAGTTTCGAGATTCGTCCTGCAATTTCTGAAGCCTCGAATAGAGGAAGCGGATAGGGTTCGTCTGCAGGGAACCGAAAAGGCGCCCCTCGATTTCAAGGATCGCACAGACTTTACTGCCAAGTTCATCTCTGCTTTTGACAAATACCATGGATCAATCCCGCAGTCGCAGTTGCTCGGATGGTCGCTGAGCAACATCAATGCGGGATCAGACACCACCGCCATCACGCTGCGGGCGATTTTCCGTGGGTGCTTCTCTGAACGAACAATACAGATTCGTGCAACGTCGCTAACATTCTGTGCGTAGACTTCCTTCTCCTCAACCCAGCCACGATGTCAAAATTGAAGGCCGAACTCAACGACGCCAATCTCTCGCCGCTCCCCCAGTGGCACGAAACAAGCCATCTGCCTTACCTAGGCGCCGTTATCAAGGAAGCCCTCCGCCTGCACACGCCTGTCGGCCTTCTTCTCGAACGCATTGTTCCGCAAGGCGGCGTGACCTTGTGCGGCCGCTTCTTCCCTGAAGGCACCATCGTGGGCTGCAACCCAGCCGTCATCCACAAGGACAAACGAGTCTACGGCCGGCGGTATTCGGTCGAGGAATATCACCCGGAGCGGTGGCTGGAGGCGGATGACGAGGAGAAGGGCGAGATGGAAAGATGTTTCATGGCCTTCGGAAGCGGCAAGAGGACGTGTATCGGGAAGAATATTAGTCTTCTGGAGGTCTATAAGCTAGTGCCACTGCTGCTGAAGAGGTTCCAGGTCAGTTGATCGTCTCTTGTCCTGTCTTATCCGGTATCACGCCTGCTAACTGACCTCTCTGGTCGACAGCTCAGGCTTGTGGATCCCAAGAAGAAACTGCACATCTGGAATACGTTCTTTGTGCACCAGAAGGGGCTGGAAGTTTACATTGAGACGGCGTGAGCACCTTCCTACAATGTGTAGAGGAAGGCAAAGATTGTCATTGTCATGCAATGACCAGTCGTTTCAGCAGGTTGACAGCAGAAGGATCTTGGGCAGAATTCCTATCTGCCGTGACCATGCATGACGATCTCGTATGACTGGATCACGGCGCCGGTTTCTCCGTCAGGGTGCGTGGTTTCTTCCGTAATGACACGCCTTTCAAGCTCGTCGAGTTGTATTGTGTCAAGTAGTTGTACGACGGCCTTGTCCCGAAATAAGGCGCGGAGCTCAGGATTTTGTCGCACGAGTCAGCGCCGGAGCATGCGCGTATGGGCTTACTCGTACAATGACGTGCAGACACGATCAGACGGTGTCAAATTGCTCGGATCCAGAGCAGAACTGATATGCCCAAGGTCCGAACACGATCAGGATGGCGGCCCCGTCGGGATCCGGCTTTCGAACCGTGTCAAAAGGATGGAAATGCGCGCGTGTCCGGGCACCGTCTGAAAAAGGCCTACGAGGTACACGGACTGGAAATCAAGACATTCCGCATCAGTCCGCCCAATGTGAGATGGTTAAACATACGAGTGGGGGTACCTTCCGCTGATGATCGGATGATTATGCATGCATTTCATTCGTCAATCATGAAGGGCGAAGGGGACGGACGACGACGAGGATGAGGAGGTCGGAATGCTGACCACGGCGTTCCGACTGACGACCTGCACGCACCGCAGCCGTTCCCCACACCAAGGCGACGAGATCTCGCACCACCCCCTCAATGTGGAGACACTACAGAGCCCGCTGTGCCCGCTAGAGCATTTCGGTCAGGAACAGCCATCGAGAAGAGGGAGAGAGAGCGAGAGAGATGATTATATATAACGATTGATGTGCGCGCCTTCGTTAGCAATGGAGCGCGTTCCTACCTACAAGTATATATCCTGATACCCTACGACCACGACTTTCGTGCCTCGATCGACCACACGCGACCGGACATACGCATTAATTAGGATAGCAGACTGGAAATAATGATGGCAGAAGCCTATCCTGTACGTGTCCTGTGTATTATATTCCGTGACTGGCTCAGGAATCATAGCCCGAAGCTGACTCTTTCAACCAAACCCGCCAGCCTTTCAAGGTCATTGTGGTCGGAGCTGGTCTCGGTAAAGATTCCGTTGAACGTTGGTACACCCACACGCTGATAATCTCGTAGGAGGACTTGCTGCCGCGATATCGTGTCTGCGCGGAGGATGTGAAGTGACGATCCTGGAACAAGCGCCAGCAATATCACCGGTGAGTGGTTGTTTCGTCGGTGCGGCGGCGGTTTGGTTTTCTTGACAACAACAACAACAACAGCAGCAGCAGCAGCAGCAGCAGCTCTAATAATATTTATGTTGTGTTTACTTTCCAGATCGGTGCCGGCATCCAGATCCCACCAAACGCCGCGCGCGTGCTTCAGCATTTCGGGCTCGAGCAGAAGATCCGAGACGCCGGCGCGATCCAGGTCAACGCGAACCATCTCAAGCGGTACAAGGATGGCAAGATCCTGTGCAGCAGGAGAGGCGGGGAGAAGATGCTTCGAGAGTTCAATGGGCCGTGGTTGTATGTCACCACCAAGCCCGCGAGTGCATGGAAACTCCCAACTGAGGCTGAGGCTGAGACTGAGACTGTGTTAGTGTCATCCATCGAGCGGATTATCACGGCGTCATGCTGGACGAGGTAATCCGGCTAGGAGGTCGACTTCGGTTGAATTCCAAGGTGGTCGACATCAAGTCTTCCGACGCGCCGCAAGTCGTGCTTGAAGGGGGCGAAATCCTCACCGCGGATGTGATAGTAGGCGCGGACGGTACGTTTGTTATCCATTTTGGAGCTCTTCACCTGTCCTGTACTAATCCAGTTCCAGGGCTTTGGTCCGCAACGAGAGACGTGGTCCTGGGACAGCCCTCGCCACCAGTGCCCACGGGGGACCTGGCATACAGGGGCACCTTCTCCAGAGAGCAGCTGGAAGCGTTCCACGATCCGAGCATCGACGAACTCATCAACTCGCGCTGTACCTATAATTGGATCGGTCCCGATCGGCACAGCGTGTTCTACCCCGTGAAGAACAGCACGGCATTCAACCTGGTTCTCATGTCAGTTGGATTTTCTTTTTTTGGTACTCGTTTTCTGACTGTCCCTCGACTCCAGCCGGCCCGATAACCTACCCGCAGGGTCGAGAACAGAAGCCGGCGACGTCGACGAGATGAGGATGACATACGAAGGCTGGGATCCCGTGTCAGTATTTGTCCCGTCCAAGTTCCCACTCGAGAACTGTGTGCGAAATGGGGTAATTATGTGCTGACCACACAATGCAGGCTCACCAAGATCATATCATGCCACAGCAACGTGTTGAAATGGAAGTTGTGCCACCACGAAGGTATGCGTATGCACGAGGAGCTCGTCCTTACTGTACAAGGTCATTTCATTTCTTTCATCAACGTCCTCCGTACTAACGATCATTCGATCCCCTAGAGCTCCGCACATGGGTCAAAGACAAGATCGTGCTGATAGGCGACGCCTCCCACCCTAGCCTCCCCTACCAAGCACAAGGCGCCGCCATGGCCGTCGAGGACGGACTCGTTCTCGGCCTCCTGCTCGGCCGGCTCCAGGCCAGCGACGACAGGATCACCGGCTCCGACAAGCGCAACTCCATCAACTCGGTCCTCCTGCTGTTCGAGTCGTTGCGGAAAAAACGAACCACCACGAATGTCAAAGGAGCGATAGCAAATCGATATATGTGTAAGTTGGGTGTCCTGCTGTCATGTCACCTCGTATCCTGCCATTGTCATGCAGTATCTTTGTTGTACCGTGTCTTGCAATACCACTGATTCAGAGAACCATCCATCTATCCTATCCATCCTATCCAAGAGACACTGCCATACTGCCATACTAACACGCATTGCGCCAGTCCACATGCACGATTCGGCCGAACAAGAAGCCCGCGACGCGGAACTGGCAGAGGTGGACTGGGTCAAGCCGTCGCGCTGGATCTGGGCCGACGTGGGCTATCAGCGGAAGATGCTGGGTTTTGACTCGGTGGCCGACACGAACCGCGCGTTCGAGGTCTGGCTTTCTGAGCAGGGGAATAAGTAATGAAAATAGTACTTGTTTGTACTACTACATTAGTTAAGTATGTAGGGCCGATTGGATTGATTGGCTGCCTTTTCCGCATCTATCTGATGACTTCCATACCCATTCCCGTACACTACCCTATCATTCCCACCTTTCTCTCTCCCCCGTATCCACGCATTTCCCTAGATTCTAGTTATCAGGCTGGACAGGCCAGGCGAGGCCGCATCTCTCCTACGAAGCTTGAAGGTCTCGGGATTCACGGTCACACAATTAGTCATTCATCATGCTGTGTGTGTAACGGTGCTAAGGGTCCTCGGGCGGCTAACAATCAAGTGTGAGTGGGGGGTGGTGTTGATCGTCGACGGTGCTTACAGATCCTACTTACTTGTACATTCATAGAGTACAGTGGCGGTTATGCCCTTCTGCAAGACTGGCACCCGGGGCAGGGGACGATCGAATAGCCGTTGCGGGCTTGTGTTGTCGGACCTTGGTCGCAGTCTTGAATGTATCGTGCCGTCCCCACGAGCGTCACACATCAGTCCAATCATCCTCTCAGTTGGGATTTGTATATCGATATCGACAAGCTCGATTACTGATAACAGTTGTTCCTGGTTGTGGTAATAGATGAGAACGACTCTGAAATGCCACCCTATTCCCCTCTGCTATGCTACTGCCACTGCCACTGCTACTATACATTGCGTGCGATTGCTGTCTGATCGATATCAAAGGCGAAGGTAGACAGACTGTCTGCCCTGTTCCTGTTCCTGGTCCCTGATCCCAGGACATATCCGTATCCGTATCAATATCCATCCATTCCAGCTTTTCGACTTCCCAGCCAAAGAAATATGAGATAGGACATAACATGTCAGACATAAGAAGCAAGGAAATAAATGGTCAAGACCTCCACCAACGCCTCCGCCAATAGTACCAGACAAGAAAGGGAAAAAAAGAGAAATAATCATCATGGTGGAGTGTCCTCTATGCCGAGAAGACCCCGGCTGTCCTTCCATCATCGGGATTTCCAGAATGAGAGCAAATACTCGGCCGAACTGGGCAAGTGAGGGCTGGCAAAGGCCAGCATGCAGACATCAGTAATGCAACCCAGGATGAAGACCCGTAGTACAACGTTAGGGATGAACAAGCTGACCATATGCCCGGACACCATCAGGCTCGCGAATTTGAACAAAGACGCGGATACCGGGGGTGCGGGCGGAATGTTGACAATGTTTGTCGTTTCGCTGTACACCGAAAACGTCGGCGAGGGCATGCCGGGCGATGGTAAGCCTGGGGAGGACATGCCAGGGGAAGGCATGCCGGGGGAGGGAGGCCCTTTGAGCTGCAGGCCCGGGCACAGGAGTCTTGGGGATGCTGCGCCACGGTGAGCTCTGTCCCGTGCAAGGACTGAGACTCTGAAATCGGGAAGGACTTCGTTGATGAGTGGACTCCGTGGAACGCCCTGCGTAACCCATGTCTCCTGCATATTCTGAGAGAGTGATCTGTTGCGCACAGTGAAGGACTCCTTTCGAAGCACTGAGTTCATGGTGGTCTTGACTCCGACCAACTCGGTCTGTATGGACGTTGTTGATCCGTTGAAATCGGCCCTGAGGCCTTGGATTTGTCGTTGTAGGTCTCGTATCTCGTCCATGGCGTGGTTAAATCGCTTTTGCCAGACGAGGTCCGGGGTCTGCGCGTAGGCTGGCGGGGGCGTTGGGTGCTGGCCAAGCTGTGTGAGGTAATTCCTCCTCTGGATTGTTGATGTTGGCGTGCTCCCGACCGTGCGATACGGCATGGTGGGATAGTTCGAAAACGTCAGATCAGTCACCATTGGGCTGCCCCAGCTCGCGGTGCTGCTGCTGACAGGGGTGAATTCGTCATCCTCAAATCGCCAAGGAATGTTCTCGAAAGTGTTTTTGAGTGACTTGATCAGCTGCTCATTGGGACAGATAGCCGTGTCGAGAGTCAGCTTGGTGGCACGTGGCGTTGGTGGTGGCGTTTCGTCCTTTGTCCGCAGGCGTTCCAGGGCGGTTTTGACCAACGGAAGCAAGTGAGTCAAGCCCCATTTGCCGATCGAATCCACCCAGACGACAAATTTGCTGAAGTGCTCGTCCTTGCTGAGGTCAAATTTGCAGAGGGGAGACATGCAGTACGCCTGACCATGGTCGATCCAGTGCATGTTCAACACGGCAAACGTGTTGTCAATCGAGCAAGAGAAAGACACAGGCAGCTCGGGCATTATTTGTCCTTTCCAGGCTTGAGAGTACAGCATCTGGAGCGCCCTGATGCACCAGGCTCCGCCGATGGCACATTGATTGTTTGCCGCCTCCAGGCCAGGTTCTTTGTTGCTCCACGCGCGTTCGAAGACGAGGAATGGACAGTAAAGACCGGCACCAGGCGAGATGTAGCCTGCACTAAGTTAGCACTCCAGACTATATTGAACAAGCACAGACGGGGCGGTAGGCACCTGTGTCAAAGTGAACAACCGTCCCTGTGCATACCAGCCAGGAAGGCAGAACCCCAAGCTCTTCAGTGGTAAACGCCGATGCCGAGAACCCGCAGCCCAGACCACTGCGTGGGATACTCAATTCATACAGTGGACTCATTTGGTTAAGAGCACGCTCGGGTAGAGCCTCGCGGCTGAACGACGGAACCATACAACGAGCAAGGCGGTGCTCGTGATCGATAGGGGGGAGTAGGTTCGGCGGAAACAGAGGTGACGGCCCAAACCCGCGGCCTTTGTCGACTTGGTCGCGGAATTGCTCCTTCTGGAGATCATATTTGGCAGCATTTGGCATTTCAGCCTCGATCATGGCGAGGAGTGCGGCGGGCAGCTTCTCCTTCGGCGGCGCATCCATGATCCTGATGCGGTGAGCACCGAGAACATGTTGACGGAAGGTCTTCCATGGTAGATGACTGCCGTCGAACGATGAAGGAGGAAGATCTCCTTTGCTCCCCACAGCACTGATACCGCTGGTGGCTGACATGGCTGTGTTCGATCGACCGGCGACAGGAACGAAATGTCAAGAGAGTGTAAATGATGGGGGACTCCACCAAGGGGTGAGGTCCGTTGCAACGATAATGAAATTAGCAAGACATGATAGCGATAGCATATACGGATGAGTCTGGATAGAAGCAGAGAACGATGTCAATAGCAAGACACGAGAGCAATAGTAGAGTGGACGTCTCTTGCTTGCTTGGAGGGGAAGGAATTGACTTTTAGGATCGCCTCCAACCTCTGGAGAACGCGAGCATGCAAGTAAGCGCGCAAGTGAAGACCATTCGTCCAAAGAAATCTGAAACCGGCACACTCTGTCGACCCAACCTGGCGAGGTGCAGGTTGACAGAGGGAGGCTGGTAGACGGCCGTCGCGTCTGTCAGGGACTGTTGTGCGCCGAAGCGCACTCCCCGGACAAAGGAAGGCCGACTCGAGGTCTATTGGTACGAGACCGCTGGCCACCCCAGGAAAAGGTAAGGTCACCAGTATGAGCGCATCGACCTTGGCGTTCCGCTCCTCCCTCGAGGCAAGGTGAGCCTGTCGACACCAATCACTCATTACAGCATGCAGGGAAGAACGGTCGTCCAGGAGGTCTCTGATCCCACGGAAGAAGCCCGTCAAAACTTGCCAAATGTTATTGGGCAGGCCATCACCCTTTGCTCAGTCAGTGAGGAAAGTCACGGTTGTGGAATGAAGCTGAAACACAGCGGGCGCTTGGGTGCAGTCTTCATACGCTTCGGAAGGGGGTGGGAGGCCAAGTCGCAGTGCCACGGCGCTAATTTGCCCCGCCAATCGTCCGTCGCCACAGCCTGCGCTAAGCGACGTCACACTCTCGTGTAACAATGTTCTGCATGCTCGTATTGTGAGCAATGTCCGCAATTAGCAACGTTAGACGACGCGGAAGGGCTCATCACGACAAGGATGGCGTGGGATCTGCCAGATTGGCTTTTATACTGACCTACCCGAAACGATGGGAGGACGGATAGCGAGATGAGCGTGGGACTTATTGGCTGGCATAATGACGGGCCAGTCAAAGGTCTCAATATGGCGCTCTGCCCAAAATCCCTTGTGCGACTCCCCTTGCAGCTACCAGCGGGAGGATGCCATGACATACTCCAGCTTCCAACCCCAGCCTCGATAACCAGGCACCACAGCTGGATGCTTGCGGCACGGGTCCAACCTTTTCTAGACAGCCCCTGAATGCTGCGACCGCAGCTTCCACCGACCAGACCGGGCGCGAGAGAATCACAAAGAGCACGGGGTGTCTCCACAATGGGAATATTCGTCATGTCATTACTTTCTAGAGGAACCTTGGCTCCGCACAAAATGATCAGCCAATCGCAACTCCAGACATAAGCAACTGTCCATCTCCGACTCAGTACGGCCAAGCCCATCGAGGTAGACTCTCGGCAATTACACTCTTGATGATACTCCTCCTCGTCTTGGGCACGACGCCAAAATTGGCGAGTTCGGTTGGGTCGTATGACACGCCGTTCTTGGCCATTGTGTCCCTGCAAAGTTGTACACGTCTGTCAAAATGCCCCAGCAGGTCGCCTATCCACTGAAGCCTGCAGTTTTCGGCCCACACAAAGATACTGCCAATGCGGGCGGCCATTGCTTCAACCTCCTGTTCGTCATCGAGGCGATATGTCCTGATGACGCCGACGGCATGAGGTAGGCAGCCCTCGGAGTTGTGTGTGTTGAGGCAAGCGGTTTTCCCATTGATGGCGAGCGAGAATGACTGGGCGGCTTTGCTCAAATTCCACAGAAAGTTCGTGTCATTGTAGGCCTTCATCGGCTCTTGCGCTGCGCCGGCGAAGATCATCAGCGCGTTGTTGCACGTTGCTGCAGAACCGGCGCAAGCGTTCCTCGCTGCCAACATCGATTCGTCGAGAGCCTCCACGATGAAGAATGGCCAGTACACATCTGGGACGGGTTGGGAAAGCTTGTGGAGGTCGCAGGGTTCGCCTCGATTGTTCGAAATGATGCCATGTTGCAGCTCCAATTGATGGGCGTTGAATGCTCCACTCGAATAGCCCAGAGTGATAGTAGGTTTAGGCGTTGGCAATTGCATCTTCCACCCACCCTCGATCTCGTAGTCGGGGACATCGTCTGGCATGCCGTCGCGGTGGAACAGTGCGTTCGTCCTACACTTCATCGTCTTGTGGTCCTTGGCCACAGCGATAAGTAGTGGTAGTAGAAGGCTTGTCATTTCTTTGCTGCTGATGGTCCTTCTATTCCTGACCTGCTGAGCGAACCTGGAGGCTTCCGGACTGGGGCGGCGAGTGTCGGCGTACGGCATTCCCAGGGCGAATGCTAAGCGACTCCATCGCTCACCATCCATCTGTTGGTCTTCGACAATGATATGGTGTGGCTCGAGAGTGGTCGACCGATAGTCCATAGAACCGAACGAACTTCTCCTCTCTGACTTCTCACTCCTGGATGAGAATGACAGCTTCCGCGGCTGACTGCGCCCACTGATGGTGTTGCTTCTTCGCATATTGTCGTACGATAGGCGGATGTGACGAGTGGCTGCGTTTTGGGCTCCGGGGCGAGAAGTTGGCTATAATTACGTGCTTCTGCGTGGGCTTCGAGGTTGATTTCAGCAGCCGGCCATGAGGTCTTTTTGCATCTTATACCCATTCAACAAGAATGACATGGTATATTGCCGCTCGACTCCTGATGAAGCGCTCATAGGTGGTCTGTCTCAGCCCCCCGAACAAGTCGGGCGCAGGTACAATATTGTATTGCGAGTAGCCGCCGTCGGCGTCGGCCGCAGATTGGCTGCGTCCGTCATGAGGAACCCGGCCAATCGTGATTCTGGATGTCCATAGGCGGTCTATGAGGCTGACCGCTGAACGCCTGGCCATGACTGCAGGGGTGAAATTATGTCGTGCAACTGGAAATCCTCGCCAGTCTGTCAAGAGTCGAGCAGACTCAATGGCAGGTTGCCCTCGCCACTTCTTTGGCGAAGAGCAAAAAGTGCCGAAGTTAGTTAGGCACTACGCTCAGGGGGCCTGCTCGACCCCGCAAAAACTCCCGGGCGTGACGCCACCCAGACGCCATCTAGACCCGTTGCTGACATAACGAAGAACAACCTCCGAGTCCTTCGTTCATGTGTCCACCAGTAGTGGCATTGATTCTGCTTACGGAGTCCCGGTGATGGAATACGCATGTGAGCGAGCTGGAAGAGTCTTTAAAAGCAACCATCGCTTGCCCTATGGCGACAATCCGCTCACATGAAACTCACAAGTTTCTCGATCGTTCAGTCGTTGCGAGGACCATACCACTACCGCCGCCAACTGAACTTCTCAGCCAGTCTATGCAGTTCGACCAGACGATCTGCGTTACCGAAAGGAGGCATGGCCCAGAATAAGACGAACACTGCCATGACTCCCGCAGCCCAAAAACCGCCAGCAATCACGCATATTCTCGAGACTTGTCTCATGGTCAAGGACATCGCGGCTGCAACCGATTTCTACAAAAACATATTTGGCATTGATCCATTTCTGAATAATGTCAGTCTCGATCCTATCTTATCTGCCCCTGTAGGTTTGCCCTCCTTGGCCGAAGCTTACCTAAACTCCAGGCTCGCATGTCCGGCTTTGCCTTGTCTCAGACGACGTTGCTCCTCTTCCAGCTCGGCGCCACGGCACTTGATAGCCAAATGCCAGATAATCGTGGCACAATCCCAGGCCACGGGCCCTCACAAGACATCCTCAACCTGGTTCTCGCGGATTCGGGTGCTGACAATTCACACCCCACCTCGCGTCGAAGCGACATTCCAGGACGATTGAACCAGCACTTCTGCTTGGCCGTTTCCGCACCCGAGGACGTGCAGGTTTGGGAGAAGTGGTTCAAAGAGAAGAACGTAGAGATTCTGGGCAAGGTCGATTGGCCCAGGGGCGGAAAAAGTGTGTACTTCAGTGATCTAGATGGGAATGTCGGGGAGATAGCGAGTCGAGGTATCTGGGAGCATTATTGAGCCGGGCTCGATCGATTGAAGCCGCAAAGAGCATCGTTCGTGCTGATTTCCATAGCCTCAACTGACAGGTAACATCGGTGCCAGCTGGGGTTGCTCCTTTGGAGGACCCTATACGCCAGTGGCCGGTACAGTACCATAAAATCCGATATATTCTTTCGCCACCTAGATCCAGTTATCCAAAAGCAATTGCCACAACTTGTCTTGCGTGGCGACATGAAATGATCTGGTTTACATGCCGATCGAAGCAATCTTTGGTCTCGAAAGAAAAATCGTGTCATAGAAAGTGGCTAACTTGCTGGGCACAGAGTTGTACGAGATGAGCTCGAGGCTGAGCTCGACATGGTTTGCGCTCAGACCGCATCCAATGTTTTTGTAGGCGCCTGCGAAACCACTGACCAACATCTCTCTCTGGAAACCAATTGTAAACGTGTCTCTCAGACGAGTAATTTCGACAGAGTTCTGTTGAGAATCAATAGCTATAGTACAGCGAGGCTGTGACTCACAAATTATATTGAAGTTGGTGGTACACTTTACCAACTTAGATGGACCGCCAATCCGAGCGCAGTACCACTTTGTCGATGTTCCGAACCAAAGAAACACAACCAGACTTTGTATCTCAGGCAATCCTGTACCAGTAATTTTTCTGAACAGAGAGCAGTTCAATTTGTGGCTCAGCTCGTGCCCTACCTGTCTGATTTCTCTTCTCGCTCGGGTTCTTAAACCTCACTCCTCCCAGGATTGACTGCAGAAATTCTTCTCCTCTTCCATATCACAGCACCACACCATAGTACTGTACCACAGCACAACACAACACAACACCACAGTACAGCACCAGTACAGCACCAGTACAGCACAACACAACACCATAGTACTGTACTGCACCACAGCACAACACAATACAACACCACAACATATCACCGCAGTACACCACAACACAACACATCACAACACCTGCAACAGAAGCAGGACGCCCCACTCACCACCACTCACACAACACACTTCACAACACACTTCACAACACCCGACAACATGGGTCTCTTCTGCTGCTTTTCCTCCAAGAAGCAACTCTCCGCCGAAGACATGCCTCCCGTCCGCTACAACCAATACGGACGCTCACAGAACGCAGCACACGCCAGCAACAAGCGAGTAGGGTTCTCCGGCAAAATCAACATGGAACCAGAAACTCCCCGAAACACCAGAGTCACCAGCGACAGCACCCGGCCAGCAATCCGGAGAAACATGTACGGAATCACCGAGAGCTCCATGGGGAGCGACCAAGCCATCATAGGCAGTCGAACCAGCCGCCAGAGTTACGCGACGACGACAACCAGAGCCAGCGGCAGCGGCAGCAAAGGCACCAAATCCAGCAGTTGGGAGACCGTCTTATGTCACAGCAGCCAAGATAGCAGCCAAGGCAGTAGCCAGCGCAGCAGTCAACAAAGCAAATAAACGCACGCCACATCCAACGGCCAGCAGGGACAACAACAATAGCCATATAGGGCAGCGGCGACAACAACAATAGCCACAACGGCAGATCCAACGGCCAGCAGCGACAATAGCGACAACAGCAAATCAGCAGTAGCAGCAAGCAAAGTGCGATCACAACCACAACGAGAATAGCGACAAACGGCAAATCAGCAGCACCAGAACCAGCAAGCAAAGTGCGACCACAACCACCATCGCATACATAGGGCAAGGAAAGCCCAACAACCGGAACAACGGGACAACGGGACGACCGCCAAACAGAAACAGAAGTGGAATTGGGAGGACCAGCACGCACTGGAGGGACATTACCTGGCAGGGAAGGGAAGCAGGACAGAGACACAAGTAGGGGTTGGTCACGGGACAACTTTGAATTGATGGGAACAGAGAAAGCGCTCGCACGGGACATTGGAATTGCTACGAGGTACATTGATGGAAGGCGGATTGATGGAAGGCATGACTAAGAGCATCGAGGGATGGGAAGGACAGGGAAGGACAAGTACTAGAGGAGGCGCAATGTACTCGGTACGAGCACTGGGAGAGAAAACCAAGGTTGAAGGAAAGCCTTAGGGGTCTAAGGGAAGCACGAAGCCAGAATCGCGGCTGAAACAAGGAAGGGCCTTAAGCCGCAAAACACTCCACCGTGGTTTGTACGGCGGAGTGAGTGAGTGAGTGAGTGATCCACACAATCAAATCAACAATGGATTCACCACACAAATCCCGCACCGTACCTCGTACTCGGTACACGCTTCCTATTCTTGATTCTTCTACTCGTATGCATGAATTTCCCACCATCATAGTTGTTGACTGACACCGTAGTACTCACAGCATGGACATATTACCTTTCTCTGTAAGTAGTACTTCACAAGCTTAGCCCGCGCCGGTCCGCGCAGCTCTTTGTAAGGATCTATGACCAAAGCATTGTCATCTCGCACTGTCGCATTACCAAGCACACCGACGCGCACTCACGTACGCACTCATGCACGCACTCACGCGTAAACACACACTCCCTCAGTCACAGCGTGACCACCACTTTCCGCGCCGAGACGCCCTTCCCGAGAAGATCAACCCCAGCCTGAATACTCTCCAACCCGTGGCCCGCGACCAGAGGCTCCGGCGCCGGGACAAACGTCCCCTCGCGAAGCGCCTTGGGCAGGAAATCCCCCCAAACAGCCGCGGCGACGTCGTTGTCCCGAATCGACAGCGCGTACATCTGCTTCATGGTGACGCCCGCCGGGGGTTCGGGGAACCGAGGCGTCACGGTCGCGAGCAACTTTTTGGGTGCGCCATCCGCGTCCCCCGAGGATCTATATGTCTTGTGCAGATGGACGACCTGCGCGGTCGGACCCCAGGCCGCACCGCCGACGGCGTCGAACGCGCCCACCAGCGTCTTGCCCTCTAGGGCGGCGAGCACCTCCTCGACGACACCCCCGCTATTATAGTCGAGGACGTGGCTTGCGCCCAGGCCGGTCACGTATGCGAAGTTGGACGGTGATGCGGTCGTGACGACGTCGTACCCCGCCGCAACGGCCAGTTGGATGGCACTGCTCCCGACGCTGGACGCGCCGCCCCACACGAGGAGCGTCTCCCCCGTCGGGTGTCGCGCTGGGGTGGTGGGCAGCTGCAGGGCGAGGAGGTCCGGGTTGAAGAGGCCAGACGCGGCGGTCGCGACGGATAGCGGAAGCACGACAGCTCGCTCTAACGAGATCGTCTCGGGGATCTTGCTCGTCAAGCGCGCCTCTAGGATGGTGTACGCTTGGAACGCCCTCTCCGTGTCCTGTTTAGTGGCGAAGCCAGCGGTGACGCCGATGACGCGATCACCCACGTCGAAACCCGTCACGTCGGGTCCCAGTGCGGCAATCTCGCCCGCGACGTCCTGCCCGAGGATGGTCGGGTATGTCATTGGGTAGAAGGCCAGCTTTTGAAGTTTGCCGTCGATGGGGTTGATGGCCACGGCACGGTTCTTGACGAGGATTTGGCCCGCGCCAGGCGTTCCGAGCGGGGCGGGCTTGATCTCGAAGGGATGGGCCTTTTCGGCAGTGAGCCAGGCCGCCGTGTTGGAAGCCATGGTGTGCTTGTTGCGCGTGGAGGAGCCTGGGGTTTGGAGTAGCTGTGCAGAGATGCGATGGATCACAGTCCTTGTGTGAGGTGCGGGCGCGGACGTTGCAAAGAGCGCAGTGAGACTAGAACCACCTAACGTAGAGGACAGAGGTATCAGACGGGCAGAGATTCTTGCACCAACAGCTTTCGAGGACATCAAACCTTGCATGCATGCATACCTTCCTTCCTTCGGTGCTGAGCTCGACGTCTGGCCTGTTTTATACATACGCCGCCCAGCCACAGCCCAGCGACATCCAACCCCTACCCTAATGATAGGATTTACCATCCCATCGGGCTCGGTCCTCGTAAATCCGAACCGTCAGTACAGTTTTATTGATTTGCAAGCCGGACGAAAACGAAACAAGATGCTATATCCATGCACGGTGGCGGCTGGGTATTCCCACGAGCTACACCGGCGCGTCAGGCTCTCACCAACGCCTAAAGGCATGCGCAACGCTAACTTGTTAGGGCTAGATGAACAGTCAGGACGCGCACCGTGACTGGCTCGGCTGATCGCGCAGGTGTCCCGCGTCACAGGCAGCGAGTGGAGACTGTCGGATTTCAGACACTGATCTCGGCCGAGGATCGTTCAGCACGACGGGCCTAACCTTTCGCTACTACTATAGTACTTCCGAAGAGAAGCAAATCTTGGACATGAAGTAATTGCTCCGTGTCTAATGTACTGTCAAGTACTCAGTCCTGCAAGCTGCTGCCATACTAATATGTACCAGATGGCTCGATTTTCAATCCCCCAAATGCCGCGACCCAGCGAGATGTATGCACTGCCTGCTGTTTTCTCCCCCAATGCGCGCGACATAGGCGATCTTTGCATCTCCCTCTGGAAGTGCAAGGACTCGCCTACCCATGACAAGTCTATCGTTTTGCCATCTCTCCTTTTCAGTTTCCCACAACAGCCTCGGGTAGCTGGCTAAAACCACGACTGTATTGCTAGGCACAGAGGACGCATCTCGATTGTCTCTTGCTCCCCTTTCAACCACCGCCCACCTCATTCATGACTCCTCCATCTAATTTCAACACCTCGCCATTCACGTATCCGCACTTCGTAAGGAAGATCACACCCATGGCCATTTCCTCATCGCTGCCGGCCCGCTCGGCGGGCACGGCATGTCCCTTATCCTTGACCTTCTCCGCCGGCATGTGAGCCTTATTTTTCTCATCCGACTCCTTCATCGTCATCTCGCTTGGAAAGTACCCCGGTGCGATGCTGTTCACCCGTACACCCGTCTTGCTGAACTCCTTGGACATCATCCTCGCGAGATGCGCCGTCGCCGCTTTCGAGGCATTGTACGAGAAATGGGCCTGGGAATTGCGCATCAGCCCCGACATGCTTGAAATGATGATCGCACTGGCATCCAACTTCCGCGGCGCGGCCTGAAGAAGTGGGAGGAAGGAGACGACGGAGAAAAACACGCTGATGACGTTTGTCTGATACGTGTCTTTCCACTGCTCGACCTGTTCTCCCCAAAGGTTCTCTTTCATTTGCTTGGCGTCGCTGGTGTCAGGGTATCCCTTTGGGCCAGAGACGCCTGCCGCGGCGACCACGAGGGAGAGGTATTTCTCTTTGGATTCCAGCTCCGCCGTTAGCTTTTGGAGTTCTTCCTTGGAAGTTACGTCACATGGGCCGATGGGGATTATTTGGCCGTTGAACGATGGGTCTGATGATTGCGGGCTGTGGGTCTTGGCGGCATTGTCGAGCACTTCTTTCCTCCGCCCGGTGATGTACACCTTTGCGCCTGGCGCAGAAACAGGTCAGATTCAGATATACACCGATGTTTGGTCCGGACCTCCGCGAATGTTGGTGACTTACCATTCGAGGCGAGGGCTTGAGTGGCCATTAAGCCGATCCCAGTTCCTGTTCACTGTTGTCAGGTTGTTCTGTGCTCGAGGAATTGTATCCTTTCAGTTCGAAGGTTCCTTACCTCCGCCGGTGACGAGACAGACATGGTCCTTGAGTGAAAAAAGGTTTGAGATGTGTAACTCGTCAGTCGATGCCATATTGTGATGCTTGAGAGACGTCAAGGCTTTTTTTCAAGGCGGGAGAAGGGGAGGGAAGCAACGTTGAGACAATTGTAGGATTGAGCAATGATGGAGAATTTGGGATGCGATATTGAATTGCCATGTTCTCATATAATCGAGAAAATTGATTCACAAGAACGAGCCCTGACGACACTCGGTGACGTCACCGAGCTGGATCCCAGAATGGAGTCGCGATTGCGGCTTCGTCCTCCGCTGGAGTTGAGAACTTCACAAGTTGACGTTCACCCTTGTAGAGGACGTTGTTGACAAGACTCTGGTGCAGTGTCCGACTTGTGCCAGTCGTTCGCTAGAGAAACACGAGGACACCTTGACTTTAATCCACATCGCCGGGATCCTCTGAGGACGATGGCTTGGGCTTAAAGCCGACTTTTCCTGCCGAGATTCCTTGCCTGAAACTCATTCATCATCCTCCTCCCTTCCGAGTCAAATCCAATTCCCTCAAAAGCCTGGCCGAACTCCCACACACCTGCGTGAATGGCTTCCTGCGCTGGGACCTGTTCCCAAACGCTCATCAGCCTCTTCTGAGCAGCGAGGGCTTTCGGCCCGGCCTTCAATAGCATTTGCACCCATTCTTCCACAGCATCGTCCAATTCACTCGCTGGGACAACTCGATCCACCAGACCCCAGGATTCCGCTTGCGCCGCTGAGATCATGTCGCCCAGGAGTAGTAGCCGCCTCGCCCGCGCAGATCCAATGATTGTAGGTAACAAAGCTGACTCAACTGTGCTGGGAACACCCCTCTGCACCTCGGGCATCCCGAAAAGTGCAGTTGAGCTAGCGACTCGCATGTCCGCTGCTGCTGCGATGAGAAGACCGCCTCCCAGTGCATGCCCATTCACCCTCGCAACGACCGGGACAGGTAAGTCCCGAAATGCTTGACAGGCCAGATGGATCTTGGTGATGAAGGTGCGTGCGGCCTCAGCATTGGGAAGGGTGCTCATTTCTGAGATGTCGGCGCCGCCTACGAAGGCTTGGTGCTTGGTTCGGAGGGGGGCACCCGTTACAACGACGCAGCGGAGATTGGGATGGTCGGACAGGGAGGAGATGGAAGACAAGATGGCATCCAGAACTGTGGTATTCAGGCTATTCAGTCGCGAGGGATTTGAGATGGATAAAGTTGCGACTGTGCCATTTCGACGCTCGGAGAATGAGACAGTGACCGAGGGAGCATCGTCGTCAGCTGCTCCCATTGTGATATTCCAGTTCCAAGAATATTCCAGGTATTTGGTAAGCTAGTGACGAGAAGACACCCCGTGCGATCTGACTTATAAATTTGAACAGTGGACAGTAGCATGCCAGATTGGAATGAATCTCCTGCATTGAAGCACAAGTGTGGGGTAACGAGCTGGGGATCGGACATAATCCGGGCTGGAAACAATCTGATTGTACTCGTAGGGCGCCGTTCCACTGTCAGCTGTGCCAACAGTGGTCAGGAAACAGGGATTTCGATATCGGAATCTCGACACGGGCTCTTTCCATTTCCATCTTTGGACCTGAGGATATCCTGAGCCTCGCCGCTTCAACCTGAGACGCTCCTGCACGTGACTGAGCATCATGTAATTTGGCCTGAGTAACGGATCAATCGCGCCCACATCTGGGCCAGGGGGCGCTGTTCCCGGCACCCGCCTATAGTTGCTAATTTATCTCCTCGGCTAAGTCTACCCTATAACTTAGCAACCGATTCTAGTTGATATCATGGTCACCAAAGTTCCTGCTCTAAATTGGGTTAATCTGGGTTCGTAGAATTTGCGTGGACAGCGACTTGGCCCAGATGGTTGCTCACGTTATCAGACTTCCTCGTCTTTAATCACGTTAATCAACGCACAATTGTCAACACTCACAAGGCTGACAATCTGTCCGACCTTGGGATTGCTTGTGCGAGGAATGCGGGAAATGCAGGAAATCGGCCATCTTCTCACAGACGGCGAATAATGTAAGTTATCCTTGGCCGTCAGGATTCGCGACTACATCTAACTCTAACAGGACCCAAGACAGTGATCTGCTAAATGCCCAGCCCTCGAGACCCTCCAATACCTCGTTCCCATTATCTCTGGTCCCATTTTCCGGGTCTCTAACCCGATCCGCGGTGCCGTTCACAACCCTCCTACCTTATTCGGCGTCTCGACCTCGAAAAGTTGTCCCTGTGGTGGAAAGCAGCGCCACTCATTTGTGTGATCGGCCGAGAAATCACATTAGTCAAACTGTCACGAATTTGGAGGACCACCCTTTTGACGAGGACGACGCGAAGGATAGGAAAAGAAGGGAATATCCTGCTCCTGGGATGCTTCTTGTCTCCGAATACCTTCCAATGCTGATTTTCGCTCTTGATCCTTTTGCTTCAGCCGCACATCGAATTCGCGAGTCAGTTTTAGTGTGGTGTCGATCAACGAAACAGTGTCCAGTCGACGTTGATCTTCAACACTTCGACATTTATCCTGAAGGCTAGTGATCTCTTGTTGAAGTTTGGAGATTTTCTCAGTGTGGTAACGTTCTGTCGCACGTATCCCACAAGACGCAGCGCCGAATCTTGACCTCTCCAAAGTCCATTTCCGTTTTCAGACCAGAGCATTCCGCCATTTGACCTGAGCCATGACTAAGCCAATTGGAGCTGTGCCTGTGCAATCCTGAGGTCGGCTTAGCGGGCCTTGAGGCGTGCCCCGAGTAGCGTGAGCAGAGCCGTGAGCCTGTTTCACATGCTCGGTTGTTGTTGCCAGGAGTTCTGGGCCACCCGTCTCTTACCTGCTGTGGTGCAAAGCCTGAGCCAACGGCTATTTGTAAAATCACACGAACAGCACCTATCACACCATCAATGGCTTCCGTGTAGTTGTGAAGATGGATGCGTCCGGTGCCGGTGTAAGTGTGTGATGGATGTAACCACAGCGGCCCCTCAATTTGGTGGAACTTTACACGTCTCCTTTATCTTCTATATACGATACTGCCTATACGGATGTGTCTGGGTTCAGCCTCAATTCACGCAATTGTACGCTACACGACAGTGGTGCCAGAATGCCAGTCAGGTCACTTCGATGACCTAGTGAGACTTTTCTTGCAGACAAGCGAAGCAACAATATCCTAGATCTCCAAAGGTGGTCACCTCGTCATGATCTTGACATTGTTTGCCGACGTCTGGCTTCAAGTTGTGCTGCACTAGCAGCATCTAATTGGGCCATTGCTCCTGCGTAGACCCCATGGAACACGTCGAGGTGCAGCTGGATTGGATGATATAGTAAGGTGCGTTGTCACGGAGCCGACACCGGTCAAGGTGGTAGGGGACCCCTCGGCGCCAACGCCTGACCTATGGATTGTTGCCCGCCATGCGAAGAGGCTAGGCCGCCTGTTGGATTGAAATAAGGGCCAGGTAGAGGTGGTAAATTCGTGTGTAGATTGTAGCGTTGGAGGGATGAAAACCCCTGGCTAATATTACTGGAATTCCGGGGCCTTCTGTTGGCCTCGCATGGCGCCCAATACTAGAGCACCCAACAAGTCCAACACCGCCCTTGATCTACTTGATAAAAGCAAGGAGCTTGCAGACGCTGGCTGTAGATGTTTTCCGTCTCAAGTTTTACCATACTGACATTATTCGACCTGTCTCTGCCGTACCATGACAGGTGCCTGTAATAATATTTGCAACGCCAACATGTCGGAAAGTCTCAGCCACTCAACTCCAATCATCATTGTTGGTGCAGGTGTATTCGGGTTGTCCACTGCATGGTGGCTCGCACGTGCAGGTTACCACAATGTACGCGTACTCGACCGATGGCAAGTCCCTTCTCCTTCGTCCGCAGGCTACGACCGCAACAAGATCATCCGGACTGAATACGTTGATGGCCACTTCTCCATACTATCGCAGGAATGCATCCAGTTCTGGCGAGAACCGCTTTGGAAAGATGTCTTTCATCCTACGGGCTGGTTATATGGCACCGACGGCTCTTTAGACCAGGACAGAGCAAAGACTTTTGACACGGCCGTCTCCAATACGAGGTCACTAGGCGATCCCTCTCAAATCGTCGACCTACCAGACTGGGAGCACATGTTCAAATTGTATCCAGCAATGGGTTACAGCCATGACCGACGCCAACGGCAGCAAGGAAGGTACGAATCTACCCAAGCCGGCAAGGCAAATGCTCCTGCAACCTTCCGAGGCATCTACAACAGCAACGCTGGGTGGGTCGAGTCCATCAATGCTATGTTCGTTCTGAAGCGTGAATGCGAGAGACTCGGAGTCGAATTCATTGCAGGTGAACCGGGGACCGTGACGGGCTTCGTGCGGGACCCCAACAACACCAAAACCGTCATTGGCGTGCGCACGGCCAACCGGACCATCTGGCAAGCGAAGAAAGTCATCGTCTCGGTGGGGGCATACTCGGAAACGTTGCTCGACTTCAAGAACCAGCTGCACGCTGTGGGATACCCAGTGACGCATATCCGCATGACCGAGGAGCAGTATCAGCGGTACAAGGACCTGCCCGTGGTCGCTATCACGCGTCGAGGATACTTCTTCCCTCCTAACGAGGACCGCATCTTCAAGATCTGCAACATGGACATAACCATGATCAACCGCGAGCGCTGGGCCGAGCCCGAGTGCGATTGGGGGGTGCGAAGCCTGCCGCGCGACCAGGCGTATCACCCCACAGACACGCAGCCGCGGGTCGGACGGCAGAAGACGCTGGAGTTTGCACAGTATATCTTGCCCGAGTTTGGCGACGCCGAGGTGGAGAGCAGTAAGTTGTGCTGGGACGTCGAAACTCACGATGATCACTGGATCATAGATTATCATGAATCCGCGCCGGATTCGTTGTTCGTCGCAACGGGTGGCAGTGGTTATTCATTCAAGAACCTCACCAATGTTGGCAAGTACGTGGTGCAGGCGCTGGAGGGAACTTTGGACACCAAATGGAAGGATTACTGGCGTTGGCGGCCCGATCGTGTGGGCCAGTTTCCGGAGAGGGAGCAGAGGAATGCGCGATTCAAGTATGACTTGCGGGACTGTGAGGGATGGAAGCACACTGCTACACGGCTGTGATGGTGGTGATGGTGATGATGCTGGCTCGTTGCGTCACTTCTCTGGTGCTTCTGTCAACATTTTCCTTCGTCTCGGTGGCAATGGCAATGATTATCAACTTGTACATGTAGCACAATGTTCCGCCAAGTGAAGGCTCCCTGCGCGCCGGCCATGTGGATACGCACAAGTCCGCACTGAGTCTTCACATTTGGGCAAGTAATAGGCGATCTAGACCACATTCAAGTCGCGCTAGCAAAGTTCCAAGCATGAATTTTGAATGACAGTTCTCGCGTTTCGCTGGCTCCTAAGCACGCCGGAGAAATGATATGACACCGGTGACACCGGTATCGGGGGTGAGGATTTTGCGTAACCTTTATTAAAATCCACATGGCTCACCAATTCTCCCTTGGTAGTTGCACACGCTCGACGAACCCTTCTCAACCATGGCTGTCGATGCAGCCGGAGCCGGGAATCTGGCCCATTATGACACGATCGTTCTTGGTGCAGGAATCGCCGGACTCGCATGTGCATCCCGACTGCTTCAGGCGAATCACACAGCGAGCGGCGCTAATCTACCACGGATACTAGAGGCGCGCGACCGCATCGGTGGCCGTATAGCTTCTGTCCATGTTCAAGGCTGCCGCTTGGACACCGGCGCGAATTGGATTCATGGAACCGGCACTGCAAAGAGACAGAACCCGCTCATGGACATTCTTCCACACAAGCGATACAGACCGATGAAGGGGTCTGTCTTGTTCCAAGCTCCAAATGGAGACCGCCATTCCACCGGGAGGAATGGTGGGACCGCCGGAGCCTGTTCGAAGGAAGTCAGCCTGGACCGAACAGCACACCTGACATGCCCCGCAACGGCAATTACGAGTACAACCTCCGACGACGGCTTGTTGATTCCTGCTCATGTGGCTAGACTGATCGTTTCGTGCGCTCAGAACGCAACCTGCGAAGTGCAAGACCTTGCTGCTACACTTCCGGCAAAAGCAGCAAAGCACATGTCCGTCCTGTACGCGCTGGTCAACACAAAGGCTTTTCAACGTGCATTTGAGCTTGTGCCGAGAGAGTACCGTCGCACCTTAGGCGCATTGTTCCAAGGCATAGAAAGTATGGAGGCTGCTCCGCTTCTTGCACAAACTACAGAACCCGGACGTCCCGAGAGCCAGCCTGGCGTAGGACTGCTAGAATACGCAGTAGACGATTTCGATGGCGAGCAAGCCTTCCTCCAGGACGGATATGTCCCGATCATTGACGAAATCGCCAAGCCACTGGTAGACGCTGGCGCTATAGCGCTGGAAACCGTCGTAACGCGAGTCGATTGGACCAGGAACCCCATCGTCATTGAAACAAGTCGAGGGAACTTTACCGCGAGGGAAGTCGTGTGCACATTACCCCTGGGTGTGCTGAAAGACAGTGCCAAGGACGCATTGTTCGTGCCGAAGTTACCAGCCGACAAGCAAGAGGCGATACAACGTCTTGGCTTTGGCACGCTTGACAAGATGTTTGCAATCTACTCTAGGCCTTGGTGGAACGATGAACCTTATAGGTCTGCCATCAAGAAAGGGCTCATTCGAATGGAGACTCAGGGTGAGGACGATTTGCCCGATTCATTTCTGGGCTTCACCTCGGAATTGAGCGGCATCTCTGTCGGTCGCAACGGCTCTGTATCTCCTGATGTGTATCGACTGCCAATCGTGAACCTTTACACCTTGACAGGCCAACCTGTCCTTTGCGCTTTTGTCTCTTGCAAGACCGCCACCACAGTCGAAAGCATGAAGGACGAAGACGTTAGTGGACTGTTCCATCGAATTCTTACCCAGTGGTTCGGCATTGAGCTGCCAAGGCCAGATGCCGTCCATATCACGCGCTGGGCACAAGACCCTTACTCAAGGGGTGCTTATAGCCACATGATCACGGGTTTGTCTGAAGCCAGGCATAGAAAGACCCTCCAAAAGCCTATAATCAATGAAGAAGGCGGCGTGCTGAGATTTGCTGGTGAACATTGCTCTCGAGATCATTTTGCCATGGTTCACGGCGCCTTACTAGACGGCTGGAGAGCAGCTGACGCATCATTGCAACATTCACAATAAGATCGACTTACGCCTTTCAAGCGATCAAGTTTCATTCTATCTTACATGCGCGCCCGCTCCCTTTTCAGCGCGGATTGTCAATCACATTGCCTGAGCAGCCTCCGGTGTCTGTCTGACATCCGCGCGGACGTGCTTGGATGTACCGTGTCGAAGTGCCCATAGAAGGCGCCGGTCCCATAGCTCCCATGTGTCTCAACCACACCATCTGAGCCTGGATCGTACAGTTTCTCTCTGACGATGGCTTTGGGCGGCTTCGTTAGCTGAGAGGCAATGAAGGTGGATATTTCGGTCTTTCTCTCTCCTCTCTCGAAATGATGGGGGCTCTTTCGGTGATTCGAGCATTGACATGGGAGGACCCACCCGCTTCGATATCGTTCCACGAGGCAATATTGTGCTATACATTATTGTCAGGACTAGGTTGAATGGCCGCGAGTTTTGCCTGTCTTTGAACGAACTTACGACATTGCTTCATAGCCAATATTTTCTGATTCTGCCACACCGTGATGAGGCTGGTGGTGAGGCTCGTGAGGTTGAAGATCAGGCCAACGATGAAGTCGATTGATACAGCCATGGTTTCAGTGCAGGCAGACTTTGGGTGACTCTTACATTTCGATGCCGTGGAAGCTGGAATTGGTGGACACCACACAAAATATATAGTGTTGGCGCAGCCACAACCGAACGCGAACAAACACGGCCGCTTTCACATCTGCCTTCAACGATACGTGAAACTTTGGTGTTATGTGGGATCTTCGAGAGATAGGAATGACTGTTGGAACTTTCCATCAGCGCAATCACCGGGCGTTTACAGTAGTCCTCTGCAATTCCTGTCAAGCCATGATTTCACGGCCACGAGTAGTAAGGAAAGGGGGCGTTTGTGGTATTGTATGTATGGGACCTGAATAAACCCCATGATCTGCGGGAACTTGTCGATTTGGCGACGCGTTCGCCTCGGCACTCCCTCCAATAATGCGGGCTGATGCGACGCCATTAAAAGTCAGGACTGGGAGGGAACTTTGGATGGATTTTTTCACGTGCGTCCAAGGCGTCGTTTGGCGTCGAAGCCTGTTGTCCTGCTGATTTAGTCGCTGGCACTTTCTTGCCAACTAATAGCTCTGCAATATTCAATAGCAGCATCAGTTTCTAGTTGTCACGAGTGCAATAGAATAGGCACCCTGAAAGTGCCGAGGTCAAGAAATTTGTGCATTTCTAGTTTCGTTACTACCTTATTTACAATCGTCTCAAAAAAGGCTCACGGCCAAGTCACTCGAGCTACAAGGGCAAGTCCTGTACATCATGGTCCGTATCGATTCTCTCGGCAATACCGCTAATCTCTGCTTTCAGGACGTCTGCCGCCTTGATTTCGCCGTTCTCTCGAAGCCAATTCTGCTGCAGAACCATGAGCTCGATGCGCCAGGGATCATTAATCCCCCAGTGCTTCGCAATCAACGGCGTCGCCCTCTCCAGGCATGCTACTGCTGGCATGATCAATTTCAGCTCGTTGAAGGCCCGCGCTTGGATCTCCAGGCCTCCAATTTGGTAGACGAGCAGATCAATATCCTGCGCCAGCCGAGCACGCTTCTCAAGTTTGTGGCCGGTGTTGACGGCTTGCGCCCAGTCCTTGGAATTCATGAAGTTGTACCCGAGCGCATTAAGGACCGTCATGTGACTGAGTTCCGGCGTCTGCGGCGTCTCCTCACAGTCCTTGAGTAGCTGACGGAGGCGTCGCTCCGCGGCAGCAGCATCCCTCGTGCCGTAGATGCGGAAGGCGAGATCGCATTGGTGGCGAACGTACTCCGGATGAAGCTTCGGCAGTTGCTTTTGGAAAGCATCGGCGGTGATCTGCCAAGTGTTGTGCACAAGAGATTCGAGCTCCAACACATCTATACGAGTAAGAAGCTTAAACATTTGTACGATGGGATGGCCAGAGTGGAGCAGAATCTTGGTCATCGCATAGACATACCGGATCAGACTGACGACTATACTTGGGTGGCCAAACTGAACGAGGAATACCAGGGAGGTCCAAAAGAAGTTGAGGGCGCGAACATTCCCACTCTTGAGGATGGGTTTGACTAAAGCGAAGGCTTTGGACAGGAAACATTGCCCTTCGTTTCCCGACCCCTGCTCAAATAGCAAGACAGCAGAGCGTACCAGATCGAAATAAGCCTCAGGCAATTCCATATCTTCTTTGGCACATGTCATGCTCGTGCAGACATTACTGCTATCCACCTTCCAAACGCCGTAGGTGAAAGATGTCTCGACGTGCTGTTGAGCCAACGAAAAGATTCGTTCCGCAATTGATAATGGCGGTGTGGCCGATCGACCGGATCCTACTCCGACAGCATGAGATAAGGCGAGGGAGTTTCTGCGAGGGAAAGAAAGCTGCCAATCCGCCTCATTGTCTGCCGAAGCCTGGCGCGTAGTATTCGGGGCGTCGGCGCGCCCCACATCAACAGCTTGGAAAGGATAATCGACCTCGTATCCAGCATGAGCAACTTGAAAAAGACCGTCATCGGCGCGTATGGCGTCAGCAACTTGGAATTGATGGTTGTCGGCGCGTTCAATGTCAGGAGCTTGGAGATGACGGTCGTCGGCGCTTCGAGCGTCAGGAGCTTGAGAACGATGGTCATTGGCCGGAGCAGCCAGCGACCGGTCCGCTACTGAAGACTCACGTCTGGGAGGCTTATATTTTCTCTTCCGAGAGTTCTGATGTCTCTTGTACTTTGTATCAAAGTTCCACACTCTGAGTTTGTTCTTGTACTGTTTGATGCTGGTGCGACTATTAGAGAGTGCGAAAGACAAGAGCTCGTTCGTTCCGACATACCTGCCGAAGTGTCCGTAGTCTCGACCCATAATAGGCATGACTTCTTTCAAGGGCTTGTTCTCATCCAGGTACAGCTGGCGAATCGTCGGTTTTTGCTGCTCCCAATCTGTCGGCAAGGCATATTTTTTCCCTGCCGAGGGCGCCCACAGTTGCGCCGGGTCTTCCATTGTCAGGTCTGTTGTCTCGTCGCCGTCAAGGAGCTCCACAAGCCTAGAGCTAGCATCACTGGCGTGGTGCCTAGGGTTGGGCATGGCGGCGGTGCCATTTAGCGCTGGGTATACTCGTCCACAAGCACGGATCCGCTCAGGTCGAATGGCTGTGGTGGCCGTGTGTGGGTGAGATACTCGCGCGCCGGTGCGCGCCGGTGCGGGCCGTGTGATAGCGCGTCCCACTTTACTTTAGCCTTCCTCACAAGCGGGGATGGTGGGTCCGGTGCAGATTGGGAAAATCATAGCGCGTTAGCCCGAACGGAGCAGCGCGATCATTTATGTCTGGAGAGAGTCTGAAATTGATGATCACATGGGCTCATGTGCACACAAGTTGCCTTGCCTTCCTTTTGCTAGCCTTACCTCGACTGTCGACCATGCAGGGAACTTTGAACCCTTGCACCGTTGCACGTGCCCCGGAGTCAAGTCAGTAAGGTGAAGGAGGAGAACTGGAGCATTGTCCAACCTGTAGATTCTGGCGAGTCGAAATAACCTGGCACATCGTCGCCTGCGGAACAAGGCGTCGACTTGCAGTGACAGCCGCAGTCCTGGGTTGGCGAGGCAAGGAAGGACAGTCAGTCAGAGTCTCACCTGTTTAGACGTGGGACGCCATTATTGGTGGAGATGCCTAACCTAATCACATCACGGTTACACAACCGCAACAGTGTGACTCAATTGGAGGACGTGGTCGATTACAGAGGGTCGGGCAAACCGTCAGACTATAAAGGCTACGTAATATTACCACCGGTCCTGACAGCCATTTGAAGGCCCGTAGACAGTCACGAGTACACCTCGGGTGTGCCCTTATCCATTCCACTCACAACAGGGCAACCAAGTTGGAGCAAGTGGAAAGTTCCTTCCCGACAATCGATGCACCAGGCCGGAAAGGTCCTCCCTGCATATCCGGCGTGGGATCTTGGCGGGGCGTGGCCTTTGATTCGTGCTCGGGCCAATCATGCACAAATGACTTCAATCATGACGAACCCTGCGAGCCGAAAGTTCCCAGCGGCTGAGCACGCATCTTCACTAAAAGTTCTTCAGCGTTGCGCGTCTTGCCATCAGACATCCCTAACCAGGCGGAAATACTCGTTGAGAGTGTCAACCAGATACTCTCCATCCGTGTCCTATTTAATGGGCTTCTCGACACCTCCACTCCGTGAATCTTCATTTCATTGTCCTCACACAAGGCCATTACACCCCACAATCAAAAGCTTGCACCATGACTTCCACACAAAATGATCATATCGTTCTTCTTGTCGATACCCCGTTCTTTGAAAACCTACCTACCTGGGTCACCGAGAACTTCACCGTCACCCCTGGAGGCTACCACGATGGCCAACCATCTCGCAACAAATTAGTTATTTTCGCTGATGGCAGCTACCTGGAATTTTTCAACTGGTACGACATGCCACCGTCTCTGGACGACGAGAACTTACCCATGAGATTCTGGGGGCCCAAAACCCCAGGACTGATCGACTTTGCAATCACCGATACAACCCAATCCGCCGAGAAATCGGTAGCCACCGTCAACGATCGATTGTCCGTGGGGCCCGAGAAAGATGCCGGCCTTGGTGTCAAATTCGGCAAGCCGATTGCGGGATCACGCAAGAAAGCTGACGGTGCGGAGATCAAGTGGAAGGTGACACGACCAAAGTTCTCTAAAGGTGAGAAGACGCCCGGTCAAGACCTTTTCGCCAACGGCAGAATCGACGTCCCATTCTTCTGCCACGATGTCACTCCGCGAACCAACAGGGTCCCGAGTCAAGACAAGACGAAAACGACGCATCCTTGCGGTGCCATTGGCATCGCCGCCTGCGAGATCCTCGTACCCAAGCACCTGCACGCCGAATATGCCCTCGTCTATTCTAAGATTCTAGGCTCTAAGCTCGGGCCTGCCGCCAGGCAAAACTCGTATACCTTCGACATTGGTGTACCCCAGGGATCGGCCCGTTCCACGGTGGTAGTGCGCGCTGCTGAGACTGAAGAAGACATCGAGCGGATGCGAGAGAGGGGAATTGGCTTCTCCGATCTTGTCATAGCCGTCAAGTCCGACGGTCCCGGCGGCAAGACGAGGCGCTCATTGGGCTCTAGGGGTATCGGGTGCACGATCTGGCTAGAGAGATCATAGGAAAATCAGTGAAATGTTACCGCGTATCTGTCTAGGTAGTTCGCACTAGTATTCGCTTGTTGCCAATGTCAGACAGCTTACAGCAAGGGGAGACTAATCAGCGCGGATGCCGTGGGCGTCAACATGATGTTATTTGGCTTAATTATCCAAAATGGCTACCACAAATACCTCCTAATTCATGCTTCTTCAGACTTGGTGATTTTCTCGCAACGCCATATTGTTTCCTAATCTTATCACGGAGTTCCTTGAGCGTAAATCGCCTCCACTCGCCCCTGAAAAGCTTCATTCAACTCAACCACAAAATGCCTGTTGATCTACGTACTCCGCCGTCGACCTCATTGCCACGGCTATGTCGAACCTCAGCCTTGCGGCTCAGCCTTGGCGCATCCACAGTATTGTACTGGGGGTACATGAGCGTTGGAAGTCAGCTGACTGTACAATTGTACGGCCGCATGTGATTGATCGGTTCAATGCTGCATTGGCGTAGATAACGAGAAAATCTTCTGTGTTGAAAAAGAACACGCTACGGAGTATGGAAGGCGGCCATGCAAGGTGTGCACGCAACGGAGGCATCACGGAAGGAGCAGGATGTATGCATGCATGCAGTGCGTCATAGGAAAGATTCAATCAATGGCAGGTATCGGATCGTCGTCGTGAACAGGGGAGTAGCGCAGTGAGGTGAACTGATAGTGGTACGGAAGAGAAAGAGAGATGCGTGTGTCGTCGGAGTGGGCGTCGATGGTGGTGGTTGCTGTTGGTCCCAGGCTGGGATGAGTGTGTGTGTTGTTGGCGTGTTGGTGCACCGTGCCGCTGGTCAACCGCCCGAGCTCGTCGCTGGTCGCCAGTCATCCTCCTTCCCCTTCCCACAGAGACGTACGGCTACCCGCCGGTGGTGCTGTCCCCTTGCCTCTCGCCCCGTACAATATGCGCTCGACGACGCCAAGTTCATTCATTGTTACGGCCCAACCAAAGCCGCAATGTGGTACTTCTCCTACTCAGCGGCTTGACGAGTCAGCCAACAGCCTGTTGCCTGCCTGCTGCCTGCCTGTCGTAACAGAGGCCTTCTAGCATAAGAACCCCTCGAAGGACCGTCGTAAGGAAACCTCTCCATCTTTCGTCTTGTATTCAATAGCGCCTATAGCTTTGGATAGCTCTCATATAGTGTCAGAACCCTCCAAACACTCTTCCTTGCCTTCCCTTCTGTCTTCGTCCCTGACATTTATCGACGTCGAGTTGAGGACGAATGCGATGAATCCGGCAAGGTCATAAGCCGCAAACTCTTGCAAATCTGGTTCACTCACCCCAAATTGCTCGAGGCCAGCGCTCAATTCGTGGCAGGTTCGGTCTGCACTATTGATGCAACTATCAATACAAATAAGGCGCAAATGCCCATCATCGTTGCAGTCGGCATCCTCGCAAATGGCAAGACCTTTCCGGTGGCGTTCTCGTACTGCCGCGGCGAAGACCACGCGGCGTACGCCTTCTTTTGGGAGTCGCTGAAAGAGCACTGGCCCGTAGGAACTTCTCTACCGAGTGTGGTTACTAGTGACCAAGCTACAGCAATGTCTCGAGGTTCGAAAATCAGTAGTCCTGAATCAATGTGCTTTGGCTAATAGATTTGTGTGCTGAAACCGTACAAATAGGTTGTCCGCTGAACTAGGTGTGTGACTGGAGGGGGGCACGACGTGCGCCAAAGCACGTGTCTGCGTCAGAGGCTTCAAATGGCAGACAGGACCCCTCTGTCACACGGTTGTAAACAGTGTGGTAATATTAACTAGCCTATATAGTCTGACAGTCTGTCCGACCCTCTGCAATGGACTAATTACGTCCTGCGAATGAGCCACAGGTGCGCAAACGGGTGTCTGCAAACGTCCCGACAATTGAGGCTCTGCAGCTGTAGCGTTCACAGCCTAACGACGCGCGTGCCGAAACTATGTATAAATGTCCTGACAGTGTATACGTCTATCGATCAACCCACCACAACAATTATGAACGGGACTAAAATGACTCAAATTCTGGACATCGGTGGGGGTGAGATCCGATCATACAACAAAGCACTCCTAGAGAAAAAGCTTTTCTGGAGCCGAGAACCTTTTACTACCCTCAAAGGCCATGTTCAAAGAGTCCTACCCACTTCAATCATCTACGGCGACAAAGGTCTCGAGCTTTGGGCGAGCATCACGCACTTGCCGAGCTACTACCAGACGAGAGGGGAAGCAGCCTTGCTCGTCGAGAATTCTGGAGGACTGGAAAGATGGATCCAGAAGGATAGCGTTTTGATCGATCTCGGCTGCGGGTACGTGTCTCAGCGTGCTGAGTAGAGAGCTGCCTGCTGTGTCAGCGTAGCTAATCCACAGAGTGCAGAGACATTCGCAAGCTCATACCGCTGTTGGAAGAGCTTGACCGTTCGCAGAAGCCGGTTCTTTACTGCCCACTCGATCTTTCCCATAAATCGATTGAATGGGCTATCGAGCAGACCAAAAGCTCTCTGCTTCCCTGCATCAGTGTCACCGGTTTATGGGGTTCGTTTGAAGACGGAGTGGACTGGGCGAATCGTAACTGCAGCGATCGGCCTAGGATGTTCCTCTCCTTGGGCTCAATGCTCGGCAATGATCATTTTGAGGATGCAGTGGCGCGTCTCAAATGGCTGCGTTCGACAGGCTTGCGCAATGAATATGATACCCTCCTTCTGACTATGGACGGAACCAAAGATCTGGAAAAGATCTGTACCTCGTACGACGATACGGAAGGCCTGTTCACGCAGTTGATTCGTCAAGGGTTCGAAGACTCAAACGATATCCTTGGTGACAACTGGTATCGACAGGAAGATTGGACTCTTCTGCGTAGGATTGCGCAAAACCCAATCATGCACCGATTCGTCTTACAAGCTAAGCGAACTATCCAATGTCCGATAAGGGATGTGACACTCCGCCAGGGCGATGAAATCGACTGCTATGAAGGTTTCAAGTATGGACCCGAAGAGATGGCAAAGCAGTTTAAAGCGGCAGGACTCAGGGAGTATACCCGTTGGAAAGGCCCACACGATGATATCTGTAAGCTGCTGATTGCATGACCGATCTACACGAAAGCTAACCTCCGTCACATATCAATATCTCTTAGGGAATGCGGATTTCTGTGCGTCAGAAGTGCAGAAAGCTGTCACAGTCTAGTATCCTTCGCTAAATCAAACCAGGATAGGGCACTGACGTGAAGGAGTGTAATGGGTCCATTTGATGTAGGTTGGATAATTTGGCTGTTTAGCTGGTAGATGAACGATACTAGTGTGAATTTGAAGTGTTCGAGAGTAGGTGTTGGGATGCCAAACGAGCGCTGCACCAGAAGGACGCGGATTCTCTCGATGTCTTCGCATTGGGACTCAGCCCGCGAAGCGAGAGATAACCACCGAATGGAGATTCATCGAGAGCTCTGGCCAACTCAAAGCAAGGGTTGAATGCAGATAGCACCGGAGCCTGTGCCAACCTCATTCACGAGTAGCCACTCGGCGATCCTGTTCCCTAGACCGCCCTCGCCACCTCTGGTACACATGCTCGTTGCATTTGCCGGTCATAGCTATAATAGCCGTAAATGATTATCATTGAGGGCCACTCATGAATAGTTCTGGGACGACTGCATGGCGCTTTCTCTTTGATCCCCGACGCTGCCTAGATTCCGCTCAAGTCCTCTGCCATCTAGTGGCCTTGAACCGAAGGAGTGATGCTTCAAATAATGATCCCTTACGAGCGATCCAGCAGATGTGAATATGCTTCCCTTCTTTACCTGAATTCTGTGTCGCTTGTGTCTCAAGGTAAAGTCATTAGTCCCTCCTTCATGAGAGAAGAGAGCTAACAGTACCGCACTCTACGCTATGGCCGGTAAGCAGAGTACAAACTCGGGCAGACGCGGTACATGCGACAAATTCAGCTACAAAATCAACGAGCACGCATACGAAACCTGCAAAGCTCCCAACTACAGAGCACAGTGGAAACGATGTCAAGCCAGGCCGGATTGCCAAGGTGTTGAGCTTTTGCGCTATTTGCAGTCATATATGCATATGCCATTGTGCCGCCGTCTCTCCGCTTATTTACAGAGGT